>JAQLOL010000001.1:26698599-26726627 GCA_029783665.1 Naso thynnoides
TATTTTAATTGGAAAAGAAGACAATACAGGAAAGTTTGGACACTCATAGCACTGTGAACTAAATTGCATTCTTTTCCACTGTATTTAGGTGAATGCAGAAATCTAATTATCTTAATATGAATGACCACATAGTATTTTTGTGTGTGTCTGATGAACTGACTCTTTTAATCATATAAATCTTGTTTAAAAATAGAAATAAAAACAGAGAAATTCCTCCTGTGCTAAAATGTAATGCATGGGTAAAGAGAAAACTACCACTCTGGGCCAACAAGTGAGATTCGTTTAAACACAATCTCCCTCGTAATATCAAATTCACATCATGACCTGATGTGATGCAGATCTCTCCTCCAGATTCCAGCTGAATGTGTCGTGGGTATTTCCACCGCTACATGTTTTCTCTCAGCAGTAAACTTTATCTTATCAGGAGAACAGCAGAGGTTAGAAAGAACAGTGGCGTTATAATTCGCCTACCTGTGAGCCTGTGTGTGTGTGTGTGCGTGTGTTTCAGTGATGGATTCAGATAGAGGGAGTCGCTCGTCCTGTACTGCCCTTGGTTATAAAAGCTCCTCACATCCAGTTGCCAAGGGCGTCCCTGCTCCTCCCTCCTCGCCACTCTGATAGGTTCATGCCCCCATGACTCTCTCACAGATGAAAATAGATAAAATCATCTAGACGTGGCGTGAACAGATAGTTAATGTTACCACACACTGATTCAGTCAAAAAAAGGCACTGAGCTGAAAAGAATTTAGAGGGTTTTTTTGTTGTTGTTGTTGTTTTGTTTAGCTGTTATCCAGCAATTGATTTTTTTTTTTTTTTTTTTTTTTGCTCATACCAGCAGAACCCAGCCAACAAAAAATCTGATTTGGCTTGAGGTTATTTTGTATTTATTTATCCCGAACCTGCAAGATCTTCTTTTTAAAAACTTATTTTCCACCAAACTCTTGTCATTTACATACCTCAACTCCATTTATTCTTCAACTGGGCACACTTTCAAACAAATAAATGGATCTACAAACATAGAGGGCAGTATGCTCATATCAGTGGGAATGTTTTCTCTAACAAGTCTGGATTTTCTTGCCAACTCAAACACTCAGAAGTATAAATTCAAGCCAGTAAATACAGTAGATACTTAAGGTATGCTTTTTTTTCCCCGACACAATAATATCAGCCATATAAACACAGCTTAAACCTGCATTAGTTTATTTTTTGGAGAGATGGTGTGAAGCAGTGTTGTAAGTTTTTATGGCAAACCTGTTTACAAAAACAGTTACTTATTTTCACACTGCGCCATTACAAAACAGCATTAATATTAATTTGGAGTCGTGTTTGTACCCAATCATTCAATATTCACTTCTTTTCCACTCCACCAACTCATGAGGGAAAAATGTGTCTCTTTATGCTGTTAGAGTGAAACAAAACAAGAATCTAAAAACATAAAATTCTCTTTAGAGCTGAGGGGAACTGCAGAGGGAGATTACTATTCTCTGTGGATTTGTATTGGGACTTTCTCGTTTGTTTGTGCCTACGGAATATGTAACAATAGAAAGATCTGAGTTATGGTCCAGTTTGACAAAAATCTTGTCCAATAAATCCTGAACAGGTTGTTTGTCATTTTTTCTTTTTTTATAACTGTTATAAGAATGACTGATTTCAGCTTTTTTCTATTTGTCACCTCAGTGATCGCACTGATCTTTATTTAACCTTGAAAGTCGATTAAGAGAAAGTTCACATTTGCAATGACGTCGAGAAAGCTTCACATTAAAAGTGTTATAAAGGGGTAAAATAATATGAACACAATGGCTAAAACATTAAATGACAAATATTCAAATGCATTTAAAACAATTACAAAGACAATTGAAACATTTAAATTGGAATGTAGAATATGTTGAGGAAAAAATATGTTCAAATCATACATTACGTTTAAGACAACGACAGTCAAGTTAAAATATAAAATGTTAGAAGCAACTGCAAGGATTTTTGGTGATCAAGGATCTGAACTGACTGAAGGAAACCAGAGTATTGAGTCTCAAGGCAGATTGTTCCAAGTTTTGGGAGCTGAAAAGCTAAGCTTCCCAAGTTCAGTACAGACTCTAGGAACTTCAAGTGTAAGCCAGTCACTGGAATGAGTGTTGCAAAGTTCAGAAGACCAAGTCAATAAAGAGGATAAATGTGATGGAAGATTACCAATAATGGCTTTGTAAAATAAGTTACGTCTTTCTTGCAAGGGAAGACCACCCAACCTTGTTGCAGAAGATACAGTGATGAGTGCCATAACTGTCACCAGTGATGAATCTAAGGGCAGAGTGGTAAACAGCATCTAGTGATTTAAGTAGAAGCATGTCCATAGATTATGTCTCCATCATCCAAGACAGATAGGAAAATTGCTTCAATAACCCTCCTTCTACTAATCAGTGGAAAGTTGGCTCTATTCCTATACAAAAATCCAATCGTCTGCTGTAATTTACAAACAACATAATCAACATGGTATTTAAATGTGAGCTTCTCATCAAGCCAAATGCCGAGATATTTATACTCAGGTACTCTTTCTATATATAGCCCATTTACAGTATGAATATGCAGACCTTGAGAGTTGACATTTTTATTTATAGTGAACAACAAATTTAATTTTGTTGGCGTCAAGCACTAACTTGAGATCAAGTGAGTGCTTCTTGCAGAGCATTAAAACAGAGCTGCAGATTCTCGGTTGGCCGTACAGCAGAGTCAGAAAAACAGTAAAAAATAATGTCATCTCCAGAGATGGGCACAACAATTATTCAGTGATGAGAGAATATTGTTATTATACAAGGTAAATAAGACAGGACCCAAAATGGACCCCTGTGGGACACCTTTAGTGACAGACAAAAATTCAGACTGCACATTGCCTGATTTCACAGATTGGAGTCTCTCAGATAAATAGCTCCAAAACCAACTGTGAGCTTTTGTATCAAAACCAATGTAACATAGCTTTTGTAAGAGAGGCAAGTGGTTTACAGTATCAAATGCCTTTGATAGATCCACAAAAAGGGTAGCAGAGCATTTTCTGTTGTCAAAAGCAGTTACTGTATCCTTTACAACTAAGGTGGTAGCTGAAATTGTGCTGTGTTT
Organism: Naso thynnoides; assembly: GCA_029783665.1. Taxonomy (NCBI): domain Eukaryota; kingdom Metazoa; phylum Chordata; class Actinopteri; order Acanthuriformes; family Acanthuridae; genus Naso; species Naso thynnoides. Next base: position 26,701,705 of record JAQLOL010000001.1, read on the forward strand.
TTTTCTCTGAAGCCAGACTGGTGTGGGCTCAAGACAGGTTATATACCAAGGACTCAAAAATTTTAACAACACAGCAAAGTTTCGAGATTGAACAATAATTATTTAGATCGCTGATATCACCAACTTTGTGTAATGGGATTTCATGAGCCATTTTCCAAAGTCTCGGAACTATGTCAGTTGATAGTTGGAGATTAAATGTATAAGTCAATGGCTCTGTAATTAACAAGGCAGACAATTTCAGAAAAAAATGGATCAAATTTATCCTCTCCAGTTGATTTCCTAGTATCAGCAGAGTTCAGAGCATCATAAACAACAAATGGAGAGAGTGGCTGGAGAGAGAATGCATGAGGCATTCCTTCAACTGAATTATTGTGCCCGAGATAACCAGGTGGCCCTACATGGCTACTCCCAAACAGATGACCAGTGTCAATGAAGTGTTTATCAATGGCTGTACAAATCTCTTTTGCTCTGAAATCACGGAATCACTATAATTAATAGCTGATGGTAGGGAAATTTAAGTTTTATTCTTTATATTCACTGCTTTCCAGAACTTGGCAGTATCTGAAAATGGACTGGTAATCAAACTCAAATAGCAATTGTTTTTAGCTGATCCAACAGCTGCTGTACACCTATTTCTGAGCTGTCTAAAAATGTCCAGTGTGACTGATCACCAGAGTGCCTGGCAAGAGACCAGGCTCTATTTCTGTTCCTAAGCAAAATGGATAACCCAGGTGTGAACCAGGGAATTGATCTATTTTTTACTCTAAGCCTCTTATAAGGTGTGTGTTTATTAAAAATTGTGAAAAAGGATTTAGAGTGAAGTCCAGTGCCATGTCAACATCAGGAATTTCTGACCTGCAATGGATCACTGTGGAGTAAATCGGTTAAAAAAGCTTGATCATTAAAATTTTTTAAATTCCTTTTGGTAATGGTGCGACACTGTCTTTTCTTGAATCTAATTTCTTATATGAGCAATGGGACGATGATCATTAACTCACAAATCAAATACACCACACCTGTGTATATCTTCGCTCTCATTGGAGAAAATCAGATCAATCAGAGTGGGCCTAGTGTTATCCATCAAATCTGGTCTGGCAAATTCAGTGATCAGGAGAGAAAAACCAAGGTTACTGGTGACCTCTCTGAGACAGTTTGAGTCCTTGTTAAGTGAGTTTAGATTGAAGTCATCAAGAACAATGACCTCAACCTTTGAATACACAGAAATTAGTTCATCAATCATATCAATAGACTCAGTATCTGCAGACAGGGGCCTGTAGACTACAATCACAAAGATAGAGTTGTTATTATTTGTCCCAAGTTCGGTCTGCAAAACAAGTATTTCAAAACATTGTGGTATTGTCAATGTGTTTAAAATATTAACAGGAAAATAAGACTTCAGAGCAAGACCCCCACCCCCACCCCACCCCCCACCTTCCAATCCTATCCACTCTAAACAAATTATAACCATCAAGAGTTACATCCAAGTCAGAATCACTTTTCTTGAGCCCTGTTTCACTTAAGATTAAGATATCTGGATTTGTCTGCATGACAAGAATATTGACATTATCGAGTTTTTTATGTAAACTTCTAATAGTCCAACAATGATACAGCATGGTTAAGGCAACTGCAACATCTTAATTGAGGGCAGTCATTGGAAGCAGTCAAAATGCAAACCTGCAAACCTGTGCCCATCAAAGTCCTACCATCTCCTCCTTCAGAAGTCTCGCAAATTCATGTTGTTAATTTTATTTTATTTTATTTTTTAGGTGTCCGTGTTGAATTCTGTGTGTTGTATTTTACTGCTCTGAGCACTCCTGCTGTCATATATGAAATGAAAGCTGCGTATGTTTGAATGATGAACCGCTGGGTTGGCAGGAGAGTTGGAAAGTCAATCTTCCACCTCTGTGGGCAAAAATGTGATACATTTACTCTATGCTACTTTCTACATTCATGTGTGTGAGGTGGAAGATAAAAAACTTAGTGCAGGTCATTTGATGAATTTAGTCTCATAGTACATGTCATTGTTTCTGCTTGTGTCTGTGGGGAAAGGGTACTTTGTAAATTTAGTATACTTGTTTATTAAAACAACCCCCAGGTATTATATAAGGCTATAGTATGCAGAAACTTGCAGACATATTTTATTTTAATGATCTTCATTGTGGGATAAACATTCAAGGTTTAATTCACATATCTTGTAACTGCTTAATTGTATAGTCCAAGTAGTAAAGTAAGTTTATCTGTTACCTCCATCATTTAAACCAAGTTTGTGACACACTGTCGTCAATCTGACTACGTAACTCAGCTACTCAACATGCATATGAACCCATCAATGTAAGAGTCTTTTGATGCATCCTCTTACTTGCAGCTATTTATAAAAAATTTGACTTCAGCTTTGGATTACAGACCAAGCTCTTAAGAGATCAGTCTCTTGAGACAGCAATCCTCTGGTTTTAAAGTGGCACTAAGCAGTACTGCAAACTATGTACACTAGAATATGAAGTTGTATTTAGCTGTCTAAAGGGTATTGACTGACTACAGAAAAAATTGCAGTGCTTTTGATGCTTTTTGAGTGAAAGCAAGAATCTCAAAAGGCCATTTAAACATTGACAGTTGTTTTAGATTTAGAGAATGTGACACACAGAAAAAAAAAAAAGCCTGCACGTCACTTCCCTCAGTCTCCCTGTCAAACATTAAGTAATGGCACCTCAGTAGCAGTTCGGTCCTCTGCTGCCATCTGGTAATGGAGGTAACATTTCAAACTGTCCCTGTCCATATAAACTGCATTTACACAGGCACAATGAATTATGGTTACTGTAGTTCATGGAAAGGTGAGGTGTTATTAAAGATCACATCTGCTGACACTGACCACAGCACCCAAACTGAATGAAGAATTTGAAATTTATTTGGCAGATTTGGCCACACAATGACTGAAAATTCATATTTGAAAAGTGTTATCAAAGACATGTCTAATCTGGCAAAGTTGATTTAAAGAGACTAGAAAAAAGAAAAACAATTAATTGTCAAGAATTCCTCACACTAGCAGTTTTAAATAGCCTGGTAAATCAGACCCATTGACTTTGCAAATTAATTTGCTTTATGAAAATGGTTTAAAAACCGTTCATCCCATATGGAGCTGGCTTTATGCAATGAATCTTTGAAAGGAGAGAAGACGGCAACTTGTGTATGCAGTAGCTGACATTAATCACTGATAGCCTGCAGACAGATGAGTGGTGCGGCTATTAACTTGAATTTTTCACAGTCTGAGAAAAAAATCACATAAATGTTGTTATATTGTGTTGTGTTATAAGCTGTTTATGTCAGTTTTAGTGCTTTTGTCCCATGGTTTTTTAACGTGTTGTGTTGTACCTGAGGCTGCGTGAGTCTCTGGTCTGCACCACACAGAGTAGAGAGACTTCTACTAAAAGCTCCTATTTTTGAGTATGTGTAGTAACCACGAAAAACAATACTTGTTTCGTCACTAAGGTTGCTCTCCATCTTGTTGGAGAATTTCTTTTTATTTTACTGTTCTGTAGTTTTTAATAAAGAGGGGGTTTTAGCTTGCCTGAAATGGAAGAAACATGGCGCCGGCTTGCAAGGGGAAATACGGAGTAAACCGCTCTGATTGGTCATATGTCTATCCACCTGCATTCAGTGGGAGTTTTGACTGAGTCAATTGGTACTGCCCATTGGAAAATCGGTAAGTCGAGGGGTACCAGACTAATTCTCACCTTAGATTAGTTTGTCTGTGCCAGGCTAAGTTTTTTAAAGCAATGGACTCAAAGGAACTGTATGAATAAACCAGCAGTTTTGTCAAGAGCTTGAGTGGTTCAGCACATACCAATTATAAAAGCTGGGGTAGGAAATGTCTGGAAATCAGGTTAGCTGTTGCATGAGACTCCTAAGGAAGCAACTCTGCTGCCCCCTTCCCTACCTGTTTTTGCCCCATAGCTCCTCCCCCTTCGCCTGGCTTCATCTGACGTTTTACTTTGTCTGTTGTTTTTTGTGTGTTTGGGTTGCTTTGCTGTCTCTGCAGTTATTGCTAAAACTGAAAGAGCAACTGTTTTTCTTGGATTGTCTGCCATGGTATCGGGATTTTATTAGCTGAGGGGATAAGAACATGCATCTACCTTTGTAGAGCAGCCAGTAGAAACACACACTCTCTGAAATGACCAATGGTTGGACGTAAAATGTCCATCGGTGTCTTCATTCTCTAAAGCCTGAATACAGAGCCTAGGAGAGGTGCAGAAGACTAATGTTCTTTCAGACCACCTGAATTGCAATATGCTGAAAGGTTATCATTGAATTTTTGCCCGGTGACACCAAAAATAAACTGCCTACCTCACCTTTCTAACTGCAGCTTTCTAAATTTGATTCCAGCCACGGAGCATTTGCTGCTGTCATCCTGTCTCTCTTCCCTGCTTTTCCTCTATATCTTCAACCAATAATATCATATAAAGCAAAAAATGCCAAAGAAATTCTAAAGCTTAAAACTGTTTGTTGATTCAGAGGAGCAAGAGAGAGGTATGTCACCATACCTAATCCTGAATTTGCTTTCCAGTTGGTAGGATCCTTGTCGCTCACCCACCATACACCTCCATCCTTGAGCAAGTTGAAATGTGTGGAGGTTTGTTCCAGAGCAAGAAATCTCTGAAAACACCTGTTGGAATTAATTGTTGTGTCAGCAGTATTGATCAACCACCCTTTCAGCCCTCTGCAGATACATTATGGCAGTAAAATTCTTCCCTAATGCGTCTTTAATCCATGCTGTTAATCCATGCCGACCGCCTGGCCCGAGTCCTTATTGTCTTGTAAGTGCGGTCATTATCTGTGATGTTAAGTAAATGCCTGACAGAGTACAGCCAAGGGTGAACTGCCTTTACTGTGACACATAACAAAGTGAGGCATTTGTATGACTAAATGGCTGTGCCTTAATTCTTTCTTAGCTCAGTTCGGCCTGCTCAGTCCTTCTCTGCTGGCTGACGGAGACTTCTACCTCTGCGTTTAAGCCTGCTGTCTTGCATTCGTAAGCAGGAGAACTCGGCAGAAATTATTCAGACAACTGCAGAGAGAGCAGGGAGAGGATGCCTCTTTTTTCATCTGAAATCATGTTTGTGGGAGAGAGAGAGAGAGGATAAAGAGGTTTAGAATCCATTATCTAGATACCCCTGTGTTCCTCTGTCAGAACAACTGATGGTGTGTTCGGGGGCGCTCTGTGATGTCTTTTTATTCTGCATCCTCTCTCTATTCCTGATTAAAGACATGGAAAACATTTTAAAGTCACATTGGTTGATTTCTGGCCACAGTCCTGGCACATTTTCTCCTTTGAGCATTGTTATTGTTAACAGCAAACATGGAATTACATTGTTAATAATTTCCAACTATGAGTTGCTGGATGTAGTTGAGGATTTACTCTCTTTTAAGCTCTGATTCGTTCACCAGCACCTTAGAGTAATATCTGCCTCTTTAGCAGCTAAATTTTCAACTTTTCCCCCCAGCAAGTCTTTAACTTTGTCTGTCTGCTGTTTGGTGACAGGCAGGTTGTCTCAGCAGGTCCTCGTACACTAATGACTTAATATGTTGACTGTCAGTGATTCAAAACGACACATGTCCATGACCAAACTTCTTTATCGATTTACAGAACCCTTCATCCTCGCACTGCTGATGTGAAACAGCTGCAGTTTGGTGAAGTTTGGGAACCAAAATGGTTTGTAAGAGTATAATGGTTTGGCTTAAAAAAGGGACAGACTGCTACTTACATAGCATTTTTTAATGGGGTTAGGGTTAGGTCAACATAGACCTGTAATTGTTTGATCTACCTGACTGCCTCCATGTTGAGACTTCCTTGCACTTAATATGACATCATCCGTCACCTTCATCATAAGGCCATACGGGTTTACCACCCCACAGTAACATGAGTTGTAATAACCTGATGGTACAGATGACCTGGTGTGGACCAGCTGCTGGGTATTGCACAGTGGATTTATTTGAGCTCGTTGCTGCTGCTGTTGTCAGTGTTGGGGTTGTGAGAGTGGCTGACTAAAAAGTAAGATGCCTGGTTGCTGAGACATGCAGCCATTCAAACTGACCCTGATAATCTGTTACAGCTGGTACTGTCTTCAGAACCAACTGTCCATTCAGCAGCACGGACAACGAGCAGCCAAACTGTCTTTAGGAATACCAGGAAAAGAGACTGAAGAGTTGAGCTGAGCAGTAAATCATCATTATAAGTGACAATTTCTCACTTTGTGCCTCTCCTGTATTATTGTTACCTCCACTCTTCTAACTATCTGGATAAAAAAAATATCCCATCTGCTGCATGATCGAAAACACTTTTAACCCATTTCCCAAGCTCCCATCCAGCAACTGTGTGGCTGCCATATTTGTTCTGATTAAGAGACAGAACACTGACTAAGAGCCAGCGTTTGATTTCCCAAGTTGAGTTTGTCGTGAACTCGGGAAACAGGTTAAAAGTCTTTTTTATCAAGCAGCAGACTGAATTTTTTTTTTCCATCCAGATGGTCAGAGGAGTCTTTGAGGATTCTGGGACTGCCTTCAAAAATTATCAAGTAAACTACCTTCAAAAATTATCAAGTATTTTAACTTTCACAGAAATAGATGCTTGCCACTGTAACTCCAATGTGATGTTAAACTATTAAGTAAGAGGCACTATGGCACTATGAGTGACCCCTGTAACATTACACATTATTTGGATCAATATTAGAAAAATGCAGCTTTAAACTCTTGAGTAAGAGATTAGATTATAGTCAGGAGGCCAATGATGTACTATTGCAGCATATTGTTAAGCTTTGCTGTACTCATGGCTTGCTGATTATTAGCTTAGTAAAATTCTCCTTTAAAGTGAAAAGCTCTTTCTTTTCTTTTCATGCCTACTTGAAATTGTGGAATATCCATTTGGCTTCCTCTGTGATATTTCTGCTCTTAATTCTGCAATGGGTCCTTGGACAGCCAACGACCGTGAACGTGGCTGTTAGCCACGGCACAGAGTGGAATGATGCCATTCTCACCACCCACTGGAAAGCAATCTAGGCCCATAATGGGAAATTCAAATATCAAATCTATGGTTAAGAGCATGTCTCTGGAAGTCACGAGTCAGCAACAGGCTAAGTTGAGCGGTGAGACAGTTTAGCTGGAGGTCACAGGGACAATAATGACAGAGGGCTGTCCCCTCCTCGCAGCCCCAGCACTGGGTATTTGTCGCTGTAGAGGACTGCTGGTAATGTAATTTAGAGGGAGGAGTGGGAGAGGAGAAATGAAAAAAGAGGTACGTAAAGAAGAAAATGAAAGGAGGTGAACTGGTGATAAGATGCTTTGTGCACTTCGGTTTGTTGAGACTTGGGATATTTGCAGCAACAATGCAGCATGACATTGATCTGTAGCATCAATGGTGAGTAGCAGGTTTTGGTGTGAGAAGAAGAAACGTATAGATCAATTTCTGCAGCCACAGGAGAAAGAACAGGACAGAGTACAATGCAGCAGTAGCTCTCATCTTTGTCAGTTTGACCTCTGCTGTATAGGATGTGAAATAGCCCTTCTCCGCAGTGGCAAAGGATGTTCTCTGCTGTGGTTGTTCAAGCACCACTCTTGTTATTCTCTTCTCAATTTTGTTTGAGAGGGAAAAACTATCACTATCACACTGTGTGCCATCTATATAGAAAGAAATAACTACAGCTGAGAGCAACCAGTCCATCTCTTATGTAGGAATCCCTCAGAGAACAGATGCCTTACATCCACTGAAGATCTAGCAAAGCGGTTTTGAATGTTGCTATTTCTCTAAAATGCAAATTTTAAAAAGACATCAAATAATATCTTGAATGCATAAGACAAGTAAGTAACTGTATATAGTAATCTGTTATTTTTGTATCCTTATTCCCCTGTAGTACAGTATTGTATCAAGGATTAAAAAAAAATAATAATTATCAGATATTGGCCAGCATGCCAATATCCACCAATATAGTAACTAGTATAATAATAAGCTGCTGTTTCCTAGATTAAACGACCAAGTCAGCGTCATGTTTTACATGTTCCCTGTAGATAGACGTTATTTTTACTTACTTTGTTACTTGTGAAACAGACAGAATTTGTCTTGGTTGTTTGTATTGTTATGATTGTCTCAGAGAACTTCATCCCATTTTAAGAAGGATGTATCTTACTTGTTTGTTTAAAAGCAGTTGTCATAAATAAATATGACATGTTTTACGTAACATAATTTGAAGTATTTTTCTTCTATTGCACAAGGAATAAATATTTTATCTTTTTAAGCTTTGCATTTTATGCCTGCATTTACCTGCGGGCCAACATGGTAAGCATATGCACAATAATACTGTATGTAAATTCCACTGAAGAAGAGACTTGATGATCTCTGCAGTTAAGTGTGGAGAAAAAATATACATATCGGTACTGGAATCGATTATCGGCAAAATGAGTTGAAAAATGTCGACATATCTGATATCAGCAAAAAATCCAAATCATGCAATCATGCATCCCTAGACACCAGTTTTAGGGCGTAAGGCATGTCACTTGTTTCAATCGACAATCAGCTCATAGCGATGTTACATGTTGCTAAGAAGCTCAGCCAAGGAACATGCGCTCTCTGAATGACCTGTGAATGACCAATTGTACCTGTCACAATCTTCATTTTCTCAAGTCTGAATGCAGAGCCACAGGGAGAAGCAAAAGTCCAGTGTTCTCTCAGATCACCTGAGTTATATGTTGAAAGGTTGTTATGGCACTATACCTCAACATTAATCCAACAATTTGACTGGATCCCTTGCAGAAGCAGTAACTTTATTTAACAGCTGTGGGCAAATTGATTTAGTGCATATTCACTAGGTATTTTCATCACGACATCACATTAATTATCTCTGGACAAGCTCATAGACATCCTTCACACCTTGCAGCATCAACATGCACATAAACCAACACAAAAAAAGCCCACAATGCTGGGCATAAAAATGCAGCAGGGCAGCCACAGAGCAGCACCCTGGCAGGCACACATTAACACAATCACTAATTACTTCTGTGCGTTATAACTGGCAACACATTATTATTTTGGTAAGCCTGTGTTTTAGTGGAGAGTTGTTGTAAACACAAGGTTTAATTATGCTGTCTGGGAATAAAATTTCTGAAGCGACTGGTAGCTGGGGGTCGTCATAGTGCAAGAAAATCACTGCCAGAGGCTTTCGATTGAAAAATTCAGGTCTTAAAAAAACACAGAGCACAACCCACCCCCAGCAAAGCCCCCTCATCTTTGGAAGTCATTAGTTCGACAGGCAGACAACATTATGCTGATGGTGGTGAAATGATAATTAGAGCTGGAGATAGATTGAGTCAATATAAGTGTAATTAATTTTTAAGTGTGAGGTTTATTAGTACAGAAGCAATCATGCTCCTAATGAGGACCTGATAGAACTTCTTAAAGTGTGGAACCAGTCAGATTAATAGCTCTAATAGCTCCTGGCATGTAACTTTGCTTTTATTTATTGCACTTATGAATTCGTTTGTATATTTAGCACTTCTTTTTTCCAAACACCATGGGTGATAATTTACTTAGATAAATTATATGTCTTCTGATTCATAAACCAAAGGGAGACAAGCTGCCGCACTAACACACACACCCCCACAGATATTAGACTCACACAGCCTGTGTATGTGACTATAAATAGATTTTTCGGCCCATTAAGGCTCATCTTTCAAATCATGTCATTAATTAAGCTTAGAAATACTCAAGTAATTTCTCTTTAATGAACTTGCTCAATTAAGTCTGCCCTCTTTTTGGTAAAATACTCCTTGCTTTAAACACTGACTAACTGCTCTTTCTCACTCGTTCTCTCTGCATCGCTCTTCCTTTTGTGGAGTTTATTTCTCTGTCAGCTCGCTGCAAACAGATTCTTCTCCTTTGTGTGTTTGCTTCAACTGAGTTCGTGCAACACAGCCTGTGCAAAAAATTACAGGCCTCTTTACTGGGCGGCCATCTTTCAGCCAAAGGTGCAGGATTTTTCCCCGCATTTCCTCACCAACACACACACAAACACACACACCTACAAACACAGTGATAAAACTTATGACTGCATTAGAGGAACAAAAGTGAAATTGTTTGTAGGTTGTTTCTAGCCATATGCATCCTCAGTTTTGATCTCCACTTGGCCAGGTTTAAGTTAAATGTATGGACTTGAAGCTTTTAGGGTGCACTGAGACTAGGAGGTCTGTGCCCAAGCATGTTTCACCCCAAAACTCTGGTTGAGCAAGAAAGCATACCTTGTTTGGGCACGGTTGGAGGACATGGGCTTCGGCACGGTACGCTTGCACATGCACCAGCACAGAACGGCTACATGGCAACATGGATGCGACTGTTTGTGTAGAGTTTGCTTGACCTGTGGAGACCACAGCAAGTAAAGTCAAGTGGATAAAGATATTTAGAATAAGTAGCAACTATCTTCCTAATATTACGGAAGAAAAATGAGAACAATTTTGGGACAAGATGAGAAACAAATTACGGTTCAATATCTAGAGGTATGAGGCATGCTCCATTAATCAGGCAGCTCAGTGAAGACATAAGCTTGCTACGGCCGGGTTAAGCTGAAGTAATGTGAGTGCAGGCCAGCAAGGGAGTAGGGAGGAGGGGGAAAACATCTAGGTCAGGTGTGAGTGTGCCCTTAGTTCTGATATCTTGGCATCCTCCTGCTTATAAGTTACTATGGAGAGGAGGCTTAAAGTAGGTGCGTATGGCCAGGCGTAGGAAGTCTGTGACTGAAATAATGAAAGCTTTTGTTAGCATCCTATCTACCATCAACACTGTTTTTTTTGAGACATGAAGGTGGTCTTTCCCTAACTTTAACTAAGTAGCATAAAGAGCTTAAATGTAAGCAGACTTTGATGTATGCGGTCAGAAAACACTAGTCAATTTGGAACAGTCAGGGGTGAGGGCAGTCAGTGTTTTAAAGGCACTGAGAAATGATTAGTGTTGTCATCAGGATTTAGCGACTGAATTTTTTATGCAAGTTCCATGGCGTTCTGAAGAACAACTGGTTTTTGTGTACATTTTCAATGGCCTTCTAAGAAGCAACACTAGGCATTTAAAAAATATCCTCTACGAGAGAAAATGTGACTCAGAAAACAATGCACGCCAGGCTTTTATCAGATTTCTTTCAAGTGTGGCACATTGGTATTTGGAGAGGTATAGCAGGTCATACATGAGACCTCAAATCTGCTCCTGATATTTGCTCCTCACAAGCCAGCACCACCACAACTGCAATGTGCGTGTGCGTGTGGGTGGGTGAATGTGAGGCTTAAGTGCTTGCACTGTTTACAGGATTAATGTGCTGAATGAGTAAAAGCAGTCCACTTACCTGAGAGCCAAGCCTGAGTGTTCATATCAAAATCTGTCACAACCTTGTAACCAGTAGCACAGAGCTGAATTAATACATTTTCACACACACTCCAAATGTTTAGTTTAGTTTTGTTTGTTTGTTTTTTTTCCCCTTGTTAGTGCTCATGGCCTTGTCCATTGCTAGTCTAACTTCCTTTTTCAAAGATATTATATATTTTATTTAGGGCTGTCAGCGTTAACACGCCAATTGTGGTGCTGTTTTGTCCCGTTGACTCACCTTTAGTTAAGCTGCCACAGCGGTTTCCTGCTTCCTATCATCAGTCATGGGGAAGAACTACAACAATACACTTCTGAGTGGCTCATTTTTTCTTTTTGTAATTTGCCTCCCTTTTGAGTTCCAGGCAAGAAGATAGATGCCATTCTTTCGACTGTGTGTGCAGTAACAAGGAAGACTGGCAGAGCTCACCCACCACTAATTAGCTCAGCTCAGATACTGGTAGTCAACAGGAAGTGCTGGCCTGCCTCTGCCTCTAGTCATCAGATAAACTTTCCGACAACCCTAAATGGTCCTGTGTGTTTGTTGTGACTTGTTCATTTACCACATTATGTTATTTTTAGACTCACATTGGCACTTTATGTCGTTTTAAAATCAAATACATACAGGAGGGCACATGTGCAAAACACCGCATCTGTGCTTGTAAGTAGGTCAACAAATCAAAGCGTTCGTTAAAAAATTAAAATTATGTAAGGTGCTAATGTGAGTCTAAAAATAGCATACACTTAATAACCCTTCCCACTGACTACCAGTATTTGAGCTAAGGTAATTAGCGGTGGACGATGCAAAACACATCATGATACATAGGTCACGATACAATGCAGTATGTGAGGAAAATAAATATTGCCATTTACTGCTGTATTGATTTGTTTAGCACATAGTTTTCATTCCAGTCACACTTATCTCGGGGGGTTGACAGTGTAAACTGTCAGTCCAGCTAAACGTCAGCGTTCTTAGCTCTGTGAGCATGTTAACCGCACTTTGTCGTGTACAAAGGCTCAAACAGACGGTCTCACAGACCTGCCAGCATGTTTTCATTATCACATCAGATCATCAAGTTCAACATTGTTTTAAATCTCATCCTGAATAATTAACATGGTGTTATAAAAAAAACTGCAAAAAAGATAATGACTATATGTCATCACCATACAAATGATCTGACGAAAAAAAAGAAAAGAAAAGAAAAACCTTTTATTTGAAGTTGAAACAGCACTATGATCTCCCACATTGCATCTGTTACTGTGACTATGAAAATGTTTGTATTATCTTTTACCCACAAACACTGGCACAGGTCAGCTGGTGCAGTCAGAGGTTGGAGAGGACCGTTGACCCTTGAAACTTCGGGGCTCCTCCCTAAAACATTTGAGTGTAGCTGTTGAATAACCTGCCAATGACTTGTGTGTAATTAGATGATTTAACATAGATGAACACCTGTTGGCTTAATAACAACACACTTACTCACTGTCACTGCTGCTGCCCTGCATAGAAAAGAGAGAGTGGAGCTCTAACTAGCCTACTCTATCAGGAGATAGTCCATGTAATATTTGTGCAGGTTTCGTGTTAAGGTGTGATTTGAACTGGAATGCATAGGTTTCCTCCTCCTTGCTATAGTTTCATGGGATAATCTGCAAAGGCTAGCTTGCATGGTGATGACATCATTCATACTTCAGATTTAAAGACTGGCACGAGGACAGTTCTGATCACTGTTTACTCTGCTCAGCGACGCTACAGCCTTCTGCACGACAGCTTTATGGTCGTCAGGCTGCTCTGATTTTAGCGCATCAGTGACATGTAAAGTAACGCAGAAGCGAATCTTGCATTTTACTATGAGAAGAAGAAAATGAGGGGAAAGAAGTTAATATCATGTGACATTATATTTTAAATGACATTTCTATGTCTTCTAATCTTCATTCACAGAGGTGCTAACAAGAAATTTTCCCCAGAGAGTTTTTTTTCATTATTAGTTTAATTAGTCATTACCTTGCAGGTCATTAAAGTAAGTGAGATGGTCAGGAATCAAAGGATCAAAGGATATAACAGAAGAGAAAGAAGGAATGAAAGAGGATAAAAAATGATGGAAAGTTTAGGAGATAACCTGAACATAACATGACACATCTATGTGATTTTTTGGGAGAGTTCCTTTATCTTCCGTTTGTCAAACGAACCCTGCGAGCCCATGTTTGTGAATGCAGGAACGACTTGCCATAAAATATGGTAGGTTACAGGAAACACCCCAAGTAGACTTGGGATGGGTTGGTTTATGCAAACTGACCAAACTGACCTTAATAATGCACAGGGAGAAAAAAAAAATCACTTTTCAGGGGCTTATGATGTGAAAGATTCTGCATCAGTTCACAAATGCCAAACATTAGTTTTTCAATTCTGCCTACTGTTCTTAAATTGCTCCTGGCCAAATTTTATTTATTTATTTATTTTTATGTGTCATTATTATAACAATGTCAAACTTCCATTCCTCCATTATCTGTAACCAGGAGGAAAAGCTAAGTTACAATGTCGTATGAAATTAAAACATGATATGTCACAGTTATCCTGACAGTGGTGCTCACTCATGGGCTTTTATTATGTTCCAGTACGGAGCAACAAGTCACATGCAACACCAATGGGTAAAATTGGGTATCGCTTTTCTGGCATGTTATGAAAATGTGATAAAGGTTGTCAAATGAGCAGACACAAAAATCCCAAAGAAGAGACAAAGCCCAACACAGAATTGATCGTACTTTAAAGCATGGATGGGTTTCAGCAGCATTTTATTGAAAGTAAATTCAAGTCTAGACTGCCTAATGAGTGTACGTAAATTATTATAAATTCTTACTGAATGATTCGAGGTGATATTTTTGGTGGAAAATGATGACATCTCTCAATAAAATGCAGTTTTTACTCATGCAGCATCATAGCAAACCACAGAGCTCAGAAAGGATGTCGGGCTCTCGCCACATATTTAGTCTCTGCTCTGTGACATTAACACTGTCCTGAATCAGTTTTATTTTTGCTTCAATAGGAAACAGGATTTTCTTCTCCCCTGTGCTACAGCTCGAGAAGCCGTAGAGGCAAAGCAGTCTTTGCAAATTCTGGTAGAGTCAGAAAGAGACAAACACCACTAAAAGAGATCAAGAATGAAAGATTTAATAAGGGATTTAGTGGCGACGGAGCCTGACTGATCTGGGTGATTTGCCAAGTTGGAAGCTAGAACAGAACCGACTGTAAGAAACCATCCTTCTTACAAGTATCGTGTGTGTGTGTATCGAAGTCTGATACATCTTATTCTTCTGTGCCAGAGACCTCCATTGTTGTCCTTTAAAAAGACATTGGGCGACATGTTCCTTCAGTACAATGAACACACACACGGGGTGGCTGTAGCTCAGTGGGTCGCAGGGATAGTCAGCTAATCAGAAGGTCGGTGGTTTGATTCCCAGCTCCTCCAGTCTATGTGTCAAAGCGTCCTTTGGAAAGATGCTGAACCCCAAATTGCTCCCGAGGTGTGTGAATGTGTGTGTATGAGTTACTGATGAGCAGGCTGGCTCATCGTAGAGAAACCACCTTGCTGTTAGTGTGTGAATGAGTGAATGCTGACTTGACTTGTGTAAAAGCGCTTTGAGTAGTTGAAAGACTAGAAAAGTGCTCTGTAAATACATATATCCCCTCTGCATACATAAATCCATTTACATTGGGCGGTTTTAAAACATGAAACTATAAATTTGAGTGTTTTTCTTAAAGAGTTGAAGGCCCAGTTGCACTGAAAGCAAGAATTGACGCACCTCATTTGCAGTGCGTCAGTGAAGGCTTTGGTGCATTGCAGACATTAGATTTGAAATTTCAACACCATAGAACCAGCAGTCTTTGGGAGATTATTGCTATTTTCATGTAGTTCTCATATTTTTCTTTAGTGACAGAGGCGACGTAATTAGGCAGTAGATCCCCAACATGCACACACACACATGTGCAACCTTCACATCAACAACTAAAGCAGCTCTGACGTTGTGCCGTTTCGACCATCTCCGACTCAGACCCTAGTGTAGCTACTCTTAGATCATTACTGCGCTGCAATGCAAGTGAGACGAGACTGACGACTCTCCTGTCTTTGTCTAAGCTGTGTTTACGTACCGTGAAACTTTCTCTGGTTAACATCATGTCACAAGGCAAAAATTAACTTACTGATGTGAGAACAGACTTAAATTTGGATTTATTCACTCAAAAATAACTTGACACTTTCTGAGTGTCAGGAGTGTGAAAAAATGTTTCCAGCTTCATGGAACACAGCTCTGAAAGCACACACAGCATCATAACACTGAACACTGGAGATTTCCCGCGATTATTGAGTAGGATGTGACTGCAGAGGGCACGGAGTGTGGAGGCCATGTCAGCAACTGTTCCTAAAAATAATACATCTCATTATCAGGGTTGCAGTAATATGGTTGTGATACCAAAGTGTTTGGTTTTCTGTGTGAGCAGTGCTCACAGTATTTCTCTTTGCTTTAGGTAGACAGATGGAAGCAGACATTTAAAAAAAAAAAGTCCATAGTAGTAGTAGAAGTTCAGTGGTTCTTCAAAGCTCTACCGTTTCAGCTGCAGATCTCAAAGATCATGTGACTTAGAGACATCTGCCTGTTATTACTAACTCGGTCATATAATTGAAAATTTACATTTTGTAGACAAATAAAGTACTTTAGGTACAAGTACAATAACCTGACAAAATATCCATGACTGATGAGACAAAGTGCTTTTTTCCCCATGACCTCTGATTTATAAAGAAAGACTGTGTGTCACCTCAAAGCTTCACACTAGGATGGAAACAAAAACAAAAACATTGTTGAATATGAACAGAAAACTCACTCTAGATAATTTATCACAAATGTCAATTTTCTCTCCGAGTCAAACTGTAACTCAAGTCAATAAGTCAAATCCAAAGAAGCAAACACTAAAAGCGCACACTGTTCCAACAGGCTGGACTCATCACTCCTCACAGTCACCACCCCGTCTCTGATATTCAAAAAGGATAAAAATTAGGGCCCGACAGATATGGGATATTTGGGGCCGAATACTGATATTAGGGAGTTCAATTCTGTATGTAATGTATTGAATGTGGTATATGTTTGACAAAGATACATAATGAAGACGGAAAATCTAACAAACTTTATTATTACTAAACATCAGTGCAATGAACGGTTAAGACTTCACTTAATAATTATGACTAAATAATGGACTGCCCTCTGCTGGACAAGCTATATGGTTACACCATTTTAAATTACTAGTGCAAGCATTTTTTTCCAGCCTTAAAAATCAATTTTATTATCAGCACTTATCGGAGATGATATGTGCATTACTGATATATCTGCAACTGGCCAATATTGGCTGATAATATAGGCAAACAGATATGTCATTCAAGCCCTATTTACATTTTCATAAAAAGCCGCTGGACTTTTCATGCAGCTTTTTTGATTAAATAGAAACTAACAGAAAAAAAAGCAAACAAAACGGAGGCTGTGGACAGTCTTACTGTCTTTTTTTAAAAAAAAAAAATTTAAATCAGTTTTCACTTAGTTTTGGAATAAAACGTGATTTATTTGGCACAGCTGTTACTGTATTTTTTTTCCTGATTAGATATTGAAACCTTATGACAGTAGAGACCTTTTCACGTGTCAAACCAACTCCCACATTTCACAAGCTTTGGCCACCCAAGGTCTGCACAACCCAGCAAACGTTTAGATGTTGAAAGACCATAGTTTGAACGTCCATTCAAGACATCCTGTCATTATCCAGAAGTAGTTCTGGAGTGGGAATAGTGTTCACATGATGTAACGTCATCATCTTGATGTACTTGTCAGTTGTCCCAGCAAAATCAAAATACGCCGTTACCATGACCCAGTCAGCAGTAATAAACAATATTTTTTAAAAATTAACAAAAAAACCAACAACTCTAAACTCAAATAAAGCCACAAGTGGCTACCATCGGGGTCCAAGCAGTATCCAGGCCTTAAGGACCCTCATTGATGCTTGAAGTATTTGTAAGATGAAGCATTAGGGAATGTGAGGCACAGTTACATCAGCAGGTCCCAGCCTTAGTAGGTCACCACTGCAGGTCCCATCAGGACTTTGTCAGTTGAATGATTTGAGACAGTGGGAAAAGCACCTCCAAGCCTTAGACCCTTCAAAACTGAGATGTCAGCATTTTGATACCTTGAAAGTGAGATTCAAAGATTGACACGTTACACACTGTGGGAGGATCTGTGCTTGTATCGAGAACTTTTAGGTGACAGCATAAACAGTTTGCCACCTCAGGTCCCAACAGATTCAAAACTTTGGTAATAGAAATATCTAACGTAGTGGCGACTGTTTGCACTGCTGCATTCACTTGTCACCCTTACGTGCCCGGAAGAAGCTCTGCTAAAACTTCAGGCAAGGAGACGTCCTGTGGCTGTTTGTTCACTTGTGCTTAAAATGTCGACAACAATCAAAATGTTGGTGAGATGTCAGATGAGTTTTAACTTGTCTTGTAATCCAGGTTTTGCTCAAACACTGACTTTGTCATAGCACCCTCGTGTGTCGGCCCTCTCTGTCAGTCACACTCTGCAGGTGGCAGCCATGACTGCAGCTGAGCGGTCTGCTGCTGTTTTTGGTTCGACTGCTGAAGCCAAAACTTTAAAAATCCACAACAATTTAATGTTTTGAGATAAAATTCTGAAATAAAATCACACAACATTGTGATGACATCCAGTAAATGGTTCACAATTGAAGTTTGATTGTAGATTTTTGCAAAATACAAAATGTTGTGCACACAGCGGTATTTACAGCAACACATTCCATGTCATCAAAGACTCATCGTTTGACAAATCTCAACGCAGTTTAAAACAGATGACATGTAGCTTCTAAAGAATGTCCCTGTCAAGTTTGGAAGCTTTTGAATGAAGGTTTAAGGCGCCCCCTGCAGGTGAAATGCAATGTGTTTTTATCAGATATGTTCAAAAACCACTTCTTACCATTTGTCTCTTAAGTTTTTGTTGATTCGATGAAAAATGAATTTTTTACGGACAGTTTTGTGTTAACGTACATTTTAGCAAAAGTTCATCAGCAGCTAAATCGCTCGTACTTGCTTCAATCCCTTATTCTTATAGGATTTTCATTTGTATCAGTCTAAAGATTATTCCCCACAAGGTTTCATGGAATTTTATCAAAATCTCCAGGACTAGTTGCAAAAAAACAGATTTGGCTAAAATTCAGAATGGCAGAAATTGGGGCAAGGGTCATGGCTTATGTGGATAGATTTGTCTGGATCCCCAGAATCAAAAAAAAAAAAATAAAGTTTTGTTGCTTTTACTTATGGTTAAGGAGTTATTGCCCAAAACATAAAAGTGCTAATATAGCACCACCATCTGGTCTAATTGGTTTGGTTTTTGTTGCCTGAGTAGCGAGTACAATTTGCAATCAGCTTGCCAAGTTTTGTGTTTCCAGGCCTTACAGTTTTTGCTGCCGAGACACTTTTAGCGAAGAAGAAGAAGAAGAAAAGGAAGAAAAAGAAGAAGACGAAGAATGAGAACAAAAGCAATAGGGTTCCTGCAGCTTCGCTGCTTGGATCCATAAAAAGTAGACCAAAAAGTAGAAGGCTATATAAAGAAGCTGAATTTAAAAGAAAAAAAAAAACCCAAACAAAACACACACTGAGATTTTTCTTTGTGAGCTCTGACTCCCCGGCACAGCGCGCTGACCACTGTGCTGTAAACTGGCCTTTATGAAAAGTGTTTGGAAAGATTTAATACATGTGCCATTCAATCAATCAATCAATCATGGTCTGACAAGACAAGTTGATGGTCTGGGTTAACTTTGACTCAGGGAGGATTTAAAAAAAAAATGTTTGTTTGTTTATTTAGACTCAAAGCCCACCCAGCTGCCTTTGTATTGGAAAAAGGGATTGTGTATTTGTACATGGAGTGGATGTCCTGTGGACGCCGATCACAGCCATTTCACAACCGGATAATTGCCAATTAAATGCCATTTCATGTTTCAGAAAACCTATGCACATTCATTTGTCTTCTTCTTCTCATAGCAGGGGTATGATAACTGTTCCTGGTTTTTATGAGTGGGTCTGACAGGACCATAATCGGACGGTGAAACAATGAGAAAACTGAGCGTCGGCCTCAGTATTTGGCGTCCTCGCTAACCCAGTTTTGATGGACTGTGATGTGTGGACAGTGTTTACTGGGATACAGCTTTTGTCCTCTGTGTTACCTGTTTAGACTTCTACGCAGCACTGTGTGGGTGTGGAAATATGACATCTTCTGCTGTCCGTGGATATGTTGTATGTGTTCAGCTGGGACACGGTACACCTCTGTCAGTCTTTGTGGTATCTCATAATTCGCAGCATATCTCTACCCAGCTTCCACCAGACTACAGCTCTAATCAGCCAAAGTCATTGAAAACACTTGTGTTGGTGTGCAGGACCTTGCAAGCTTTATTGTATTTTCACACTCTTAAATCCTCCAGTTCTTTTTTCACTACAAATTTATAGGGCGCGACTAATATATCAGTTTGCCGATTGTATTGGGATATTATGGGATATCACTGGCCTATTGCAGATATGTTGGTATTGGTGTTTATGTTCCTCGATATGATTTTTAAGGTGGAGAAAAAAACACTTGAACCATTGGTTTAATTAGTGTAATAACGTAGTATGTCCAGCAGGGAGTGATCCTTTTAATTAGCAGTTACTGAAGCGTTTACTGCTTAGTGCACAGATGTTTGGATTATGTTTGTTTGTAAAATGAGAGATCCTGCCTCCGTTACATATCTTTGTGACAAGTGTATTTCTCTTGCTCCCTGATATCAGTATCAGCATTGGCCCCAAAAATCCCCTATCAGTTGGGCCCTCCCGATATCAGCCAGGGCCTTGCACAGTTATATGATTTGAATTTTAGCTCACACTGGACACTGAACATATAAAATGTGGCTATCTAGACAGAGCCTGCCTAAGGTATAAGAAAACTAGGTGCCTCCTTAGGGCCCCGCCATCAGCAGGGGGGCCCCCCAAATGAATTTTGCTTAGGGCCCCTTTAAGGCTTGGGTTGGCCCTGTATCTAGACAATGAAAGTTTTTTATGACACATCTGGATACGCAGATTTTTACTCACTTTATGTTGGAAACGTACTTTTCTGTAGATTCTGTTTTCTTTTTAAACTAACTAAACTAACAAAGTTAATCCAAGATTGCTGTGGACAAAGTAAGGGCCGTTTAATACAGGTTGTGAAAAGTCACAATGCTAGCCTGCATTTTAAGAGACACACTCTAGCATTTTGCCCATTAAGTTTCCTGCTTGAATACACGAAGTCCAAACAGGCCGTCCAGTATTGTTTGGACAGATTGTTTACTGCCAGAGAGAGAGAAGAAGAGGTGGAATCAGAGTGCAGGTGCTGTTCGAAACAAACAGCGATGATCCATACATTATGCATACAGTGTGTTACAAACAAACCTCAGACTCAGTTATATTTTCAGTTTTTTTGAAAGAGCTGAGAAAGACGACAGACAACTTGGACAAATGTAATGTGAAATAATATAAATAGCCTAACAGGACACACAGACACAGGCAGGAAACATCACTTTGACTGTCAACCTTAACTCACCGAGACAGCCGCCAGAGCAGCTGATATATTTACCTGGTGTGTCACACTGCAGAGGGGATTTAGGAAGGAAAGCCAAAATTAGTCAGGAATACCCTCAAAGTGGAGAGGATATGGATGCGTGAGGGGATTAGTGAGAGGATAGCCAGCTCTGATAATGCTGACGTTTTGAGCCGTGCTCCCTGAAAGTCCTTTGTATAGGCCTTATAGCCAGTTGCCATCTGTTGTAATCCAGTTGCCAGATTGCCTGGACCAACATCATCAATCCTCCCGTTCAGCATTTTGATCTGCAGAAGTAAAACGCAGTTCATCGTGACTCTGCACTCACCACGTCAAAAGCTGATATCTGTTCTGACGTGTTGCGACTCCCGCGTAACCCCGAGGGTTCTCTGTTGTCATGTTGACCACTTCGACTCCTTAAAGGAAGTAACGACCTGCCCTTGCCTCAGTGCAGCTCCAAAATAGACTGACACACACGAAGATGAGGACGTCTGAGCTCCACTGAGGCCTTGTGCTGCATTCACATGGAATCAGGCAGACGACAGACGGCGGGAGACACCGCGTGAACGGCACGGGAAAAAGCAAACAGTCCAACATGATGGAAGGACGGCAAAACAAAAATGATGATGTGGTGCGACCGTGATGTCATATTGTTTACAAAGAATGGACAAAACATATTAAATGAAATTATTTTGTGACTTTTATTTTATGTAACTTTTCTAGTCAGGCATGTAGCTGTGAAATGCAGCTTTCTCTTAATTTTATATTCTAAACTAAAAATAAAAATTAAATTGGAGGACAGTTTAATTTATGTATCAGCTTTTTGTGTGACATCTCTGGGTCTTATTGTACTAGAATAATCATCTTGTCATTGTTAAGATCGGTCGTGTTTTCTCCTTGCATGAGGCATTTGAGGAGTTTTGTAACATCTGGTTGTAAATTCTGTGGTGGAGGACGGCAAAAAGTTAAAATATTTTAACTTTGGATGGCAATGCGGTTTTTTTAATCTCTGCCGGCCTCATCAAATTTTCTCTCATCCACTCACTGTAAATGACGTCCGGCTTGCTGTCTACCATCTGCCTGATTCTACGTGAATGCAGCATTAGTGACACATTGCACTACACATACACAACGGCACTTGGTATCTCACTTTGATGTTGTGTTGTCTTATTCACTGTGATGTTACTCTGGAACGCCTACACTCATACACTGCACACTGCATATTTCTACCTGAACTCTTCAAAAGGTTGTTTTTCTCTCGAACATTCATCTGCGGTTTCTCTTCTCTCTTCACTTGCCTCATCTCTCCCTTCACGTTGTCGCTGTCTGCTGACACCTCCACTGTGTCTCTGTCCACCAGGCCGGGCCAGTCTGCATGGCAAGTCCTCCCTGCGGATAGAGAATGTGCGTTCAGACGACCAGGGCTGGTATGAGTGTAAGGTTCTGATGCTGGAGCAGCAGTATGACACCTTCCACAATGGCAGCTGGGTGCATCTAACCGTCAACGGTAAGTCCCATCGGCATTATCAC
The DNA here is from genome assembly GCA_029783665.1 of Naso thynnoides. Taxonomy (NCBI): domain Eukaryota; kingdom Metazoa; phylum Chordata; class Actinopteri; order Acanthuriformes; family Acanthuridae; genus Naso; species Naso thynnoides. The sequence continues at coordinate 26,724,263 of JAQLOL010000001.1, forward strand.
TCACGACGTCCAGTAGAAACATCAGAAAAAGTGGCACTTTTTTCTGGGCATAGATCAAATTCTCACACAGTGGTCATCTGGGTAGAGATACTGTCCAGTAAGCACAAGGTCCAAGGGTAAATTCCCCTAGCAGGCAGTTCAAAGGACCTGTGACGATGATTATCACTCGTCATTTGTGTCTGACGGGCCTCATGGTGCCTGTGTCATGAGTAGGAGACGAATCTGTCCCTGAGCAGAACACAGCATGCTCTGTCACTGATGGTGTCCCTGGAAAAAAGCATCAGACAGACACCTGAGTGTAAAAAAGTCGTCCACACCGCTGGAAACACTCAAGGGACTTTCTCAAAGCTACTAAAATGTTCTTGCTTTCACTTGGCAGCCCAAGCATTCATCAAGACACTTAATCACACAGCATATGAAGATGCTCGTTGCTGTGGTAACAGACACACCAGATACGGTCCTGTCCAATTAGGCGCCCCCCCCTCGTGGTCACGGCACATTAGCTCATTTTCATCATAGTTGCTCTGGTTGTGTTTGACTTCGCCTCTCCTCGACTCTCTCCCAGATGTGTTTAAAGGCCTCAGGCTTCCTTCTCTGCCTCTTTCCTCGTTCTGTCTGTCTGTGTCTCACACTCTGCTGTTTTTAGTGTCACGTTGCCACATCCGACGTGAGCCACAGCTCTTTGTATCATTTGCAGTTAGTGGCCTAGCTGTTGAAGATTACTGGGTTGCCAGTTTTTACCAAACTGCTTTGGTTGGAGATGTAACAAAAAGGGATTTCTTTTTTGTGATTTCAATGGAGACACTGTCAGTGAAAGTAATGTACTGGTCAATATTGAAACATGAAATTTCGGAAATCTTACAAACAGTAAATGCTGTCAGTTGATTAAAAAAATGTAATTGAGTTAATCACTATAAAACTGAGACTGATGGCGATTAATTAAGCAATATCACATGAGAGGGAGTACTGTTGTACTGAATATCGTCACTGGTCTCGTGCAGTTGTAGGCACGACCCGAAGACAGGAGATAAAACAAATACATGTGTGGCATTGTTGGGAAAAAAATGGCAAGAGGAATCTTTTTTTTTTTTTTTTAATAAAAACTTTTTTATTAACCCTTTTTTTCCCCAACTCTTTTTTTCTTATTCATAGACGTAACTGTTAAGGCCTTTACACACTGAATGCATTTTCTTGTGCCGTTGTTTGACGCTCATGTCTAAAACCTCGTTAGCTGTTCTAAAATCACTGTAAATCACGACCTCGCGGGGTTTATTGATTTTATAAAACAGTTACTGCATACCTGGCAGGTTTCATGAAACAAACACACAGCAACAAAAAATGCAATAATTTATTGACAAAACAATTGTTCTCCGCCAAGCAACACTTAGCAGATGGTTGCTAGCAACACACAGATGCAGCACGCCGACGCAGTAACTCCCAGGCATTTATCTGGCTATCACCACTAATTGTGCAGTTGTCGAAGTAGTTAGGGTTCAGGGTTTGTTGGCACAGGGGTGTCTGATTCTGGACAGGTGCGTTTTAACTACATGGTGCGTTTTAAGTACACGGTGCGAGGAGCAAGGGTATTGCTCCAGCATCTTTTAGTTTTGGTGCCAGTAAGATTGCAGGGACGATTCACATTCATACCCCGTCTCTGACGTATTTCTCCCGCCTCTGGGCCAGCATCACAGAGTTTCTGTACAGTGGTGCGTCGTGTAGAGTGTGGAGTAACCAAGCTACACTATAACAAAAAACTAAAAACAAAAAGTTGACATTGTGAATTTGCCATAGATTGACGGTGGATGGAGATAAAAGGCCCGTGGATTAGGTGGCAGCAGCGAAGAGGTATTTCTCCAACAGAGCGACAGGGCACAGCGGGTTCCCCGGCTGCCCAACAATAAATCCCCACAGGCTCTCTTTGTTTCTTTTGGTGGCATCTTTGTGGTTTTTGTGCCTTCACTGAATGACAGAATTTTGTCTTGGCAGATGATAAATGATTTGGGCTCCAGGTGACGGTTGCCTTCTTTAGCTGTGCGTCCCATATGTAGCTGTACATAAAACCAGACTTTGTTGACAAGTTCCTCAGGTGTGTTTTAATTCAGTGCCTGAGAGTTCCTGATTATCTGAGAGTCTGCCTCTGTTAACACTTGGTGGTGGGAAGTTTTGTCATGCCCGCCTCGGCAGAGTTGTTTTTACTACTCCAATGAAAACGTTGTTGCCGGTGGTAACTGCAGGATCTGTCATCAGTCACCAGGAACGGCTGATCGGTGGAGCATTGATGTTGCGGCTAAGTCCCGCACATAAGCCGACATGACTGCTGAAACCATGATGTTCACCTTTCCCGTTTTTCACAGTGGCATAAAAC
>JAQLOL010000001.1:26735227-26764997 GCA_029783665.1 Naso thynnoides
TTAATCCAAGATATTGTTCTATGATATATTTGCATATTGTATCATTATCATTTGTTTTAGCCAAATTTACAGATTTTTAATTTGTGATTTTTTAAGCTCACAGTGTGTTTTTGCCTTTTGTTAATATTTATAGCCATGAAAAACATGTTTAAGGTTGTCAGGTTGAGAAGAAATTATTCAGTGAACAGAAGCTGTTGTCAAACCTGCTTTGGTTCTGTTGGCTTGTTGATCCCAGAAATCTTAACCTCTCTGGATTGTTTACACCATGAGAGTTTTCAAGGTCAATACAGAGGTCATGTGAGTCGTCAGAGTCACATGAGTCAAGGCTGAGCTGGTGTGAAGTCATCTGAGAAAGGTGTCATGACTAAAAGCAGGGTGCCAAGATGTTTTTTTTTTTACTGTTAAATTAAATATTGAACAGACAAAACAGCACACTAGATGTAAGGTGTATTTATTTGTTCTTAAAATATAAGCAAACAAATGGATCAACAGAAGATCATGGAAAAATTAACAGAGTTGAGTATAATAAGGAAAGTCGGCTCTGCTGCCACTTTTACCCAGTGGCCAACTGTAGTGCTGCAACAAAAAATATCCTGGAGCCAAAAAAAACATTTAACCTTTTACTTTAAATATTGAAGAGTTTGTAAATGTTTGTGAAATGGTTGACAGGAAACCCCAACAGAATATATGATACATAAGTAAATTACTTTTTGCATTATGAATTTTTGAATTGCAAGTATGTGCAGGAAACCGTTGTACTTCTTAGTCAATAAGGAGGACCTCTGTATTGTCCTGATTTAGCTTAAGACAATTTTTAGAACAAACATGAATTAATGCAGGGATGCAATTTACAAGGTGCTCAGGTTGTCAGGATCAAAAGCTATATAGAGTTGGATGTCATCAGCCAGCATACTGAAATGCAGTGGACCCAGGAGACAGCCTTGTGGCACCCCACAATGAATGTAGTCTTGTATGGAGGCTTTAAGCTTTGAAAAAAATACAAAAATACTGTTTTCCAAGTGCAAAACTTTTTTTTTTTTTTTTTTGGTCATCACAGCTTCTCTGTGGATCCTCCTAACCTCCTGTCAACCGGACATTCAGTATCTCTTCCATACTGCCACACATCCTGCAGCCAGTATGCCCATCATCAGTAACGCCAACCATGATTTCAGCACTTACTCTATCAGCAGTGACGACAGCAGCCTCGACCACTTCTTCACCGAGATCCCAGAGACTGAGACTATCAAGGGTGCTTACTTCCAGCGGGCCCAGCTGCATCGTGACCCCAAGGCCTCATATGTGGTCGACCACACCCTGCAGGTTCTCATCAATGTGGGGGGTAACCGCTACACCTTCCCCTGGAGCACCTTGGAGCAGTTCCCCCAGAGTCGTCTTGGACGTCTGCGCTTCTGCACCACCCCAGAGGAGATTGCACGACTCTGTGATGACTACGACGAGACGTGTCAGGAGTATTTCTTCGACCGAAACCCGACAGCCTTCAGGGTCATCCTCAACTTCCTGGCTGCAGGAAAACTGCGTCTGCTTCGGGAACTGTGTGCTGTGTCTCTGCATGATGAGCTTGATTACTGGGGCGTGGACCCCAGCCACATGGAGCGCTGTTGCCGTCGCCGCATGATCACCCGTGTGGAAGAGGTGGCAGAGCGCGAGCGCAAAGAAGAGGAGTGGAGGCAGAAGAGGATAATGCTAAAGAAAAACACCACGCATACTGAAAAGGGTTATCGCAGACTGACCTGGATGCTGCGAGAAATAGTGGAAAACCCTCAGTCAGGATTGGCTGGAAAGATGTTCGCCTGCCTCTCTGTCGTCATGGTGCTTGTCACTGTCATTAGCCTTTGTATCAGCACCATGCCAGACCTCAGAGATGAGGAGAACAAGGTGTGTATGAAGCTGTTGAAAAGCTTACAGCCACATAACATCCTGCGTTACACACATGAAGCCGATTGTCTGTGTAATCCAGCAAAAATTTCCTGTACTGCTTAGCAGAGGTTTCAATCAGCAAATCACATTCAAAACAAAAAGTAAAAATGTTAAAACCTTAAGCTGCAAATCAATATCTGTTATCACAGATAAAATAACTGTGTAATGTTGGCGAGTGGTCAGTAGTGATGAATAAGCAGACAGTTGTCGCTGAACTCTTTGTTTTTGTCTTTGTTTTACAAAATTGCTCTGATAAAAAATTTGATGCTACCAGCTTGACACTAAAAGACAGACACAGTTGGCAAATAAAGAAAGTCTCAATGTTTAAAAAAACTCAAAATAAATAAAAATAAATTAGCAGCTGAAGAGTACAACAAATTTCTCATTGGCTGGTAAGACAGAAAGCTGAAAGAAGTAATACTAATATTGTAATATAGTACGTGCAACTACATATAAATCAATAAAGATCAATAAAGTTTGTCTTATCTTAATATCGATAATGATATAATTTTTTACAAATGAAAAGAATAAAATGGAAGCTGTTTTGTGTACAATAAAATGAAGAAATCAGTCAATTAAAAGTTAAAATCAATAATTATGCAGTAAAATTACTAGATTTATGGGAGTCGGTCATCACAGTGAAATGGCAGGTCAGTATTATTTTTAGGGCAGTGAGGAGTGACTGAAATGTTTGGTTTCTGCTGGTTTTGTTGGCATGAACAGAAGCAGAGAAGCTAAAGAATCGATTATTTAACACTTTGTCAGCGCAAAGACTCTGAACTGTTCATGTGATTATATTCTAAGCTGGAGACGGATCGATTTATCCCTGATGTCTGTGATGCCAACCGCACTAAACAAGACGCAAGAAAATCAAGGCACAAACATGTTCTCTTCACAAGTTGAAAAATCAATTTCCATATCAATTTCCATACTACCTCCATGTTTGTGTTTTTCTGAGATGCTAAAGGTCTTGAAATCACCACTCTGACATTGTTTAGTCTTAACACCAAGTGTGTGTTTCTGTGTAGCGACTGATCGTCTGGTGTGTTCGTTCTGTGATTAAATTATTAAAAATCTTTTAACTTTGCTATTACGTCTTTGCTTTTAAAATCAGTTTAGTCAATCTGCTCGTGAGCACCTGGCACAAGCTAAGTATGGCAAAGTCGTGTCTTGTCAACTTTCAACATTTTGGTAAAAGATGACGATTCTTCAAAACAGAAATATTTATGAAAAGTATCAATCAGCAGACTACAGTATTGGTAATAATCTGGGAAAGTTACTGTTCCATCTCTGTCAGTTTCTTTATCCGGCTGCATGTTGAGACAGATGTTATTTTTAAAGCCTGTGATATTCAGATACAGACTATAAATTGTCGAAATTAGGCATTAAGCTGTCAACATGTTGCCAAGTGTAAAGTTCAGATCTAATTCAGCCTCATTCCTGAATGTGACAGATTTTACAAATAACTCATTTATTACCAGGAGTTGGTGACGCAGTGAACACAACTGTAGATTTTAAAAAAATGATGATTATAACACTTAATAAACCTGACTGCAGACTTAGTGTCAGTAACATTTGTTCTGTTAAAAAGCCTGAGTTCTACAAGGTTTTCTTTTTCACCATAGTTTTTGTGATGACAATAATTCCCCATTAGAGAGTCTTGTTTTCTTGTTCTTGCAGCAGACATTCAGCCATTTATCATATAGGCTACAATATTCTACAGCATTATTATGATGAATGGTGCAGTCACGACAGCTTGAGCTCATTGCTGACGTCACCACCTGCTGAAAACATCAGAGGTTTAGGGGCATTTCAAGTCCTTCGACAATCCGTCAAAAAAAGTCATTTTGAAAGACAGGACAATTGCCAAATGTTTGTTGGTGTCCTCTCATGTTCCAACACCAAAACACGACGTTGACTAACAGCTTTTAACCCTGAAACAGCTCATTTCAGCTGCTTCAAGAGCAAACAAACAGCTGTTTTGCGGTTTACTAGCTGCTGTTAACTTCATATTTTAGTGTCAGAACATGAGAGGACACCACTAGACATTCAGCAATTGACTCGTCTTTTCAAAAAAGCTTTTTTCACCAGATTGTCAAAGCACTTAAGATGCCCCTTCACCTCTGTTGCTTTCAGCTAGTGTTGACGTCAGAAGCGAGCTGCAGTTTTCTCTTATAAGGCTTAATGTGCAAAAAAACAATCTTCTCCCTTAACCCCTGTCAAACTATACCCCCATGAGTGGTTATGGTTAGGAAAAACCCAGCGGGCAAGGCTTCTGGGTTAGAGGAGTATAGTTTGGGTTGGCTCAAATAATACCCCAGTATAAACTGGAATAGCCCTTAATATGCCTGCGGTAGAAAACAGGTTCGCCCACTTTAACCTCGGGTATAGTCTGACCAGGAGGTGCTCTTTGGGCTGTTAAGGATAAGGATAAACTTTGTTGTCCCCTGAGAGAAATTTGTCTTGGACATCAGTGCCACTCAAAACACGATCACATTGATACATCCTTCAATGACATGAATTACAAAAATAAGACACAGAGAAACAAAAGGCACTCTACACTGTAACATAAATAGAATATTCCCTTCAGATTAGTGTAAATAGTTACACATGCAAGCCATATTGCACCTGCCCAGTAATATTGCACCAAATCCATCAATTACAAATATATAAATATAAATATAGCACCAGGAATAATAAAAGAAGGCAAGCTGCCCAAGGATTAGAATACAATGAAACAGTAATAAATAGCAAACGTACAGTACGAAAGCAGTTTTTACACAAGAAAAAAAAGCTAAAAACCATGGTAAAGCAAAGTAAGTTCAAGTTAAATTGCACCATTTCATTGAGGATAACAATAAAAAGAATAAATAACTGGATGTAAAACAGACTAGATAAACTTTGGCAATTGAAAAATGATTGATTCAAATGATTACTTTTGTATCTTCCAGCTCTCTTTTGTCTCCAGGAAGGTAAGGCTTCGTATTCTGAGTAGAGGATGTGAGAAGGGTCCTTCACCAGAAGTTGAAGGCCAACCATTTAAATTTTAAAAAAAGAAAAGAAAAGATAGGGGTTTTTATATATATTGTATAAATTTTTGACTTAAATGTCCCCCCTCTCTACCTAACCCATTATTTTTTTTTCATGTATTTATTTTTTTAAAACATAAAATAGCCCTTAAACGCTGCCGTAACTGCTCTGAATTGTTGTTTGTTGTTTCTTTCGGTGTTGCAATGTGCTGTTGAAATATTGCAGCATTACACTTCGTTAAATGTTGATGTGCATTGGGTTTACAGTGTAACAGAAAGTTCCTGACAACATGTTGTTGCAATAAATCATGTCATAATAGTTTAGTGTTAAATATTATAACATTAAAGTGTTATAACTGTCACAATATATACACAGTGCTGTTTTAGGTTTTCATTACATTGTATTATGTTGCATTGCGTCATACAGCATACTGTTATCGTGTGGACCTGAGCAGCTGTAAGTCATCCTTTTGCTTTATTGTTTTGACAGATAGCTTCATGGGCTGCAGCTCTAAATATGTTTATTATGCCAAATGCTTCAGGGAAAGACAGGTGGCTTTAATAAACAGATTGTGCATAAAGATGAGGATAATACACCATAAACTCCTACTGTCTCCCTTCGTGACAGCGTGTGTGCATCATTTTCTCTCCCTCTGTAATGTACATGACCTTTCCATATGGAGTTCCTGGAGACACACTAAGGAATGTAATTTAAAGTCTGAAATACTGAGCTTTCTGACAATTTCCAATTACCAACATCTGTTACAGGGATTTATTTGCTTCATGTTCCTGTATTTTTTTTTTGTGTGTGTGTGTCCCTGCTCGTGTGAATATTTGTCATCATGTTGCAGATCTGTGCTTTCACGTGTTACGTATGTAGGTGTGAGCGTAATTTCTCATGCGGTTGGCGGTGCTTAGATGGTTCCTCCAAAGGGCGTTTGTGTTTGGATGTAAGACTGTCTTTCAAAGCCTACATGTCAAAGTACGCTTCATCAGCAAGAAGCAGCTTGTGGCTGAATGTGGTGAACGTAGCATGAAGAGCATTAATCCTTTACCAGCAGAGGTACAATGTCTGACTGGCTGATGGGGATTTCATTTAGTGTATGCAAATAGTCTGTCACAGGCACAATAAATTCTTGGCTTAGCTGTTTTTCTCTCCCTCTGTATCCAGCAAACTAGATACTGCAACCAATTAGAATGTGTATTCAGCGCTGTGACAGTGCATTGTTGTGGCTTGTGAGGCCATAACATTGGACAAGCCTCATGTTCACCCAAAGCAGGTTTTCCTGCAGGATCGTCAACCATTTACCACTGTAAAAAACTGTGCTGCATGTTAACATTTTGAGAAACTCTTAAGATGTCCATATTTGACTCATGAACTTTGCTGCTTTTGAATTAATTTCTGGCATTGCATTGTTTTAGCAAGTTTGTATAAGCTTGTTAGCAATAACTAAGCACCAGTAAATCAGCTAGCTTTTGAATTCTGTTGTGTGTCTGAACAGTGATACCATTTGTTTCACCTCCACTTGTGACAGGTTAAAAGTACAAGTACAACTGAAAGTACCAAAGTCTGCCTTTGACCAAGGCCCAGCTGATACATCAGCAGTGTTGGGGAGTAACTAGTTACATATAATATTACATTACATTATATGTAATTTAATTTAAAAATAAAAAAAACTGTAATCTGTTACAGTTACTGAGGAAAAAAATGTGTAATTAAACTGAAGTTACTTATGAAAATGTTCATAATTACAAAGGGGATTACATCAGAATATTTTCTGTAAAAAGCTTAGGCTGTATGTTGAATAATATTCATTTTGTTGCTTTGCATGTTTTGATGTGCACAATGTCTTCTTTTGCCGTTTCCGGTCGAGGCTTTTTAGTAAAGTTTGATGCTGTTCTGATGCTTTGGATTGGTGCTTTTCTTTGAATTTGCAGCAAATCTTGTCTGCAATTTAATCAATCCACACTGTCGCTCAAAGCTAAACAATCTGTCGGAGAGTTGCCATTCTGTCTACAGATAAAAACGTGTTCCGGTGCTGGAAATTTAAAAAACATTTTCTTCAGATATCGAAAAAGGGCTCAAACATAACAGTGCGATGCAAAATGTGTTTATTGGCTGTTAGAATGCTGGTGACATCAAAAGTTTCCAAGTCAAACCTGAGAAAACATCTACAGGTATGAAGCCTAATCAGTGTTGAGTACAGCTGTAAGGTTTACACTGCCTGGTTTAAACATTTGAAAATGGTTAACAGTTGAAAACATTTGTTAGAAATTTAGGAAAGTAATGAAAAAGAAATCAAATATAAGAAGTTACAATTCTTAGGTAAAGTAATTGAAATGGTTACATTACTTATTACATTTTAAATAGAGTAACTAGTAATCTGTAACCCATTACGTTTACAAAGTGATCATCCCAACCCTGTATATCAGTTGCCGATTTCAGCAGCAGATATTGGCCTATCACTGATAAATCAGTGTGTATGTTCTCTGATATGCACTAATGTTAAAACTGTTTTTTAAGGCTGAAAAGATGCTCGAACTAATGATTTAAAAAGGTACAATTACAGAGTTTGTCTTGCAGAGGGCGGTCAGTTATTTATAGTATTTGATAAGTATTTGATAATACCAATTAACCAATATTACATATATTTCTGTCCCCAGAAATTCCATATCAGTCGGACCTACTTTTTACAGATTAAAGTGGAGCCATGTCTGGTGGAAGTGTTCTATTCAGTCAGAATGTACTGTATATTTTAGACAGTACAAACTTGGAATTCAAGCTTTTTAAACTCGACGGTTCCAGCTGTTTCCCATCTTACTCAACTGTGTTGAAATTAAGCCGACTTGTTGCTCACTGTGTGAAAGCTTGGTCAGAGTATAATAAGCAAACACAAAACATGAATTCAATTTTTTTCAAGATGTAGATCAAGTGTTTCTACTTCAGAGCTTTGTTCATGCAACACAAGCAGCGTGCTGTCAGTGTCGCGTGGGTGTGATCGATGTCTGTAGGCAGCAGGTGCTGGCAGGGGAGAGCAGAGCTTCTGCTTAAGGGACTTTGGTCCTTTTCCTCTCTGAACAGCTCACATCTATGAGGATAAAGAGTGTTAAATGTCATGGCTTGATAAAAGGTAAGGACAGACTTTTGGCACCCATTTCCTGTGCCACGCTGAAAAACAAGAAGTAAATGAAAATGCAGTCTGTCGTCTCTGTTCATGTTGGCTCTTTTGGTTTGAAGAAAGGAAAACTGAGACGGGTGCTGACTGAGCGGATGTTCTTTCCTTTGATGATTCAACTGAATCCACTAACATGTAGGCAATGACTGATGTCACTAAGCTTTGATGCCCTAATGTATGCAAGTTTTACCCTTTGTCTAGACAAGAAAGGGGTGTAGGAAATCTTCCCTCTAATTGTAAAGCAAATTGTTTTGTTTTGAATTTGAATTTATCATAACAAACCAAAACTACATCTAAGAGATGAAAATGAGCTGTCGTGATATTTTTTTTTCCACATATCTCCTATATTTAATGTTTATTCTGTACTACATTGTACAACAGCATGTGTGTGATGCTGTGCAGTAATGGGTTTTCTGCATCTAATTTGCAAGAATGGATTCATTAAATTAAAGAAACCCTCACAGTACAACACAGCTGCAAGCCTGCTGCTAACACACTGAGGTGCTTCTCCCTAAATGACCACAACAACCTGTAATTTCAGCTTCCACCACCACAATAGCTGAATGCTTTTCATTTGGAGGAATGATTAAAGTGACTTGAGGGCTGAAATACTAATTTGTGCACAACCCAAATTATTACAAATCTTACCCCTGATACCTGCCAGGCTCCATCGTAATGTGAGGAAATGGAAAATTTAATTAAAAGTAAATGTGCTCAACATCTACCACAGAGTTAGTGAAGGTAAACATTTCCCTGTGCGGAGCAGCTGAAGTGTGCAGCTGGTACTGTAATGCGTGTGCTTTTTCCTAACGCTGGAGCTCTGAGGAGGCGACGTCACTGTTCCTAGGAATAAACATTACTGGTGATCTTAATAAGGACATCAGTCACAATTCATTTGAATTAATTTTTGTATCACTTAACCTGCACATTATTGCTGGCTATTGATGTTGCACCTAGGGACTGCAGATGAAAATTGACTTCTAGCTACTGTATATCTGCAAAGTAACAGTTTATTATTGCGTCACAATGGCTATCATTTGCAAGTGATCACGTTTAAGTAGCTTTATTGTCATTATACTGATGTGCAACACAACAGTACATCAAAATTATGAAGGCACTTACTGAGCTTAAAAAGAAACCTTGAATAGCATTAAGAAACACTGAAGACATTGAATCAATTCTGACATTAAAAACTATTTAAGACATTTCAATGTGTAGAGCCTTAAAATGCAATGTGAATCTCCTGCTAACATGTACTGAAACACCGATAGATTTCTAGACAGGACCATAAATCTATTGAGCCTAAAACTCCAGCAAGTCAAGTTGATTAATGTCACATCTCATGCTAAGATAGAAAATATGAAATAATGCAACATATAAGTCACACATCACAACTTGCACTTCTTCCCTACACTTGACCAACAAATGTCAAATAAGAATTTATCTACTGTGCCTCACTCTGTCTTCCAGACATCGACGAGTGCAGTTTGCAGACACACACCTGCTGGAACGACAGCGTGTGTGTGAACCTCCCAGGTGGCTACGACTGCGTGTGCACGTCTGGTCCAGGCTGCAGCGGAGACTGCCCACAGGAAGAGGGAATCAGACGCAACGGGGAAGACTGGAAGCCCAGCTTTGATCGCTGTGCTATATGTTCCTGCAAGGTACAGAGGATGAACACGTACATACAAATTCACGACACAATGCAGAATACTGGTGGAGCATCTGAAATCTGGCTTTTCATTGCAGTGAGGATCTAAAGCTCTACATCTCCTCCATGACTTCCTGTAACTAAGCTGTTAACTTATAGTCACACTGAGGAAATAAACTATTAACAATGGGTTTGTTGATATCACGATGAATAAATGTGGACTATTTCCACCAAACGCCATATGCAGGTTATTAATGAAATGCTTTGCCACTCTCTTTTTATAGATATTATCAATTCCCTTAATTTGCCTATTGTACGCTGAGTCATGGCATATGTGTGACAATCCAGAAAACTAGTGAGCATTAGGATTCCTCTGAATTGCTTCCACTTCTGAAGTACAAAATTCTGAAATTACTAATAAAGTGGAATTATTCTATATGATCTTTGTTTTAGCCAACAATTGTTTTCATAATAATGAAACAAACGAAACAAAATAGCAAACATTTTTCAGGTAATCCAGACCTTTGGAGAGCATATGAGGCTCTTACAGGGTAGGGCTACCAGTATATTGGTTGGGCAATACTATCGGCCGATATTGGGCCATCACAGTTATATCTGTATCGGCATGTGTTTCACTAATATGCACTGATATTTGAACATTTTTTATGCGTGAAAAAAAATGCTTGGACTAGTTGTTTAAAATGGTGTAATTACGTAGTTTATGGCTACTTATGTAATAACTAACAAGTCAAATGTTTACTGTTTGGTACACTTAAGTTTGAAATAATTTGTCAAGATATCCTGCCTCCATTATATGGCCTTGAAACAAGTACTTGATAACCACATTCGGCAGATAATATAAATATATATGTATACAATATCAGCCAATATACATCGGACATTAAAATTTTCTTACACCCAATTATTGGTATCAGTATAGCCCCCAGCATTCTGTATTGGTCAGGCTGTAATACAGGGTCAACTCGAGAAAAAACACATTACTCCCATCTGTTTGTCATTAGTCCGTACTAAATTCTGAGAAATATTTGTGGCAGCTTCACAAATCATTTCTGTACGCAGGAGGCGGTGCAGTGTGGCTGCAGGAAAGTGAGATATTGATCAGATTTGTCTTTGAGAAGGTGAGACTCCCTGAGTGAGATTAATGCAAAACAGAAAAGAGGCTTATTTGGAATACAATGACAACTGAGAGCAGCTGTTCCAATGACGATCACGTTTCATATAGACTACCTCGATAAATACCAAGATAAATGAAGGCAAACTGCAATATATTGTGTATTATGAGATAGGGCAGTTTATTACAACATGCTGGTAGATTTATACAAATTACTTACTTTTCTTTGTCATTGTACTGTTAATTGTAATGGCCTAATTCTGGATTAGCAGCATCATGTTGCTGACATACTGGTTCTGCAGCTTTTGCAGTGGCATCCCCTGTAAGATGCTCCATTGTCCAGTTTCTGTGACGTGTTTAGAGACTGATGACCATCTGAAACATCTTCAGCTTTGTGTTGCCTCTGTTATGAATCAAATGTTCACTGAAAACGTTTCAAATGCAGACCCACTTGAAGCAGTCTGTCCTTCAGCGGCTGTACTCCAACATACAGTAGTGTTGTTTTTTAGCTGACATTAATGGAGTTTTACAAGCACCTTTCTAAAATGTTTGCAGTGAATTGATGAGGTGTTCACAGATATTTTCTAATCGCTGTCAGTTCTTGATGAGCGTAAATTATCAGAAGGAAATCTGATGCGTTTTTTTATGCTTTACAGACAAATAAGAATAACTAGCTGTGCTAGACGTTATTGACAAAAGAGCATTATATAATTTTTTAATGACAAGTGCCATAAGTGTAGGCATTTACATACATTCACAAGAGTATTTTATAATCAGAGGTCATCTGGCAAAAGTATACTTGGCACAACGAAAACTAAGTAGAAAATAAGACACAGGTGTGTCACACGTGAGATGCTTACTAACTCAGTTCACTTTGGGGTTTTTTCAGGATGCATAAGGATTCGCTGCCCTGGGTTTTGACGTGCAATGCTCACTGAATGTAAACACAAATTGATCTGATTTTCAGGGATCAAGGCTGAAAACCAACAGCTGGATACTGTGACTCAGCCAGAAAGTTACTGAGGTTTGTGAAGGAGGGACAAATTGACAGTAATCAGGGTCAGAAAGTGCAGACTCGTGAGGCTGACAACAGGCCCGTTGAACATGAGAGGAAGGTTGATGAAAGCCACACAGGGCAAGTGAATAAGACAGAAGTGCAGGAGAGGAGGCTGACAGTAAGCAGACTCACCAGCAAAGAGCGTCAAAGATAGAGCTAAGATCATCTATGCGAAACCTTCATTCATTTTAGGAAAATGAAAGGAGAAACTGAGTTAAATCAGATAATTAGAGTTCTACAGAAGTGGCTCTATGAGGACCGAAATGCTTTTAAAATAGATTAACTAGAGAAAAAAAATTACCCTGGAGAGAAATCCTTCATCCTACAACTGTGTTAAATAGTCGCACTGATTTAAAAGGATGCCACCTGCAGTTATCAAATTCATCATAAAGTGTAGTAATGTTTTGGTTAGCACAACAGCGCAGCGTATGCAGCCATGCCTGGCACTAAAATGAACAGTCTGCATTCACGTGTCCTGCCAGCATGAAACAATTGGCAGTAATTTCCCAGTAAGTCCAGGGCTGTAACCGTAAAGTCCGACACCCTCGGTATTGGTGCCCTGGGACCCAGTGGTTACTGTAGCAGGACAATATGCATCGATAAAACATCGGCTCTCTATTGCCCTTTTAATGGTATGCAGAATGATTTTATAGCTCCCATACATTTTCTAACAGCCATTTTATGTAACATTTTTACATTTCCATTTAACTGCCATCCCTGTGCCAGACAGTGCTGGCTGTGGTGAGTAAAAAGGACCATAAAGTTTTCTCAGGGTAGAGACTGAGAGCCAGGGACACGGCGGCTGGGGAGCCTCCACTGTCCAGCAGATTTTTTTCAAATTTGACTTAACATTCCAGTCCAGACACCAAACTTTTGACACATTCTTGCTTCATTTACTGCTGTCATAAACTTTGGTTAGAAAATGGAGATTTGAGAGTTGCTAAAACACATTAAATCCTCCGTAGGTGTGCTTGCTTTGAATGAGCTCCCTGAATGACCCAGTGTGCAAAATCTTTAATTAGCTCTCCCCGAAGGCATCCGAGACAGGTGTCAGATACACACCTTGATCATATCCCAGAGTCCCGGATTTGTCTGATAGGGTTCTTTGAATCTGGATCTTTCTTTTTCTTTTTTGACATTCAATATATTTGTAATTGTACCTCTTTCATAGCAAAAAAATCTCAGGTATTCAGTGTTCTCTCAAGGATTGTTCTCTTTCAGACATGAAAAGGCTCAAAAACAACTTTCAGGGAAATCCTTAAACTCTTCATGTAACCAGACTGACAAGCTTTGGCTCTCAGCAGCTTTTAAACGTGGGTCGACCCTCCAGTTCAATGACAAACAAACCCCGGAACAGTACTTTCTAGTCAAGGAAATAAAAGCTACTGAGTTTAAATTTTTGTTGGCATTATTTGTTCAGCTATATCAGGGACACTGTCTGAGTAAATCTGAGTGTGTCCTCTGTGGTTCAGGACGGGCAGACATACTGCAGGCGGAGACCCTGTGACTGCGGAGACCCAGACGAGGATCTGTTCTGCTGTCCCGGCTGTGACAACAGGCCCAGCAGCCAATGCCTGGACCAGAGCGGACGCACCCTTTACCGCAGTGGAGCGTCCTGGCTGTACGGCTGCCAGCAGTGCCGCTGCATGGTTTGTACTCAAAAACACACACGTTCACACAGAAGCTACGTGTTTGCTAAAAAGACGTGAAAACTGACTTTCATAATGATACCTGAGTGTGGTGAAGCTGTTTTGTTAGAAAAAAAAACTCATTAGAAGACATCAAAAACACAAAATCTCTTCATCAACACGAAGCTCAGCGCTGAGCTTTGTTTAATAAGCGACCCTGATCTGCTGTGTGGATGACTCAGATAATTACCACCTCTCTAATTAGAGACCTGGCAACAAATCAGCATGTGAGCTGTCACTGCAGTCGCCAGAGCAGTAGATTCATACAGACAAAAAAACAGCACTTGAAGTATTATTTGTCCTTTTATTTACTTTTTTTGTCTCTCTCTGTGTCTCTGCAGGAGGGGGAGGTGGATTGCTGGCCTCTGGTTTGCCCCGTGTTGATGTGCGAGTACACGGCGGTGGCGGAGGGCGAGTGCTGCCCGCGCTGTGTCGCAGACCCCTGCCTGGCTGACAACCTGTCATATGACATCAGACAGACTTGCCAGGACCCCGCTGGCGTCGTCCGCCTCAGCGGGGACACATGGCATATGCCCAACTCACCCTGTACCACGTGCAAGTGTAAGGTAGGTCATTGCAACAACAACCGCACGAGCGTCAAGGTTTGATTCAACAACGTCATGACTAATTTAGCATTCAGTCTCAAATTCTTTTGTTGTAACTTGATATTCTCTGGAATAATTCAAGCTGCCTGTTTCTGATTTCCAATAGTGCCTTCACTTCATCTTTTATTATCCATTCCTGCCAGCTTTGTGCAATCACAGTATGCAAAGTTATCTGTTATGGAGATGACTTTATTTATGTGCTTGAGCATAAACAACTGTCTGTCTGCTCAGATGAGTTAAGAAAATTTGACTGTCACAGATGATGTAACATACATTTAATCTTAAACTAAATATGCAGATCACTGTGTCAGGAACATGTCACCATAACTCAGATCATCTCCACTCGTTTGTTAAAAATATGTGTTGTTCTTTAGTTCCACAGAGGTTTAGCAATCATAATGTAAATAAGCTAAACGAAGAACATCAAATACATATAAAGAACACCAACCAGTCCCATGATCGGTGAACTTAGTAAACATACAAGTCTAAAGGCCCAAACATACTTTCTGTATTAGGCATCCAACGACGCTGTGGAGTTGTCCAGTCGAGCGGACTTGAATGCGGTTTCATTCATACGGAAAACAAAGGTCTGCACCAGTTTGGCGATAGGTGATATGCAGAGCTCAGATTGCAGCAGAATAAACAAAAGATAACAAAAGAAATTTAGTGGCAACACTTCTTTTCTTTTCTTTGTTTTTTGGCCAGACTACTAATTTCGCAGCTATAACTAAATCAGCATCAGTATGGCAGAGACAATTAAAAAAAATAAAGATTCTGCAGAGACGAAAAAGAGCACATTGTTACCTGAATGGGAGGAATTGTATTTTTTTGTTAAACAAAATGAGAAACATTTCAGCTTAAAATGACATATGCTGTGAATCAGTGTATTCTACATTAAAACATGTCAAAACATTCACACGTCAAAGAGTTGTTCTGAGAGCACAAGCTTGACCTAAAAAGGATTGTTGACAACAAAGACTAACTGGCATCAGATTGCTGGAGTGCTGGAGTGTGGAGCAAACCATTATACACAAGAGCGTGCGCAGCTGGTGTTCTTTCCACACGGACAGTCCACGCCGTCACAAATTTTGGGCTGCACGCAGACATCCGAGGACGGGTCTGTGTGGACCTTCATGGACGTGAGTGGATGGCGATTGTTACGTTACACATACCAAAGCGAACACCCGCAGAAGAACAGACATGTAAAGTATGAAAAGGCGTTGAGGCAGTCACAGCAGCTGGTGCTGTCACACTGTGGTCACAGCAAGAAATCATGTACATCACTGTTTGTAAAGAATTTGTTAGCTTCTGACCAGCAGGAGGCCTCGCTTTTGGTTCATCCAAACCTGAAACCTCGATTGTCAGACGCCACGGGCTACATTACCCTGTTCACTCGTCTATCCTCCTCACCTGAAAGGGTTACTTCAGTCACATACATTTGCTGTTTTAAACCATGAAGATAAAGTTTCAAGATACTGACCTGTTTGATCCTTTTTATAGTGACTATTCCTAAGTAGAGAGAAGTTTCAATGAGAAGTGTGACACTTTGAAAGTGAGGTCTGTCATTTATTATCCACAAAAAGTGGCACCTTGTCAGTGGACAGATGTATTGCTGTTCGATGTCTCAAATTTGTTACTGCTCAAAGTCACACATTATAAATTCTTTTCACCTCCAGTGCAGTGAAGTAGCTGTATAAATCTCAGAGATGGATATTTCAAAACCGCAACAGACAGTAGAGGGGGAAAGATTTAGTACAGTTTGTGCTTTTTGTAATTTGTGTGAACTGACCCTTTAAATGATAACTCCAGGATTTTTAAACCTGGTCCCTATTTTTCAAAAAAAAGATTTTTTTGAAATTTGTCCATTATTGGGTAAGATCACTCCAGCCAGCAGCCACCAGAAGCTACAGACTTGACCCTGCGGGGCAATCGTAAACGCCGAAATAGGCGCATTAAAATGATTATTTTTACTTCATACTGGCTGGGATTGTTGTGAAAAGTGCCTGACAACATTTTCAAGACAACCCCTACATAGAGATAGACCTTTATTAATGTGTCACTTGCAGCCAGTGGGTGTATCTTCGGATGCAACAGCGGGAATCACACTGAATCTGATCAGTTTAGAATAGGTAAAATAACATGTGATACAGAGGCACCGCTAGCAAGAATTTATCTGCAGCCACAGCAGAATATTTAGCTGATTTTGAGAATAAAAATAACTTTATATTTTATAATCAGTCATGACTCGGTTGGTATTCTGCCCATACTACAGTCTTATTGAAAGACTGTTTTTGTCATAATTCTGCCATGCTTTTGTGCGTTACATTTCTGATGCTATGTAAACACAATAATTTAGCCATGACCTCCATTCTGTTGGTAGAAGGTCTCTCCACTCTTGGAGCAGCGATTTTCTTTAGGACAACATGCTTGTTTGTTTTTTTTCCCTGGCAGAAGTCACCCAGATCAAAATGGTCACTATAAACTTACTGGTCTTCAAGACACAGCATACAGACAGGAGTATTTTCATCCATTTGTAACCCTGCTAGCCACAACCTCAATGTGTCCCTATCCAATAATGGCAGTCTATGAAGACGAAGAAATGTAGCTCACCATTTTCTTGGTACAACTCTGATATGCACAAAGACAAACTATTGTTTTATATCTTTTAGATAGTGACAAAAATATCTTACTCACAAACTCTCCTCAACTTCCTCACTGTCCTCCTCCACAACGACTCACTCTCAGTTCACGGGATCATGCGAGACCTCCATTAGAGCTACACCTCTGTTTGGGTAGTGTTGGAGGACTCTTCACACACTTATCACATCAATCCAAGCCACTTTGTAGCAAAAATAACCATTTTTGTGCCTATTTCGGCGTTTACGATTGCCTCGCAAGGTCAAGTCTATAGCCTCTGTAATCTTGCCCAATACTGAACCGATTTCAAAAATCCCTTTTTCCATCATCTATTTAGATCCCTTAATATGAAAAAATAGGGCCCAGGTTAAAAAATCCCCCAATTACCCTTTAATAATGAGGCCGACATCATGTTAATATTGTAAGTTTCTTGTATATTAAGTCTCTTTATTTTGACTGAATTGTGGCCAGCCAGGCTTAAAATCTTACATGAAACCTTTGCAACATGTTAAAACACATTACAGTGTATTTATACTCACTATCTGTTGTTTCCTGTCTTTTCATGCTGTGCTGCTCAGAATGGGAATGTTTGCTGCTCAGTGGATCTCGACTGCCTTCAGAACAACTAAAGCTCTCTTCCTCCTCCTGTTCTCTTTCTGTCACTGCGGGACTGCCACGCCCCCTCCTCGATCTGACGACTCTCCCCTCGGATTTATGAAACAGACTCACGCACACACATGTGCATGCCAGGGTGTGCACAGAAAATACAAACACACACCGGACAGACTGACAGACTGGGGTGTTGAGGCTGTGTTTTTATGTCGCAACTCTGTCGACAAAGAGTGAGCGTGTGTGTGTGTGTGTGTGTGTGTGTGGCTCAGGCAGAGACTGAGGCCAGAGTCACTGTGTCGTGTTCGTGTCTTTGTGTCGTTCTCATTTCACTTCATGTCTTGAGAAAACCTGTTTAGCATCACATCTCAAACCACAAACCAGAGACAATTGTAATGACCTGTCATTAAGAGGATTCACAGCTGGACAGATGCTGAGGTGCTTCAGCTATACACATACCCTAAATGTAAATTAATTATTGTTTGGTCACCTTGAAAGTCGTTATTTAACATGTATTAATGTGGAAACAAATAGGAGAGCAACCTAATTGTATAAGAAGTTGTCAGATGCTACAGTTTCAGACTGCAGGGTTGACAAAACTCAAACAGTCCGACCTTAAAATCAAAATCAAACAGAAATTCCCATAAAGTCTGATGAGGGAGGTTCCAACTCAGTACCAGCTTCACTGACTTTTGTGTTATTCCAACACATATCTTTCACTTTTCACTGTGAGAAACACCTCAACTTTGAAGATGACCCATTTTGCCTTTGTTTTGAGTCATTTCAAAATGTGTTGACAATTTGATATTTTTATGATACTCTTTTTTTTTTTTTTAATTTCATTTTATTTTATTTTACATTTGTATGCTCTGCTTTTCTTTAGAAGGTTCAAAAATCAGTAAAACCAAACCAAGCCATTGTGGGAAAGAATTTTTTAAAAATCTTAATCGATCAGTTTCTTTAGGTTTTTTGGTGCATCTACATCTTTATGATTCTGTGGCCAAACAAATTAAGGATACAAAACACTTCTTTGTGTGCTATATAAATGTTATAGGATGACACATTATCTACCTATGTATGTTACCTGCTTCTACACCTAGCAGATGTCTGCTTCTCCCTCACATTCACATCTAAATTTAGTACATCTAATATCTCATCAGGCTCGTTTCTTTTAAAAATCCTCCAAGTGTGACTTTGAAATGCCTGAGTTCGAGGGCAGGGCACATGATTTAATTGCAAAACTTGGTATCCCATCATGCACTGTTCAGTGCTGTCTTGGAGCAGTTAAACTTGTATAGCACTGTTTTACAGTTGACAGCCGTGATTTGAAGTTAACCATCACAACTTGAACTGTACACTTGGATATGTACCCATGTAGTTTTCACTGGTATTAAAACTTTTAGTTTAATAGCAACATACAGCATCTCTGGTGAACTTTGAAACAGTTGACTTGAAAGTAAAGATTCTGACTGACGTCTTTCAGCCTGAGGACTTGACCGAGGTCAAGGCTACAAGCTGAAACGCGCTGGTTTCATAATCAAGTTGATCTCACGGCCACAAGTGTTGTTGGTGCTTTGATTTTTGACAAGCAGCAGCCGAACACAGTTTGGTCTCTGTGAGGTGAGACCACATCATTTGAGAAGAGCAGTCTTGTCAGAGCACTTTGAATGAGATACTTGTCAGACCATCGAGTAGCAGCTGAAATCTCCTCCCCCACACTCCTCTAGCAGTGAAGGAAGACTGCATCTGAGGATTTTTGACTTTCTGTCTCCAACTCTCTCCAACACTTTCCCTCAGCCTCAGTGTCTCCTCTCTGATAAGGCTGACTGCCAGATGGCTACATACACCAACAGCAGCAGTCAAAAGCACTTGAAAGCAGGGAGATGGTTCACAACACATTTCCACACCAGCACAAGCTGTTGACGAAACCTGGGAATACACTGCACGATTTTAAAGATGTTGCTTAACTGCATCTCCTTCTGTAAGAGAAAATCCTCTACACTGTTGGTGTAAAACAGAAAATCAAACGACTAACCAGCTTAAATGTATATAAAAATCGGCTTACAATAATGCTAACAAGAAAGAAATGTGCTGCCTTGATCATCCGTGACGAAACTTGAAAGAAAGTCATACGTGTATGAAAGGTGGCCTGTTCATTTCGCAGAAAAGAGAGACAATGGAAATAATAAAAACCGCGTCATGCTGGCCTGGACTTGAGCGTGCCAGAAGGTCACCAAGTGTCGACTCTGTTTACAGACGGCCCGGCTTGTTTAGGTGGGAGAGTCTGGTGCCTTTCCTGCGACAGTTCACACATTCACAGCTCTGACGCTGCTCTGGTCCCCTGCCATGCAGACCGCTCTGTGGTGTCCTCAAGTTTGTCTTGAAAGTGTTAACGTTCAGTCGAGTGTGGTTTTTATCGCTATGCTGGTTCATCACTTGTCTGTTTTTCCCACAGAAAACCAGAGACTTTCAAACAGTGTCTCAGAAGTTTGACTTTGAAATGCAAACTCTGGGCATGAACTATCAACCATAAAATATTTACCTGATGGCAGCAGCGGTCTGATATGCCAGGTACATCTTTTGTTCAGGTAGAAAACTTTTTGTTTTTTAAAAAAAAACTCATCATGAAACCACTTACAAGTTAATTTTAAGCAAGTAAAAATAGGTCAGAAGGAGCAAAGAGGGTTTCTTTTCTCAGCTGATACCAGCAGTCAAGATTTTCTCTGACTTTGTTCTTCTTGTCTGATTTCTCTGCATACCATCAGCGTGGTTACAGATATCAGGACTCATTTTCCCCCTTTAAGAGAATAAATTTGCTCCTTCAGAATGAAAAACAGCCCCCACAGATTCAGATAATCCTTCAAAGTAAAAATTAGGCCTTCAGTTGGTTTTTATCAAAGTTCTTCTGTTTAAAATAAGTTAATAAGCTGGAGCATTGAAAGATATATGTATCTCCTATCAAAGACCTTACACAACCTTCACCAAAATATTTTTATTATTGAGATTTAAGATCAAAACCATTAAAAAGGTAAACGATCAATGCATGCGCCCATCTCTATATGAGGTTTGTTGTGAGCGAAACCATTCTTCTCAACATATTTTCATTATAGCCAAAAGTTGGAAAGAAATCTGAGACCGGAGATCATCAGTTGAGAATCTCTGCTAACAGAATAATCTTGTCATTGTGACACTTGATCTGAGACGGCTGTCATTTTTGCACCAACATCTTTTTTATACCAGCAGTCTGAAACAAAAATGTACTTGTTATGAGAGCAATATAGCGAGTGTTGTAGTATCTGAGTTGTTTGTTTGTTTTGTCTAAATTGAAACTGCTGGCAGAGGTGACCTAAAAGAGGTGACCTCCATTCTGCCGACCTTCCTCTTTTCAATGTCAAACTACTTCCTGTTTCTGGCCGGGTTTTAGTTCCCTCACAGAAGTGGCAGGATTAGATTTATTTCTTGCTTTGGTGCACAGAGGGCATTGTTTGGAATCTAAAACATGGTGGTTATTCCTGGTTGTTATGCCGGTTGTTTCACCTCTGGAGGGGACGGCAGCGTGCGGTGAGCGGCGCCACTGCTCTGACCTCACAGTCACAGTGTCCTTGTGTCATCCTTGTTTACCACCACATCTGTTTGTGTCTCATCTGAGCATTTCTCTGTGAGCTCTCCTCCATCTTCACCTTGCTCTTCTTGTGATACTGAAGTCGTCAACTGTGCACAAAGAACACACAAAAGATAAACAAGTGATGTAAATGGTATCTGTACCCATCCAAGTTTAACACAGCAACTGAAAGAGACATTTGTACAAAAGATCACTGAAAGCAACGTTTTCAGAATGCTCTGTTGATTGATTTGATATGAAATATAATGACTACTGTAAAACACTATTTGCAAGTCTGTGTGTAAATGTTTTTACATGCTGACAATATGATAAAACTATACAGTTTTTTAATTATCATTGTGTTCATGAATAACATGAATTTTAGTGGACTACTTTTCTTTTTGTGAGATAGGTTCTGTTTTGCTGTAAATACTGTGTAAAGTGAAGGGTTATGTAAAGAGAGTATGACTATGTGAATAATTCTCACTACAGCTTCTTAGGATCAGAGCGTTGCAAGTCGAGTATGACAGAGAAGCAACATTTCTATTGTTTCTACTACTTCTTTATTTTTCTATTCTTGCCTTAACCCTTTTAGTATCTGTCATAGCTTAACGTATTTTCACTGTTTTAGGACAACACTATGGATTTGACTTGTTGTGTGTTTGTACAGATCCCTGATCAGTGAGTGGCCCTCACTCAGAGTCGACAGAAGTGGAGTTTTTTGCAAAGTGAGTGTAGAGCAGCGTCTGTTCCTGGCGTCTGTGCAAAACAGACAAGGAACTCGGACTTTTCACTCCACACTTTTTTTTTTTTTTGGTTTGTTTGTTTGTTTAACACGTCTGTATGAACTGAACTGAAAAATCTCTAGATGAGAACCAGACAAGATAGAACTATGTACACATGTAAAGAAAAAAAATCTAATGTTGAAAATGACAATGTTGTTCTTGATTCAGTTCCTACTAAAAAAAAAAAAAAAAAAAAATCAAGCCATTGTGTTTCTCCTTTAACGTCTGACTTTTTAAAAGAAGCAGTTTTGGACCGTCTCGATCCTGATGTGCTTGTTCATGTTTTTGATAGAGGACCTTGGCGGAAGAATCCCTCAGGTCTGTTCACTGTTACTTCTCCAGATCAGAGTGGCCAACGGAACTGTACTCAAAGGGTTAAGTGTCATTTGACTTTAAGACTGTGTCGTGATAAGAGTTTGCTGTAAAAAAAAAAAAAAAAGTTCTTCAGTTAATAAATACTTTAGTTGTTTACTTTATTTGCTGAGAGTATTTGGCTTCAAAGTGTGATAATGACTGGGATACGAACTAACAGATTTGCACGCAGGTGAGTCATGCTTCCAGGGTAACGGCAAACATGGAGGACAGACGGCAGACGGCACCCAAATGGCTCGCCATCACGCCGTTCACCTGCAGCTTAAATGAAAGCAAAGTTTCCAGGCTGCACAAATAAAAGTCAATCAGAGCATCAGGATTCAGTTCCAGAAGAGTCTTTCATGTTCTACTTTTATCAATACTGCTGTTTTCTATTCCCTTCAGGAAATACATGAAAGGCTACATTGCAGTAAAGATAAGTACATCCTTTTGATGCTTTAACAGCGCGCCGCTGTGCTGCTAACTGGAGCAGGTACACTAACGCTTTTGAAGCTACAATTTGTGAAAGTTGCACAACATGAAACCCAAAGTTATATATTTTCCTGCCATATCACAATCTATAAAAACTTACACAGAGCACCTGAAGTTCTAAAAAAATACACATTCACTGCAATACAAGGACTCCCTGGAGGAAGTACTTATAACCACATAAAACTCTCTGTATTCATCATCAGAGCAAGAAGATGTAACATATGAAACAAGAAATAAAAAGGATGAATTCCTAAGCAGTTGTATCCACACTAACTTAACTCAGTACACTCAGGGGTTTTGCCACTACAGTATTACTTGTTCCATAACTTGCGATATGTAAAGTAGTATTTGCCAACTATGGATATATATGTGTCAGTAACTGACATTACAAGGTCAGGTTGTTGATGTTGCAGTTTGTGTGGAACGAAGACCCATCAGACATATTTTTTACTTGCACATCTTAGGCAAAGGGATAGCTTGGTTTTCTTGATGTGGAATGGTATGAGGTACTTATGCCTGGTCATTATCTCATGTGCCATAGATAATGATACTGTATGACCATTTAGCCCTAACCCTATTCACATCGTATTAAGCCATACACTCAATTTGACTAAGGGAGACACTCCACAAGCTTCTCAGGGTTTCTTGTCTTCCTTGCACATGCCTGATATGATGGACTTTTTTTGTGCATGTGTACGAATTATGCGTGTGTGTGCTACATAAAATTTAAAAAAAAATAAAAATGGTCAGCTCGCCCTCTGTCTAGAGAGGCAGATTCACTGGCAGGAAGCCGACTAAAGTGCTGCTGTAGCCTGTAAAGCAACTTGTCTTTTTGGATGGTCTTGTTGGTGGCTAAAAGACGTGTTGCCGTTGGTACCAGCAATACTAGACTCTGATTCCTGCAAGTGAATGACGCTGCTTCTCCAAACAGGGGACAAGCTGACCATTATCAACAGCAGGTGAGACACTCATTAAGCATAAGTGCATCAAACAACCCCACATATTTAGCAACTATCCCTTTAAGGAACAAAATTTGGTGCTGTGAGCCCTGCACAGCCTCGCAACTCACTGCAGTAACTGCGACCTCAACTGTTTACATAAGCTTAAAGTTTTGGGGTTTTTTTCATATATGCATATAAATAGGAGGTTGGTGCCCAGTGTGAAAGCAATGAATAAACATAATTATCCACATTATGCTACCAAGGCTATGCATTACTGATTGCATTCTTCTAAAAGAAACAGTGCACACACTCTTACTCAGTCTCTCTGGACACTGCAGCAGGTGTATGACTCATAAATGCATAATTCAGTCCACACTTGGTGCAAGTTCTTGGCTCATTTTGGAGCTTATGGTCTTGCGTCCGAGAATGGCAGAACCTCTCGCCCTGTCTCTTACTGATTAATAACCATGATCTTTTTTCCATAGAGAAGTTTTAATAGCCTACAGACCATACTGGATGCTAAATGGCAGTCTTCAGCGCAAAACAAGATGAAGAATAGACAGCCTCCACATGTCCAATCAATCCTGACCTTTTCTCTTTACATCGCACAGCAACATTAGTACTATTCAGTGTTGTTGTGGCTGTGCTACAGGTAATAGGGCTGGTTAAGTGAAGTCAAATCAATTTTATTAACATAGTCTGGAAGACAAGTTCTCTCGAGACAACTGACTTGTTTACTAGATTTTATATTAGCCTAGTGGTAGCAGGGCTGTTTCTTGTATTTAATTACTTAGTCTGCAACATTTCAAGCGGTTGACTTTAGTGTGGTATTGCTCATTTTAATATAGATTAACTGGTATAATAACTTACTTTCCAATTAGCTCGCCTAACTATGGTGGTATAATCATTATTTTTATTATTATTACATTATTGTAATGTGTGTAAATTCTCTAGATGCACTGGGCATACGGTTTCCAAAGTTCTGCCTGAAACTACTAGAATGTAAAATAAAGACACAAAGTTTTAACAATTCTGCAGTTGCAAAGCAAGGCATATTTTTTCAGTGAAAATAACATCAGTTGGAAGAGTCTGATATCTTAAACGGGTTTGTTGTTGTCGTGAAGATGAACAACCAATGAATCTGGGGCGAATACATTAGAGAATACACACATTTAATAATACACAGGACTATTGTGTCATCAGTCCCAGGACGTTTTCATGAGCATCTGTCGCAGATCGGAATGAATGTTTTTATCTGCGATGGTAAATTGGGATGTCTCTTGGGGTGAAACGCTCTTTAGCGAGCAGCACCAGGGAGGGTTCAGTCAATTAACCTGCTGTCAATCTGCTGGAGCAAGTGCTCTGTTCTCTCTGCTCCATCTGTCCTGGTCGTGGCGAATGGTGGCCCTGCGCTCCCCGTCTGTACCGGCCTCTGCTCCTCTCAGGTGGGGTCGGCTCCACCCGGAGGTGCTTACCATTCATGGGCTGGAACCTTGCAGGTAGCCACAGAGGTGATGGAGCTACTCTCTCAGCAACAACTCTCATCTACTGTATAGAAACGGAGCAGTGGGGAGGATGAGGGGGATACAGCCTGCATCATTGCATGAATGAACTGACTTAACATCACACAACTGAAAATTGCTTTTCAATCAGCTCTAATTTAACTTTAAGAGATGTCTTACTTTTTCTGATAGATTTGTTGGGTTAGAACAACAAAGTAGAGACAGCAGTTTGGCATCAGTACAGCAAAACAGAAAGTTACTTCAGCATCCCCCTCCTCTTCCTCCTCCTTCTCCTCCTCCTCCTCCACCTGCCACTTCCTTCTCCTCCTCTTGCCACCAGTAGTCAAATCGATCATTTTCTCTTCTTTCTATTGACATTTCGCGAAAACCCCAGGCAGCCAGATTGGAATGCAAGAGGCAACAAATACAAGTGCTCCACCTCAGGCTGAGAATTAATACATAAACCATGTGCATATTGCTCATGTTACCATGAGGATTAAGCCGCTTAAATGTCTTATCGACATCCTGGCCAATCAATGGGGGTGTAATTAAAGAGTGCAGCTGAGCCAGTGACAAGGCGAGCCACACCGCCACTATTGACCTGCCGTCAGATGGAACAGCTAAGTGTTTACTTAACCCAGAGTCATGATGCATGTGTGTGTATGTATATGTTTAATGTATTTGTATGACCCAGTGACCCTCCCTGCTTGTCTGTTTTGCTTATTTGATTAGAATTCATGCATTATTTTTGGATGTTAAACTACATTTAAAGCACAAACAGAATGAATCGATAATCACAACTACAAGTATGAATTACCTGATTCCATGTTCAAGCAACTGTGAAACTTAAAAACTTGGAGAAGAGAACAACAGAAGCAAGGTTATTGTTTTCTGTTAATGGCAAAAGGGTCGTTAGCATATCTGAAGGTGTTTAGCGTATTGATGTTCACAGTCTACTGCAGTGGAAGTCTGAACCAGCATATGTATGAGTTGCTTATTTGGACCTTTTTTTCCACAACTGATTGAACTTTTCCTCTTTGTAAAGTGCATATTCAGATCCAAAGAGATAAAGAGAATACCGATGGATGAGAAAATGAATGATTTCTTTTAAATTAGAGCCTGCAGTTCACCATCCCCAAGAATTAATTTTTTATGGAGTTCGTTAGGATGAATAAAATGGGGAAAGATGAGACAAAGCTGCAGGAACCTAATGAAGATGCATAGAGAGTGTGTGACAGTGTGTGTGTGTGTGTGTGTGTGTGTGTGTGTGTGTGTGTGTGTGTGTGTGTGTTAACAGTCAGTGGTGAAACACCCGAATTAAGATGTTTGACTGTATTGGACATTTTTTCCACAACATGTTGAGATATTCTCTCCATAACGATGACTTAAAATCACTTTTCTGTGTATAGCTTCTATAACAAAGTGCTTTAAAGGCATGCTACAGCAATTTAAAATGATGAGAATCAGCAGAAGGTTTTGATGAAATTAAAACCTAAAGGCGACCTCATGCCATATTTTGCTTCAGGCTCCTATTACTGCCCAAACGAATTTCCCTGACAGACAATCAATCTTCATATAAAAAGAGACCAAAACTACAAATAATATGAAAACAATCTAGAAAAAAAGTGGACATCAAAATCTTAAGAAGTCTTTAAAGAAGTCTGAAGTGTAGTCTTGACGAGCCCTTATCTGCTTAAGATGTGACTAGCAAATTCTTAAAGATGCATTATTTGATTTCTGGCCACCAGGAGGTAGAAAAACACTCAAACAAACGGACAGATTCACAGCGAACGGTGCATAGCTCAGGCTTGTATTAGAAGAACGGTTGGCTGTTTTCACATCCAGCAGACAGTTCAACATTATTATTCATTTGAATTTGTGTTTCTGTCACCCTGACAAATGTGAGTCTGCTTTACTCTTTTTAGTTCTAGTTTGGTCTCTAACTTCTAGTATCTAATTCTTTAGCCGCTAAATCTCTATTTCTCTTTACCATGGTAAATCTGAACAGAACACAACAGTCTTTTTAGGCAATTTGGAAGAATGGATCCTGATTACAGGGCCAAAATTGCCTATCAGGGTGACTTTAAGGATGCCGTGTGTAGCTTGAAACACCTTGAGAGCCCAATAAAAGCCAATTAAACCATCAACTGTCGGCCTCCACCAAGACCTTCACACACCCTCTCTGACCAGCACAATTAATTTCCTGTCACAACTTATTAAGCTATAACATTTATCAATTAGGCAAACAGATTTAAACTGGAGAGGGCATGTAGCCCAAAGGTACAACCACCCACAAACACCAAGCCCATTTAGGAAAAATGCGACACATAAATGAACTCTTGAAAAGACCTTATATCAGGAGCTGTCAGCAGATGTACTGTTCTCTAATGGTCTTGTTTATCACTGCGTACTGAGACTGCAGATAATCAGCCGAGCAGGCAGCTGGCCTTCATTTAAAAAACATGCGTTCACAACGGGCTGTTCCACAGTCTGAGTCTCCCCTCAGAGACTGGTTTTGAGAAAATCTAAAAATAATCCCAAACCTGATTTTATTTCCCATTTTATGTGATGACAAAAAAATAAATAAATAAAAGACTTTCAGCTGAACTCATCTATTCTCCCACCATTAATAGACTTTATAACAGGAGTCTTTAAATTTTCAGTTGCCAAGTTTAAATTCATATTTTAGTAGAAAGCTCAAATTAAATATATTCAGTATTATGTAAATGGAGATCTAAATGGATGCCGTTTCTCATTTAAACCTTAAGCTCATGTTACACCAGTGTGACACACAGCTCCTTGAAATAACTGAAAAAACAGATTGCATAACGCTGAATAATTACATCTAATTATACATCCCCCCAACTCCCTATGTCCCACTGTTTCTCTGTGTTTTTATGATTCATTTTCCGTCAGTCGTGCTGCTGTGAAATCCTTAATCAGGGCCGAGGAGAGAAACTGGGCCAGATATGGATGATCAATAGCCTTTTTTATGATAACCCGACAGATTCTTATTAAACGTGACGGGCTGCAGCCCCCAGCCCTTCCGTCACATTAATTTGCACTCGCACAGACTGGCTTCAAAATGTTTGGATGTGAACAAAGTAGACCGTGACAGCATCCAGCCTGAACCACCTGACTGCCGAAGTCTTTATTTCCTGGGGAGGCTAATATGTTTTCCCATGTGTCGGCATGAGAAAGAGGAGATGAAGAGTGATTTTTACTGAATCTAAAGAGGCTTACAACCAACAGGCAAAAAAACAAAACAGACATTTGGAATAGATACACTTTTACAGACAAAGAATTTAAGGATCAGTTCGCCAAACCTTAACTGCATTTGGAGCTTCTGCATCTACCTGAATACTGAGATCATCCTCAGATGTCACTAAGAAAAGTTTTATTGGAAATACTACAGATAAAACCTATAAAAATACACCCACCTCCACCTCCTTTGTATTGTATTGGGATGGCAGAAGAAATTTAAGAGATTGATGTCTCAGACTAATATTTTGGGAACTTTGCTTTGTTGTAAAAATAGGATGATATTGATACAATTCTAAGGTAGGGCTGCCCCGACTAAGAATTTTCTTAGTCGACCATTCATTCATATGTTTTATATTTATTAGGCTTCTTAAAATTAGAGTGCTCATGCTAAGTAACTAATGATCACGTACTTACATGTTTCAGATACATTATGCTTTATAGTCAACAGATGATAGGCAAATGTTTGCATGTCACTGGGCCGTCCTTCATCCTTCCAGAATGATCCCATACTTTGGACTACCTGTGTTATAAGTGCCTGGAGCAGCTGTGTAAGGGCTCATTTATGCTCCATTTACACATGAAAAGAGACCCATACATTTTCAACAATATAACCGTCTCTCCCCTTACACTTCCATGCATACCTTACGTTGGAATGGATGTTATGCAATGCATCCCGTAGAGGGTGCCTCTCAGATAACAAACCGGTGTTGTATGAGCCCTTACTTCTCCTTCACTGCCGTCTAGCTGACAAGCTCTGTTGGAGTTGTCTGTCCCTGTGCCAGACGTGGTAACATCATAAATATGTCTGTAGTTCTGTATTGCCTCACACAGTCTTTCCTCAAAAGTTCCACCAATTTTCCAAAATATTCTTCATTGTATTTTACTGTTCTTTCTTGAACCGCCAGCTACACTACACCGGACGGCACTGTCCCCACGATTTTCCGTGGGTATCGCTACATTTCGTCCACATCTGTAATCTTTCAGGTGACGGACAGAAATACTGACAGAATTAACGCAGAGTACAGACAGAAGGCTCCAACTGTATCCTTATCCATATCTAACATAGAGCATAAATGAGCCTTGAACTAACGTGACTCCTGTCTGACTGCTCAGTGTGACAACTTCGTGTGTCACATTTAGTCAGCTATTACAGGGCAGCCCTCCTATCAGGTCTGAATGTTAGCTGGTCTGAAGGTACAACCATGGATGTATTATAAGAACTGGATACCAGACCGGAAAATGGCCGCCATTCATTTCAATGAAAGTTGCTCGCCTGGCGCATACGCCGAAAAAGTTCCTGACTTCCGGGTTT
>JAQLOL010000001.1:26788118-26798266 GCA_029783665.1 Naso thynnoides
TGGGATTTGTTTATTTTACAGATGAAAATGTAGGAGACTGATTAGAGCAGATATGTTCCAGTGACGTTTGATGACTTCAATGTTCACTTTCTGTTGGTATATCTTATTTACAGGCGACAAAATGAAACACACCACCACCTTGTATGAAATTAAGCCAAAAAAAAAAAAAAAAAAATAAAAAAATTCACTGATATTGAATATTTTTGGAAAAATTTAGGACATTGTAAATACACAACTCCACAAAATAAATACTTCAGCCATAGTCACTTTAATTTTAATGAGGAAATGTTAAATATTGTAAATTAACGACTTTCCCAGTGCTTCAAAGCCAAAGCATTGTCACATCTTTTTCCTGATCAATAGTGCACGTACGAACCCAAACAATAAAAATTTAAGCTAATTAGTTTGTTGCTCCTCGGAAATCAAACACACTGTGAAGTGAATGAGAACAGCTGTATCATTTACAGCAGGAAGGAAGAGGAAAAAGTTACGAGCGGCAGGAGGAAAGAGAGAACGATCATGATCACACCTCAGCGAGCGGATAATACATCACAGCACATCACAGCCAAAATTTCACTCAGAGCGCAGGACACTGTAAAACGTCTTTGAACAAAACATGTCACCATGAGCGACACAGGAACCTCCTCCTTCTGTCAGCACACACACACACACACACACACACTGTACAGCCTGCCTGCTGCTGTCCGGTTGCCATGGCAGTGGTGTCAGACAACAGTCTGGTGCAGTTGGGCTCAGTCTGAAGGGAAAAGCGCCCAGACGGACGGCATTGTTCTGCTTTGACAGAGTAATGACTACTGGTCTGGCTGTAGCTGGGATTCAAGCGCTAAAAATGACTTCCATGGTGCTCTGCGATCTCTCACGGTTACGACAGCACTCTACCATACATGAGACAACGCAACATGTGAGGCGCCACTCTGAAAAGAAATCTGATGTCAGTTCACAGTTAATGAGATGAATAATTGATTTGTCTCTTGTTCTACATCAAATGAAGTCAGTGAGTGCCCTTCACTGAAGACTCTCACTTGATTTAAAATTATCTTCGTAGAATGTGGTAAAGATGTGCAGGGATAATTTTGATCTGTGTTCCCTGCAGTGAAATAGACTGAAGATATGGTGAAGAAAGAAGAATTTACAAAGCTATACAGGAGGAATCTATTTTTGTTTGGTTTGGTTTTTTTGTTGTTGTTGTTGTTGTTTTAACCAAAATGACAACCAATATCATCAATATTTTGGAAAAGAAACATACTCAGATCTTTGACGTCAAAGGAAATGTTGCTGCTATCTCTGGGCAAAACCGTCACACAGGTATGAAAATGTTCACACAGCAAAGCCGGAGCTTGATCTCTGTCAGGCTACACTCAGTGAAGGGCTGAGTGCTGACTGAGGTGAGCCAATGAAACAGGTGAGGGGTGAGGACAAGGACACGAGGCAAGAACAGGGCATGAGCCAAACCCTGAACTGGTTGAGGATCATTTAGGAACATTTTTGATGTATAACCTTTCATCACCCAGGCTACACAATCAGCTGGGAAGTCATTGGAGGGGGACAAAGAGGCAAACACCAACATCTGCTTTTATGTGAACTAAACTGAAAAAGTGAGGTAATGTCCTCAAAATCCTTCTTTACGCTGATATTTGAGCTAGGAAGGCGGCACTTGTAAGGAACTATTTTTCCAGGCGTAATAACTTTCATCTCCACGACTCCGTTCTCTCTCCCTCTCCTGGATTTTTGACCAAATAAACATAATGTTTTATTTAGAAGCTTGAATTACCTATACTGGGCGACTTTCACGTGTCCTTTAGTGTTTCTGTACCCTGTTTGGATGTGAATGGCAGTTTAAAAATGCAGTCAGACATCTACTAACTGAAGTATACACATAATAAATGTCTTAACATTTGCAGGACTACCTTTAAAAGGTCGGGTGAGGTGCTAATGGTGAGAGGTCAAAATTGATTGATTGGTGGGGTCTTTTAATGTTTGAATTTGTTTCTATTGAAGCCTAATTAGAACTGACTCAAAGCTGTAATAGAGGTGGAGTGCGTTGTGAATGTTACACACTTACAGTAGATCAATTCAATGTGCTATGAGGCAAATGTTTCTGCACAGACCTTCACATCCATCTGCAATCCTAAATATCCTGAGGACCACCACATAAACAAATGTAATTAACCTCTTAACATCCACCTTTGCTATGAGGCCTACATGGAATACACATGTTTAAAGGCCCATAATGGAGAAAATACAACGCCAGGTATGAGAGTTTGGGGAGAATGTAGCTACAAAAATAAATTGTATTTAACAAAATATAACAATGTATAGCACGTCCATATTCACTTAATTTTGTACATTTAAATCAACATGCACAGTGCTAACCACTCAAAACTCTTTCAGCCCATCTACAGGCCATGAGAGGGGGCAGGGGCAAAACTTTTCTTTGCAAATGAGTTTTGACCAAAGAACCTCATCAGTGTGAAAAACATCAGAATACTTAATGTTTTAGGTTTGCTGAAGGAATTCATTTATGTTATGGTGCAGCACTTTTATGCTAACTTGCCTGCAAGGAAAAGGTTTTATATCACAGCTGAAAGCTTTCTCCCTGTAGAAGCCATCAGCGGTCATTCGGAGCCTTACTTGTGTTTCTGTGACTGAATAAAATCAGAGGAAACAGTTGCTTTAAACACACCTGTGAGCCACGACTGCGAGCAGCAGGCCGCATGCGTCTGTCCCCGTTAGAGGATCCAGTGAGCTTCAACTGCCACCTGGTGGTTACAATCACACTGTGCAGCAGAGTGACAGCCACGTACAGAGACAGGCTCTCATTCCAAACACGGCAGCTCTTTGACATTTTTCTTCACTGGAGGCAAATGATCCAGAATGAGAAGACTGCTAGGTGTCAGGAGACCATCGTGTTTTTTGTTTTAAATGTCTGTTTATTTTGTTAACTAGTCTAATCTAGCCTCATTTATTCGCCCCTTTCAAATTTCAGAAATTAATTTAACCAACATAACAAGCATTTTATTCAAATCTCCTCCAAAAAAATTCAATAAATTAAAAAGCACCGTCACAATGGATTGTCTTCAGCACAGAACAAAAACACAAATACTGAAGTTATCTTTTTGTCTGATTAAAAAGTTTCAGCTGTCAAAACAATGTTTCTCCATTTCTACCATGAGGAAAGATTCCTTTGCTGTGCTGATGGACGAGGTGTTGGATCAGATCATCACGACAGTTCTGCAGTGTCACCTCAAACACAGCGTGAATGTCAGCGACCTTTACCTTGGGAAGACATCTCAAAGCTTACTGCTGGTGACGAAGACGGAAAGTCCAGTTTCGCTACATTTTTCTTCATTAGTTGTCACAAACTCTTCGACTACCACAACAGTCCTCATGGAAACCAACGGTTCAGTAATCCTGAGTCTGGGGAGTCACGCGCTTTACATCATCACAGTAACGTCTCTTACTGGAGCCATTTTGCAAAAGGTGATTGGAATGGGACGCCTGTGCCTGGATTCCTCTGCAGGATTACAGTTTTTGTGACGGCCTTGCATCATCAGAGACCATCGCTCATCTTAAATATCGGTTTGTTCTCTGTGGTTCTGTCAGCCAGCAGTGAGTCACAGGTTTGAAACAATCTGCATCTGGTTTAAGTTTGGGCTGGGCAGCACAGGACATGAAGTTCACATCATGATCGTCATTTACCCCAGTAATGATCAAGGCACTGAACTGTGGGCTAGATTCTCTTTAAGGAAGACCTCTGTGAAAACAGAGGGAATGCTTATAAGATGTGCTGCTCACCTACATATTAATGTGACACACATGAAGGCATGTTAACTCTGTGAAGTATTTTACATCAGTTCTGACATTAAATGGATCTTGGTGGCCAAACATGACTGGAACATCAAGCCTTAGTAAATCTTTAAAAATTACAGCTCAAGACGGAACTTTGTTGAAAAAAAAAAAGGTTTTATTTAAATACACAGCTCAACAAAACACAAAACAAAGATATAGTTGTTTTTAGACATTTTAAAATGGAAATGTTACAAATATGCTTAAACTCTGCTTATATAAATACTGAAAAGGTGAAAATGTCCATCACAGGTCTTTCTACAGGATGAAAAGTTTTAGTGCAAGAATATCCTACATTACATGTTGTGCTTTGCCTTCATTACCTACCTGCACATTGCTTGGATCCATTATGGCCGCCACGGTTCCTTATTGGTCCACTGTTGGCTTAGGATTTAACTGAAGGCTACACCGCCTGGGGCCTGTACGGCGAGGCAGGATTTCTGCTTAGCGAGGTAGTTTCAGGTTTATCTCTGGGTTTTCAGTCCTATGAAGGTGGATTATTTGTTACCGGGCTACATCACCGCAGAAACGTGTGCTGAACACCTAACCTGCTCAAGAGCAGGATCAAGATAATGAGAAATCAGTGGGTACAGAAGCACCGCCTACTAACCAATCAGATCAATAAATCTCAGAAAATGAGATCACTGTTGATAAAAGATCCTGTGGAGCTCAGTGCAGATCATAGGACAGCGTCCGAGGAGTGACAGCGGGTTCAAAGACCGACAAACCCTCTTTGAATTTATCTGACGGTTTTTACAAGAATGATTTATCCGTGTAAGCTTCCTAAACCGTCTGCTGCAGAGAATGAATGAAGCACTAACGCCTTTTCTTTTGTGGACTGTATCAAAGTTAAGCCGACTTACAGCATTTAATTATATTTTAGATTTATTTTTACTTATTCTCAAGTCCGTTTGGACACTGAGTCCAAGATAAAAGTTTGAATGAAGCTAACTAAGCTTTAGCAGCCTGATGTGAAACACACATAATAAGGTCTTGATAGATCTGGGCCTGAATGATGTCACAGTGATACTGAATTGGCTATAAATGCTGTCAGGAAGAGTTTTGCGTAATGCAACAGTTAAAAACTTATGAACTGTTTTAATGCACGCTCTCTCTTTATTAATATATATTAACTCAGTATTTTTGTGATCTCATAACCCGTGTATGTTGCCTTTATCATCTTTGCATTAATATTAAATTCTTTACATATTCAAAGAGTCTGATTATTTTTCCTGATCTTCCTACATCTGACGGCTGCAGTTGCTTTTCCTCTGAATTATATATAAGTTCGCCCTTCATATTTAAAATATGCTGCTCTGCTCAGTCCATGTTTGTAATTGGTCGCATGCTGCAAACACTGCCTCTTTTGTGTGAGCGTGCTCACGTGTAATTAGGAAAACTTAATTTACCGAGTTTATGACCGGTTTCGTGTGACCGCTTAGCTGGATCGCTTTGTTAGGTTTAGTGAAGCCAGGCAGCGTAAAGAGATCCAAAGCTTGATGAACTCGCTTGGTAATGCAGGCCCCTGGTCTACAGGCTGCAGCTGCACCCTTCTCATGGCATCAGTGGCCACTTTGGTGCCGGCAGAGTCTTCTGGGCTTGCGGAGGGAGGGGAGACAAAAAGAGGACAGAGGAATTTATAAGCAGAGCACATGATTGAGTTAAGGAAGTTATGAGGGCAAAATGTAAACTGCTACTCCGGGTAGTTTTTGTTTTCCAAAAAGTCCCACTATGACATGAGTCACTAATCACAGCTGGGCCAAGTTTTAACTGGGTCATTAGTGACCAACAGAGCAACTGCCTGCTGCTGTAAGCTGGTAGATAAATAGGAAAGTACCGACTTATTAATACATCAGCATAGCCTGCACCGTCTCAGTGAAAACTCGCCCGTTCATTATCCATGTCGAGAGGTGACCGAATCTGTCATGCTAAACAATGACTGTTCTGATTAAAACCTAGTATTTAGTTTCACATCTTGTAAAAAATGCTCAGGAGGGAGGCAAAAAAAAGTTGGCACATCCCTCTAAAGGACCTACTGAAGGCTCTAAATAATTATGGATTTTTACTGTTACAATATTATTAGTAAAAGCTGGTTTACTTGTGTGAAATAGTGGAGCTGTATAAATATCAAAGTTAGGCTGTGCTAAAAAATGGATACAGCAATATATCGCAACACTTACTGTCAGTTCAGTGGCACAAAAGAACACGTATGCACTTTATTTTCATGTTTTCATTTTCAATGTGTCCAATTAAAGTGCAAGAGTGCATTGTTGCCAATACCATTCAAATAAACTGAAAAGATAATTCTGAATTAAACTGTTTTGAGTCAGTTTGTCAGTTAATTTATCAATATGAAATGTGATGTATTAAGACTACCCTGATAAAAAAACACAGTAATCTGCATTTCAGCTCTGTTTTGACATTTACAATGAACTATTCTGAATATCGGAATATATCGTAATATGCACTGTATCACAGTATATTTTGATATAATCATGTCTTGACCAATGTATCGTGATGCTTATCTTATTGTGAAGTTCTTGCCAATACCCAGCCCTACATGTAAGCGTAGGAACTCTTCAGTGGGAGGAGTTTAAAGCTTTGGGCAGTGACTTCTTAAATGAGACAATCTGCACAAGGAGACAAATTTAAAAAAGAGGCAAATATTTGTTTACCATGAAAACACAAAACATGACTTACTAAGGCTGTGAGGTCGCACCAGCCCTCAGAGTGAAGTTGCTCCACATGTTATGACAGGAAAATGTTTGCTCACAGAAAACAGTTTATGCTCACAATGGCTCGAACGCCCGGTTCAACTACGTCCCTGAACTCTTCGACCTCCAGGCTGGAAAGGAAAGACATCAGAACAAAAACACAGAACTGCAGGTCAGGAGAGAAATGACAAGAGAAAAACAAACAGAAACGCACTGTGTGTCTGTCAGGTGTGGGGGTGACTCAGATGGCCCCTGTGCACAATGGGTGTCACCACAGGTTGTCTGACAGGCTGCTGTGCAACTGCAAACAGCAACCTGAGTAATAGTGCAACTCATCACTGTCACACCCCAGTGGCTCTTTATCATGCGGGAAGCATGGAAGCAGTTTATGAATCTCTAAATTCCTGTGGAAACATTCTTGCTTGTTTCCACTACTACATTAAGAGGAAAAATCATCCAAATTAGACAAGCACATTAAAAAGCAATACCTCTTTTACAATGCAAGATTTCCCTTCACAAGTAACTATCATTCAGGACCCCCATTTCTGCCCAAAGGGAAACTACAGACCCCGATCAAGGACTTCTTTTTAAAAAGGTCCTGAAGCTAAATTTAGACCTCTAGTGCAACTGGTTGAAAAACGCAGCTGTAATTTTCTCACTTTTACAGAAGCTTTCTGGTAGAGAGTCTGTGAATGAAAAGGGCCATCTGTCATTACTTACAAAGAGTCTGAGTGGCAGCGCCCAACAAAACGTTATATGCTCGGCTAACCAATGTCCACCTGGCCACCAGGTCAGTGAGCTGAGAGACCTGCTTGAAGAAGAGGAGGCTGAACATCCACAGCACCCTTCCACTTCAGGATGGCAGCCTTACTGACAATAAAAAGACAAAACGTAAAAACAGCCTGTCGTCAAACAGAATAACTCGGAAAGTTGAAAAACATAATGAGTTCATTAAACATCAAATTTTGTGATGTGAATACAACATCTGAAGACTAGGATTAATATAATATTGCTTTAACAGTTCTTTTACAAGATCTACAAGAAATGCAACCATCAGGCCAAATAAGGGGGAAAAAAACAATAACAACAAATGCTTATTGCAAACTTTGAAATTAAAACATTAGGCATATATGCTGCATTAGGTAGCAACTAGTAAAATTTAACAAAATGATGTAATTTACTTACAAAATAAATAACTAATCAGCTACAGTTACTGAGAAAGAATGTGTAACTAAATTACAGTTACTTATGAAAATGTTAATGATTACAAAGTTAATTACATCTGAATATTCTCTAAAAAGCTCTGGCTGTATGTTGAATAATATTCATTTTGTTTCTTCGCATGTTTTGATGTGCACAGTGTTTTCTTTTTCCATTTCCAGTCAAAGCCGTTTAGTTAAGTTTGATTCTGTTCTAATGCTTTGGACTGACTGTCTTGTTTGAATATGCACCGCTTAACGTCTGCTACTGCCTGGTTTAAACATTTAAAAATGTCCTTCACTAGGGTAACTAGTAATCTGTAAGCTATTACATTTCCGAAATAACCTTCTTTATCCAGCATATACGTAGAGACAACGTTGACGGCTAACAACAAAACACATTATCATAAAATCTTTTTTTCTTTTTCGGGTTGAAGCATCGATGCCACTGCAACAGACACCTCAACCTAAAGTGCACTTCATCACTCCCAACCACTAAGCGACATTCACGCAACGTTAGCTAAACGAGTTGGTTACAGACACAACGTTACGTGCCTTATGTACCGTGTGTTCACTTCTGTGATAGTCAGCTAGTTTCATCCGTCTGATCTCCATGCAATGTTAGCTAGAAGCTAATGATAGTTAGCCACACAAAACAGGCGCCCGGTTAGCCATGCAGCTACACAGAACATGCTAAACCTACTCGACCGACTTAATATTAAACAAACTGGAATGGCAGGTTTAAATAAATATTTCCTTAAAAGTGAAAACAAACTTACACTAGTTCGTGTAATGTAAGGCAAAGGGCCAATTTGCACAGGCTAACGGTAGACGAGTTAGCATAACTGTTAGCTAGCTGATTAGCTTTCCTCGCGTCTAACTTTCGCCTCGGTTTCTTGAAAAGACACTGTTCATCCTTTAATAGGTTCAACCAAAATCACCAAATACAAACTTACACAAAGAGCTTTCCCGATTTTCTTTCGTGGCCTCCACCTTTACTTGCAGTTGCGTGCTAACACACCCAACAAGCGTTTCTCACGTTTTAAAGAAGCTCGCGCTGGAAAGCTGCTCGCTGATTGGCTTAAATGCTGTGACGACGGTGGACGCTTATTGGACAAAGAAAACGTTTTTCCTGTTAAAGCGCCAATGACAAATAAAATACCCACTTGCATCTGTTTTGCAATTTCTTCTCAGCACATATTTCAATACATATTTCCAACGGGTATTTTTTTTACTGGTCTATGTATTTTGCACAATGTAAAACACATTTTAAACACTGATATTCTTACTCTTCTGTGTGTGCATGTGTGTATATGTGTGTAAAAGATGAGTGGTAATGCCAACAGCTCCTCCCGAGACTGAACTTTAACCCCTGCGTGACAGCAGTTTAAAAAAATCTCAGGTACCCACCCATATCTGACTACATTCATTAGTGATGTACAACAGAAAATGCCCCATAACATTCCATCAAAATGACTGACTGTGTCACCTTCCCTCAGCATCTCATCTCTCCTCCCTGTGTGAAAGAATATTTGTGCCTTTGCTGTATTTGTGCTCAGTCCTAATAGTTCTTGAAACTTGAGCTGCTTGACGTCACCTCTCATTCATATTATTCACTCCAAAGTCGAGACGCTTTGTCTGCTAACAACTATTGTTTTGTTTGTTTGTTTGTTTGTTTTTTTCTTGGAATGGGGGTTTCCTCTGTTGCGCTACTTTAGGTGCTCTACTTTTTTGCAAGGTTTATTTTCATCTGAAATCAAGGAACTAAGAACAGAGAAAGCCCTTTGATCGATTTCGGGCTTCATAAACACAAATCAAAGACTTCAGTTTAAACTCAGTTACATACTCTGTAAAAAATATCTATAAATTGTACAATCCAAACACATCGCCTTCAGAACCCTGAT
Source organism: Naso thynnoides (assembly GCA_029783665.1). Taxonomy (NCBI): domain Eukaryota; kingdom Metazoa; phylum Chordata; class Actinopteri; order Acanthuriformes; family Acanthuridae; genus Naso; species Naso thynnoides. The sequence continues at coordinate 26,797,803 of JAQLOL010000001.1, forward strand.
TTTCTGATGACATCTTTGCTCCACTTGATGTCTGTAACTATCTGCAGAGGCAGACGACTGTGTTTGCTTTACTGCCACATGATGATTGTGTCTGATGACAAAGGCATTTCTCTAAGAGCAAGGAAGCACATAGATGAGTGAGACTTAAGTTTCATTGAAATGCAAATGCAATTTTATATTAAAAGATAGCAAAGGGATAATTCACTATATCACACAACACAGCTTGTTAGTACTGCCATGGAAATAATACATATACAGTCTTTTCATATTTACACATCAAGTGACAACAGAACAGAAATCATAAATACCTCTTTTTGTTAACTTTACAACAAGCTATACGCGACCAGTATTTCATAAGATAAAAGAACACTATTAAATAACTGGCATCTTCCCTATCATTTACAAGCCTTGAAAACACAGTGGTTAAAATAATCCAGCAAAAAAAAAAAAAAAAAAAAAAAAAA
>JAQLOL010000001.1:26806745-26821309 GCA_029783665.1 Naso thynnoides
AGTTATGCAGTTGGACACTATATTTGACAACAAGACAGCGGAGGTATGACATAATGCATGATTATGAGTTTAAAAAGCAAAGTTTATTTTTGCTCTTTCCTGGCCGCTGGTTCAGTGAGCCTTGGGTGTAGAGGAATGAGACTTGTTTCACTGGGAACTGTAGAGTCTCAGCTTTCATTTGTTTGTATTGTTAGCATGAAATATTACATTGCGAGTGCCAGCTTTGGCATGCACCGTTTTTGTTGTATCGGGGGTGCTGGGGATCTGGAGGTGAAGTCCTGCTTGACATTTAAAATCAATGATTTTGCTCCTGCGTTTCTTAGTTGGGGAACTGAAAAGTTACTAATCTCACTTTGCTGGTAAATAGATTTGACTGGACAAACAGACGTACTTGACCAGTAGGGGTCCTCTGTGTGGGGTGTCTGTCGGTCCCTTAGGGATCTTGTTGGGGAGGGGGGTGCTGCTGGTTGCTCTGGCAGGAGCTGTGGGGACGTAACCTGAAACTGATGAACACAGGCAGGTCAGAATCTGAACTTCTGGAACACATCAAGGCTTTTTCTGGTAGTTAGACGCTATGCAACGGTTTTTACCCTTTTTACTTTGTAAGCATTTTCCTTAGTCTTCTTAGCACAATATCAAAAAGTCAGCACATACAACAGACTGGTGCTGAATTATCACAGCAGTTACTCACTGGTTGAGCAGGGTCGCCCATCCGGTTCATCTGGGCAGGCGCACACAAAACTGCTGGTCTTGGCAAAGCAGAGGTGAGTGCAACCACCATTATTCACCCCACAGAGGTTTGTACCTACATGAGAGGAGAGGGAGCATTCACCGCTGGCACCAAACAGTCAACAGCCAATGTTCACTTCAAACTTTTTCTGAAAAATGAGATTTGTATTCAGCTCACATCAAGTGACAAAACTGTAACAAATAAAGGTTCCAGACTTCTTCAAGGGAACTTTGAAGCCATTAACTACAAATTCAAATGATTGAAGCCGCCTCAAGTGAAATATATTTTCTATTTATCATTTTAAAGAAAAAGATGCTTAAACAAATCCGTCACTTTTAGCTAATTAACACCAGAGCAACTGGAATCAGATTCTTCTGGCCACCATGCAGCAAAAATCTTAATTGTGCCAGAGGAAATTTTACTTTCAAGTTAACAAACTTCTTCTTACTCAATGTGATTTTTAGTTAAAAGTGTTGGTTCATTTTCACAGGGAGACAAAGAAATAGACGCAAATTTGATTGGGTTAATTTTTATTTTGATTTAGTTTCTAATTGAACTCGATTGTAATCTTCACGGCTGTAGTCTGTGGTGTTGTTATGAAAATATTCTGTTAAGATGTTTTATGGAAATTCCAATTACAACAGTGCAGAGTGACTAATACTGAATATTTTAAAGAAAAATAGTATCAAATTAGTGTAAAAACTTGATTATTTGTTGTTTTTTTTTCCTTTTCTGTGCCCAGTCTGTTGCCTGTTTCTACGGCAACTGTAGTTAAACTGATTGTATTTGCCTTCACCTCTTCTACCCTTGAACATATTTCACATATTTATATCAGCCAAGTGACTGGCAGAACACTTAGTGTATCAGTGTCATCACAGAAATGCTGACTAACACATTGAGGTCTTTGCAATCAGTTGCAGGTCTCCTTACCTGTCTGTCTGTGAGGTGATACCACTATAATGTCCATGAGGCCCTCCACATTGGCCAGCACGGTTTCCTTGTTGCGGCCCGTGTGTTTGTCCACCCGCTGGATGGACTTAGTCTGCCAGTCCGTCCAGTAGATCCAGCGGTCTTGCTGCGAGAGTCGGGAGAAAGGGGTTAGAGGGGAGGACACCGGCTTCAACTGGGGAAACGAGGGAGAAGAAGAGAGGAGAGGAAAAACACAGACAAGGAGCAGGGGAGCGGGAGGAAGAAAGGGAAGGGAGAGAGGAGGAAGAAAAATGAGGGTCACAGTGGAAGGAAAGTAGGAGAAATGGTTAAGTCGAATGGGTTCAGCATGAGTTGGAGGACGGAGAGATGACCAGTGAGAGCCACACGGTGAACCGATGAGTGAAAGAGAGCAGGTGAGTGGAGGAGGCAGCCATGAGGAAGGGTCAGCCGAGTGATTCAAAGCTGAGGGTGGGGAGGGGTGGGGGGGTACCTGCGTGAGGGCGAACGGGTGCGACACTGGGCTGACAAGGATCTGACGTAGTTTGCCGTTGAGGTCTGAACTCTCAATCCTGTCCAAGTGGGCGTCCACCCAGAAGATCCTGCAGAAAACATCACAGGTTCATCACCTCTATTTGTAAATACACTGACTGTAAACCATGTGAGGCTGTCACGCTAAATACACTCGAGAAAATAAAACTGTTGAAAGGATAAAAAGGTGAGGGACAACTTTGCTTTTTTTTACAATTGTCATGTTGTCACTGAAATATGCAGTTTTATCCTCCAAATCTACATGATCAGACTTGGCTGAACGTTCACATTTCTGCACTTATACTGTATCACAGCCTGTTAAACAGCTGGTATGACTAACAAGAAGGGTGCTTCACACTAGAGTACTGCTGTTGACATCCAAAGACTGCACATTCTACCATGTTTTCTGTCCAATCCTTCCCAGATGTAAACTCTCACTCTGCACTGACACGTTTGCTCTGTGCTGGAGGTTTCAAGTTCTTTTGCCTGCCATTGGCATTTAAAAAAAAATAAATTCTTGTTTGAAGCAGAAAGGAGGTTATCCACACACTTAGCGCAGTTTTCACTTTAATGTGCTAAACTTTCGGTCTATGAGACTTTCATCAGAGCATACATAAATCAACAACGAACAAGCAGGCAGTACATCTCTGTGCACACCTTTGTGATGAAGCCACACCTTCTGGGAAATGTAGTTGTACATATGAGGCCTAAAAATGGAGGCAAATTCTGAAGCCTCACTGAAAGCTTAGCACATTAAAGTGAAAATTGCACTAAGTGTGCGGATATCCTCCTTTCTACTTGAATTTCCTGATTATCCAGCACCTTACAAAGTTTGAGCCGGGTGGAGCAGTAGTACTCCTACATCACCAAATCTTGTTTGCTCATTGTACATTTGAACCTCAGATTTAAGGGAAGTGAACAGACATCTCCCTTAATGAGAAGAATGTGAAGAAACTTTTGAATTGAATTGAATTCACAAGGCTCCTGTGCAGTAAAAGTCCCACACTCGGCTCCTTCCACAGACCCGCTTTTCGCTCTGACCTTCGTGTGTCGTAGTCCAGAGTGAGACCGTTGGGCCAGCCCAGGTCCGTGTTGATCAGAACCTTTCGGTCCGAGCCGTCCAGGTGGGATCTCTCAATCTTTGCGATGTGGCCCCAGTCAGTCCAGAACAGGAACCTGCAGAGATGAGAGTGAACTGGTGAGGAAATCACTTGACCCTTCCAAACCAAAACAAAAACCTCTACACATTTCCTTTCTGAGAATATTCAGTTTTTTCATGCGCAAAGCTCAGCACAATTCAGCATGCCATCTCACAACAATTCTAAAGAGTTAAAAAAAAAAAAAAAAGATAAGAACTTCTTATGAGCTTGTAAGTCATAGCCCAAATTAAACTTTCCTCTCACCCTTTGCTCGGGAACACCGCGATGGCTCGGGGTTCATCCAAACTGTTGTTGACCAGGACTTTGCGGCTTGTTCCATCCAGGCGGGCGACCTCGATGGTGTTGCGCCCGGTGTCGGTCCAGTACATGTTCCTGGCCACCCAGTCTACGGCCAGTCCATCCGTGGTCTTCAGGCCCTGGCTGATCACTGTCTCCATGCCACTGCCGTCAAGGTTTGCACGCCTGAAAGAAAGTAAAGAACGGACAACATGATCAAGTTAATTCAGAGAGAATATATAATATAAATGTCCATCGTTTTTATTCTGATCTCTTTCTGACAGCAGACTTTCAACGGAATTTCTCAAAGCAATATTGTCAATCATGTTTTCAACCTCATTGTCTCTCTCTTATTTTTTTCTCTATATAAATTCAAATAACAAATGACACTTTTAATTTTAGCAATAACGCAAAAGTAAACTTTATCCAAATACCGTAACGGTTTCCATCATCTGCTGTAATTTTAAAGCCTTGATTTAAGGGCAATGACTGACCTTGACTGATGCAGATATACTCATAAAATTGTAATTTAATGAATAAAGCCTAAAACAAAGATGGCAGTGGGCGCTGTTTGTGTTCCCACCTTATAACATCCAGGGTGACATCTGTGTAGTACAGTTTTCCATCCACACTGTCATAGTCCAGTGAGATGACATTGTGCAGCTCAGGCACCGGCACGTGCACATCAGTGTGGTCGTTGGTGTCCAGGGAGATTCTTCGCACGCTGACACGGTTGGAGAAGAGCAGATACGTCTCTGGTGAGTCGTCACACGACCGGCCGTCTCCCTTCAGCAGGATGCCAGTGGGACAGGCGCAGGATGTACCGTTGGGACGAGGCAGGCAGAGGTGGGTGCAGCCCCCGTTTCTCCTGCCACACTTATTAAAACCTGAGGAGGCCAGAGACAGAAGGATTAATGCAAAGAGACAGAGAACAAGCACAGGGAGACCATGTCACGCAACGAACAGTGTGAATTCACAGCTGATTTTGGTTTGGACAGAGGTGTCTGAATGTTTCCAGGTAACATTTCATCACTTGTCAATTTCCTGTCACACTACCCATAATACAATCAGTAAAAGCTATATTAAAGCAAAAAAAAGAAAAAAAACAATTTAAATGAAACTTTTAAAGAATGATTACATTTCCCTCGAAGCATATTTTCATTTTATTACTTCATCCACTTCTTTTCCTCACCAAGGGATTCCACTGGTTGCATGTGCGTTTATGAAACTGCTCTGCCATGGGTTTGCTCCACGCTCTGTTGTCCATCAACACCCACTGGCTGCGATTCGGAGCGCAGCATGGTCGGACAGCTGGAGTTGTGAGATCGAGGAGATTTCACGGTTTTGTTTATAGCTAGCTGTTTATTTGTTTATGGCTAGTTAAGCGTCAGCACGGAGTGTTTTGTCCTGAAAATTACATGGATATGTTGATGTTGTATCTGTGTCTGACTTCCTGTCCCCGCTTGATCTGCTCTGTGCCAAATTGCTGCATTGTGCTTTGGCACAAGCCTTTTGCATCTGCTGTGGAGAGCTCTGGATCGCTCTGGAAACCTCTCTGCTCTGCTGCCGTGCCAGAGCTGAGACGGACCAAATTTGGTGGAATTTAGGGGTCAGACTCACCCAGTGGCCTCTCCCTGTCCACAGCCTGGATGTCCATCAGGCCCGGCAGGTTGGCTCGCACTGTGATGGTGTTGGACCCCGTGTTCTTGTCAGCTCGCTGGATGCTGCGACTCTGCCAGTCCGTCCAGTAGATGTGGGACCCGAGCAGGGTTAAACCATATGGGTGCTGGACTGGAGTCACCAGGGTGCGTCGATTCTGCCCGTTCAGGTCAGATGACTCGATACGCTGGACAGGACCGAAGAAATAAGAGAGGGGTTACCAATGTGATGATTTCTGATGCCTTTCCTCTTAATAAATTTAGATTTTAGACAATTGGCATTAAGCCATTTAACTCGTAAATCTCTGCTAATTTCTATAGACTGGCATTTACGTAGTAGAGGCCATGGCTCCTTGAAAATAAGTGGTTTGTACAATCTGTTAAGCCTTGTTTTTTAATTCTTCCTACTCCTTTTTCGAACAATGTGCGGTGCTTTGTTATGTTTCGGCTTTATCTTTTATTTTTTAAATTTTCTTTCTTTTGTATGTACAAATAGTTACACATTTTTTTTATACATGTTCGAAATAAACTTATTCATTCATTCATTAATTCATTGTTCATTATTTATTTATTGTTCCACTGATCCAGTGACTTGCAATCAATGTAACAACGGAACTGAGAAACTTCTTGGTCCATTGATATAATCCCTTTTAAACCCTTAAATACAAAGAGGAAAAGAATTTATTACATGTAAAGTGTGAATTTATGTGAGTGTCATTATGTGGCACTACTGACCTCAGTGTGAGCGTCGGCCCACAGTAACTGTGAGCCGGCCATGTCGATGGCCAGGCCGTTGGGCCAGCCCAGGTTGTTACTGATCAGGACCACACGGTCGGATCCATCCATTGCTGATCGCTCCAGCTTTGCGTGCTCGCCCCAATCTGTCCAGTATAAATAACTAGAGAGGAGAGAAAAAGAAGGAGACGCGGACACAGAGGTCAAAGGTTAAGATTAGGACATGAGACAAGCAAACATTACACGTGTAGTTCAGACATCAAACAGAAGTCCAGAGCCTGTAAAGTCCTTTGCTCTAATAATTATGACCTTTCTCTCTCTAAACAGGACAGTACATAAGCAAATTTTTAAATACGTTAAGCTGTCACATTGTTGTAGTCTCACCCCATCTCATGGTAAAGGGCGATGGCTCGAGGGCTGTCCAGGTTTTGCCAGACGAGAACTTTCCTCATGGAGCCGTCAAGGTTGGCTACCTCAATACGATTGGTTCCTGTGTCGGTCCAATAGATCTTCCTGCCGACAGCGTCCACTGCCAGGCCGTCAGTTGTCATCAAGCCTACAGAGAGACACAGAGACCGAGTCATGACACTGTGACTGGCTGATCTGGACAGCAAGAGTCATGTAAGCTGCCTCCTCACCCGTAGATATGATGTCTTCATGAGCTTGTCCGTCGATGTTGGCTCTGCTGATTTTCTTCAATGTGCTGTCAGACCAATAGACTTTTCCTGCAGGAGGCGCCAAATACCCATGTAAGAATTCCATTTATCCATCACTTGACAGCCATTTGAAAACTTTGACAAGACACACAAACCTTCTTTGGGGTCGACCCCGATCGCGATGGTGTTTTTCATGGAGCTGTTGACAGCCAGAACCACATCAGCAAAGTAGGGAATGTCCAGAGAAACCATCCTGATGTCCGTCCTCCGTGCAAAGATGAGGAAGCTGCTCATTCCTGCACACACACATCGACACATATCACAGCATCTTCCTGTTAGAGTACCAAGGGCTGATGTGCTTTTATCCTCCCAGCAAAAGTTTTTGACACAGACTCTTTAAACTTTATGCTCTTTTGAGTAGTTTTGTGGTCATGAAAAGATATATTTCCAGAATTTCATCACTACTATTACTTTCCTTGTTAGTATTTCCTTTTGAGATAAAAATGTTTTGAGTTTTGGCACAACTTCTTTGATCATATCTTTGCAAAAGCAGACATTAAATAAAGCATAAAGTTGGCTGGGAAACTGTCCAGTTACAGTAGATGTTGGATTTACCAGAGCTACATTTTTTTTTAGCCTGTACACAAGCCTTTTATGTCTTTATTTATCCTACATGGACATCACAGGAATGTTGAAACCACTGTGAGATGCTCCCTTCATTTGAATTTCTGGGTCAAATGTTTCTGAAATGCAAACAGCTTTTGTTCCATACCAGGTGTGCAGGTCTTTCCATCCGACTGCAGGTTGATCCCGGTGGGACAGGCACAGCTGGAGGCTTTGGGAGCAGGAGCCAGGAGACAGAGGTGGCTGCATCCTCCATTATTCACTGAACATGGGTTGCGCACTGCAGATGGAGACACACAAACAGATTTAGCTCACATACCGTCTCTTTTTCTAGGTCAGCTTAGAAGCAGTGAATGAAAAAGGAATAAAAGAAATTGGGGAAAACAAAACAGGAACACATCATAGTGAAACCTTTTGTGAAAGAGAGTAGAGGCCTTTACGTCAGAAAGATCAGTGAGGTTTCAGTTTGGTATGAACCATCTCAGCTGGTGATCAGGGTTCGGTACATCTATAATCCTCCCCATGTCAGCAGAGACACAAAGGCAGCGAAAATCAACAAACAGGATTTTTTATTTTTTTTTTAAATTGTCAACGGAGACACACAGTCTCAACAGGACAAGTTAAATTTGTTTCATTAGGAAGTGACACGTTTTTACTTACTGCAGCACACTAGATTTTAAATGAAAAAATAACTGAGTTTTGAGCATGAGTGAGGGAAACAGTTTTTATACATAGTTCTGTGACAACAATCCTAAACATTCATGTTGACACAGACTGAACAATATGTGAAAATATAGTTTTGTCCAGACCAAAAGTGAAAAGAGACTGAAATTGAGATTGCATGCTTGTATCAAAAGCTTATATCCACAGAGAAAAAACTTGATGAAGTTTCGACATCTGACTAAATAACTTAATGTGATATGGATGTGAAATGATAAAAGTCTGCACCTCTTGCAGTTATTACTTTAGTCATTTCAGACCCGATGTGTTGCACCAGAGACGAAATAAAACAAAACAAGTGTCACCATCAAAAGTACGCTTCAGTCTGATCTGGCTTGTGGACATAATGACCTGTCGCACGAAGTCGGTGGAACATATGAATGTCCATGAGGTTTTCCAAGTTTTCGGCTAGTGTGTGTCGGCCCAAGCCGGTGATCTTGTCAGCGCTCTGGATGCTCTTGGACTGCCAGTCTGTCCAGTACAGCTTGTCCTCATGAACAGTCAGACCAAACGGGTGAGGCAGCTGGCTGCCAATTAACACCTGTGTGCCAAAAGACAAAGCAGGAGGTCTATTAACTGGAAACATTCATAAACACATTTATAGTGTGGATGAGATTTGAATTAACAAGACGCTTTAAAATTTCAATCAATTGCTGCTGACAAACTACATCGTTCCTGTAATTTCAAGAGTGTCTCAAATCGCTCAGCATCAAAGCATAACTTCGTGAGGACAAAAGTGAAGCGAGCTATCATAAAAAAACACCTTTACCTGTCGGTCAGACCCATCAAAGTTGCCATACTCAATGGTCTTCATGCCAGCATCGGCCCAGTACAGGCGTTTGGTTTCGTAGTCGATGGCGAGGCCGTTGGGCCACGTCAGATTGGATGAGATGATGACGATACGACTGGAGGCGTCCATTCCTGCACGCTCGATCTTTGGGTTGGCACCCCAGTCAGTCCAGTACATGAAACTACAGATAATGAAAAGAGAAAACAAAAAATATTGTGTAAATGAGTGCCATGAGAAGTTCAAGGCTCACATGTTGCTCTATAAGCCTTTTTAATTATCTCACCCTCCAATCGGGTCGACGACAATGTCTCTGGGCCGGTCCAGGTTCTCCCATATCAGGACAGTGCGCATGCTTCCATCGGCATTTGAAACTTCGATCCGATCTGTACCTGAAAATCCCAAGATATGGCGTGAGGTGAAAGAGCACACACTGTAGTGAGATTTGATTGTAGGTAACAAATTGGAAATACTATTATATGCAATGCTGTGTGGACTCAGGTGGTTTACCAGCATCAGTCCAGTAGAGTTTGCTGGTTACCCAGTCAATCGCCAAACCTGCTGGGCTCTCCAGACTGGTGTCCACTACCACCTGGGAAAAAAGGGACGACACAGATCTGAATTCTCTAGTAAAAGTTTCCATTCAGCCTTAGGTTACAGCGGGAACTTTAAGCCATCAGATATGCTAAGATCCATGCTAACATTAATAAATCGATGAAAGTAGAGTAAGAGGACGACAATATCTGCCAATGCTATTAATGAATCAAAAATTATTCGCTGCCTTGTTTGCAGGCTAAATGATGTTCTCTACAGAGTGTGAACTGCTGCTGCACCTTCAAATTAACTCCAGTAGATGGCAGCACTGCATAAATTTAAATACTGCAGTACTCTGTTGCTCTGCTCCGCTCAATCTGGGACAGATGAGGAATAATGGGATCTGAGTGTTGAGTTTGTCAGACTGCAGATGTCACTCACCTCCTGCTTGCTGCCGTTCCACAGCGCTCTGTTGATGGAGTCAGTGGTGACATCAGTCCAGTAGATGTAGCCATCTTTGGCGTCCCAGTCCAGCGCCACGGCATTGCGCACGTCAGCCAAAGGGATGACATCATCGGACATGTCCTCTGTATCGAAGCTGATTCGTCGGATGTCCGTCCTTCGGGCAAAAAGCAGGAACTTGTCAAGACCTGATTAAAGACCAAAGGTCTTCTGTCAGTCTTCTAGGTTTAACAATGGGGTCAACAATGAGCACAGCAAAACAGCACTGACACACAGGCAACGAGCAGCCATTAAAGGGCAAATGCAACCAAACTGGCTGAAGAATATCATAAATCAAAACCTATCTACCACTATTATCTTGAATAATGATAACAAAACATAAAATTTAAAATGCATTTAAACTGTTTGTATAATTGCAGGGTGTGCAACTGTCATAAGGTAGTGAGGGATTTACTAAAAATAAAGGGTCCAGTTAAGTTCAGCATGTCTTTGGCTGCACTGAGGTAAAACATGTTTTTTAACATGTTAAAGTTTCCATTAGATAATATTTCACTTTCCCTGATGACTTTAGGCGGAGGCAGGCTAGCACTTCACATTGACTACTAGAGTTTGAGCTAAGCTAGTCAAAAGAAATGGTATCTGGCCTCTTATCTGGAACTCAGGGGGGAAGCAAATAGGCAAAAAAAAAAAAAAAAAAAGTTGGCAATCGCTTTGAAGCTTTGCCTCATCTCTAAAACTTCTGCAGAGTTTTCCTCGTAGGTTTTACTCTTTAAAAGCCACGGTAAAGAAAGTTTTAAAAAAGAAAAAAAAAAAGAAAAAAAGAAAGTAAGTTCATAATATACTCCAAATTTGCAAAAGTAAGAACGTTCACCACCAGGACACAAACATGGTTCTGCAGGTCTCATAATAAAGACTAAAAACGACAGAAAATATAATAAATCGCAGCCTAATGAATTGTCAAATATTAACTGGCTAAAATGCTTCATGTTTAATAAATAAATGTCAAACATCCACTCATACATAACACTTATTAAAGTTGCAGGTGTTGAGGGACTCACCATCGGCACAGTTGTAGTGGTCGACCTTCTTGAAGCCGGTGGGACAGGCGCAGGTGTACGTCTTGTTGCTGGGGAGACACAGATGGCTGCAGCCCCCGTTGTTGCTGCCACAGCGGTTCCTGCCACCTACAGGAGAGACAGTGAATCACAGCTGAGTTTATGAAGGTTTATGTGCTTTTTGAAATGTTTTGAAAAGGATCATTTGTTCACAATGAACCAGAGACCTTGGTTGGTCTTCATGTTTCTTGTCTACCATTTAACTGTGTGTTATTAAATTAAAGCAAAAATGCCACAAATCTTACTGTGCGAAGGTCATTTTTAACAGCCTGGGGTATGTTTCATGGTTTTGCCCATCACACATTTTCTGTCTTTTCATTTCTGTTTGTTTGAATTAAACCAAGAAGGTGTGCATGCACTTTAGAGTGTTTTCTTTACCTTTGGACAGAGAGATACAGTCTCTTTTCCCCTGATTCCACTCTTTAAACTACATTAATTCAATTTTTATTCATTCCTTTTTTGTCAGGGACAGTGCGTATTTATCAACATCACTATAAATGTGCCAGTGTTGGTCGAAAGGCTCATTTAACTGCTATCCCTTGTGGAGATGTTAAATTATCCATTAGAACACAATAAAAAATAACTGGAGCGGGAGAAAGCAAAACACGAAGCAGCTAAACAGCATAAGAGGCTTAAAGAGGTAAGGAAATATAATGCAAAGCAGGACGTCCGCAATCCAGGCAAATGATACAAAACACTGTTAAGCAGACAGTCAGTGCATGGAGCTAAATCATGACAACAAAGAATCCGTTTCATTTCAGACGACACGTTCCAAATCAGAAAGGACGCAGTAAGACAAACAGGTAAAAAGCAAAACATGCAGTGAGTCTGCATGACGGCGGGTCTCTTTGTTTTTTACTCTAGTTCTGGTTATACTCAAAGAAACTGTTTTTTTACAAAAAAATTTAAATCAATGAAGGTCAACTGCAAAAGCTTTTTAGGCCACAAGACACTTTCCTCCAGGGTTACCTCGTACTCTCTATCTGGTTCATTCACTTTTTTTTGTAGATGGGGGGTTTTCTAATCCATTAGGAAATTGTTTATTAAAGTAGCATCATACAATTTGAGAATTTCCCCACAAAGGAGAACACACCTGGTAAGTTTGTTACAGTCCCAGGAGACTTTGTCTATTTACTGATTGTAAAGGATTTACCATTTTATTACTGGCAAAGGACCAGGTTGTTAAACTGTCTATTATATCCAAGGAAAGTGTCAATAAATCTTCAGTTGTTTAAGTCAAATTTAGTTGAATTTCAATAGTTTCAAATAACACCTTTGATCTCTTTAAATATTGGCATATAAATAGACAATAAAACTATTCACTACTTCTTGAGCTTTACTCTTCTGTTCTTCTAAATGCCACAGTGAGGATTCAGCTCTGTTCTATTCAGACATGAACTCACATGTCTCACTGCACCTCATCCAAAACAAAAGGGGAACAGTGCCTGACCTCCCTCTGCCAGCACAGAGGCAGCTCAAAGTTCAGAGCAGTGTCGGCTTGTTATAATATTTTATCAGCATGATAACCAAAACTCTCTCTTGGCCAGAACTCAAATTCAACAAGGTCTGTTAGCAAAGAACACAAGTTTTTGCTGTCACAGTGCTAAAACACCTCGACTGGCCAGTTCACCACAGGGTCCTACACTAGGGCAACAAATTATTCTATCATTTCTGATTTTGCCACTGTGTGGGAAAAGTTTTCACTTCCTTAAAGAAGGGTCCTGTTTTCTGTGTTTGTATTTAACCAGCTCATCTTCCACCCTCATCTCATGCTGAGTTTCTGTTTGATGTTTTGTTGTTCAGCAGTTTGTTCTCTGGCCTGCTGCATGGCAGCATTTTCTACTGCTTCAGGCTGAAAACTTGGTTGTTTTCAAAATGGATTCATTGTTCTTTCCCAGAATTCACACAAAAAAGAAAAAGTCACCCTATCAGGATTTGAGGGGATATGTGGAAAACAAATGACAAAGGGAGACAAACTGTGAAAGCTGTTTTATAATCGAAAGACAAGAGTCTGTCGACGGTGTCTTAAGACAAAAAATGTCATTAAAAAGACATAAGAATGCGCAGTCCAACAGTGTTTTGTGCCTGTCAAACTTGTATGGTCGCAGAAATCGTTCTGATTTGTCTTACATTTTGACTGGTTGGCTGGACCAAAATCCAAGGAGATGGAAACAGCGCTCTATTTGCTTTGGCGAAGAGGGGAAATAAATAGTATTGCAATGGATGGCTTTATAAGGCGACTGGCGGATGAAGTGAAAAAATATCCGCATCTTTATGACCGAAGGGATTCTACAGAAGTCCAAAAAGTAGGTGGAATAGCTTCAGAGACCACAGCTTACACCTCAGACAGCGTCGGACACTTCGTCTGAGCATAGACACATCTGTGTGTTATGACACCTGCTGACGTCTTTAGACCAGACTAGAGACAGACTACGGACTTTGGACAGCTTAATGTTTCAATGCAAATGCTAATGCTAGCCCAAATCAATGCAACCCGTAGCATTCTTTACCAAACCCTGACTAAACTTTCCACAGGGCACCGAAAGCAAGTCGAATGTGATAACATTCTGTTCATGCCAATTCAAGTGTTCAAGTGTGAAGTTGGCTTAGTAGCAACAGGAAGTCAAGAATTCGGCAGCTTCTTGAAATTCAGCCATAGTTTTACTTCTAAAATTATTTTACAAACACTCAAGTTTGCATCAATAGACTGTCGTCATATTCGACTTGCTTTGGGTGCACTGCGGAGTGTTTAATCAGAGTTTGGTAGAAAATGATACTGGTCCTATTGACTGGCGCTAGCATTAGCATTCACGGTGAAACAACGAGCTGTCTGAACTCCACAGTGCATGCAATGAGCAAAGAATTGTCTCTATTAAAAGCAATAGGACTGGAGAAGTCAAAAATGAAGCCCTATGTAAAAAGTTCGTGAATATTCCTTTAACATAATGAATCTAAACTTCTGACACCTTTTTCGTCTTAATCAATAAAATGCATTGACCTGTTAGGATACTATTGTTTCGATGATTTATGTAATTTTGCGATCTTGCTGTCACTTCAACAAATGCGCAACTTCTGATAAAGCTTATTAAAAATCACAGGCCAGTTGTTCTGTGCTGAAACAGGTTCAAACATCATCGCACTTCCACCTTACATTTCATTTAGCTCCCATCTGTCCTCTAGATTCCCCCACAGGTGGCACTGGCTACTACTAATAACAGAGACATTTGCAGGTTTGTTTTACAAACTTTAAACTTAACTTCTAGCTTGTGTGACGGCTGGGTACAGACCTGCAGGCTGCCTCTGGGGGTGCAGGGTGTGGATGTCCATGGGGAAGTGCAGCTTGTTGCGAATAATCTCCTGGTTCTTGCCAGTGAATTTATTGGCGCTGTTGATGCTCTTGGTGTGCCAGTCGGTCCAGTAGAGGCTGTCCTCAAAGACTGTAATGGCAAACGGATGTGGCAGGCCTGCAGAGAGAGAGTTACAGACTTAAAGATGCTGAGAGATACTTGATTAAGTGTACAATAAAACTGGCCAAACAAAATTTCACATGAAAGCATGAACTGCTTTTTGTAAGGGAAGTAATCATCAAATTAAACACAACACATGAATTAATTTTGAGAATAAATTAATGACCCTGAAACTCGTGTGG
>JAQLOL010000001.1:26821409-26838245 GCA_029783665.1 Naso thynnoides
CAAATGGTGCATTTGGCTCGCTCCAACCAACACTCTCCAAACATCCTCCCATTCAGCGCTGCGGGTTTGGCTGATGTCATATCATCCCCATTTACAGCTGCTTTCAATTACCCTGCCTCTCATTGGCCTGTGGCTGGTTTAGTTGTGGCCAGTGCAGCCAAAAGCAGAGACGCTCCATCGGTTTTCTTGAGTAAGTTACTTTTCCTTCCAGAATTTGAAAGCAAGATTCAAAACAGGCCTTTAACCCGGTCAGATTGATACTGGACAGATATCTGCCAGTTCTCATCTTTGTTGACGATGTAATTTCATTTACTTTAATTCAATTAGATCTGAGTTATTAAATGCAAGATTTCAATCTGAAGGGGAGTAATAGGCCTAGATTTTCTCTACCAGGTACAATGTTTGTATTCAGCGAGTAAACAGTCTTTGAAAGTTTTGGTTTAATCTGAGAGTTTTTGTGTCTGTTGATGGTCCAAATGCTCTTTAAGAGGTTTTTGGAGGTTACAACCTTCGAGCGTTTTGTAATTCAGGTGGTCTGAAAGAACACTAGACTTCTGCTCTTCTCCTTGGCTCTGTATTCAGACCATGAGAGACACTTCTTGGCCAATCACGGGCCATTTCAAAGAGCGTGTTTTCCTATTGGCTGCTCTACAAAAGTAGATGCATGTTCTCGTCCCCTCAGCTTGAGAAAACCTGATACAACTACGGACAACCCAGGAGAAAAAGTTGCTCTTCCAGCTTTAGCAACAACTGCAGACACAGCGAAGCAACCCAAAAAAACAACGACGTATCAAGATGATCGTCTATAAGAGAGCAATGACAAACAAAACGCGAGCCTGGTGAAGGAGGAGGAGCTACAGAGCAAAAAAAGGGAGGCGAGTCTCATGCTAACCCAGCTTTAAGTTCAAAACTTTTAGTGACAATTCCACATCCACCTAATGTAAACCAATGAGAAGACACAGGAAACAAAAACACAAACACAAGATTCCCTCATGTTGAACAATCATTCGTTGTTCGATCCTTTGCAGAGAATGATATGCTTGTGTCAAAGCTTGTCTCTTTCAATAAGAAGCACATTGCAAACATTAGTTTCAGGGTTTTTAAAACGCTGCATCAACGCTTCAAGCCTGCGACTCCTTTTGTCTTTGCACAAATTGCTGACTCGTGCTGAAAACTGTCAGTATCAGTGTTTACAGCCCATATCAGTGGAACCCTGGCCTAAATACTAACATGTGTAACAGGGAACTCCTCGCAGATTTGCCTCCACTGGGAACATCTGTTCAGGGTGACTCCTTTACACTTGTACAAATTAATGTTCTCCTTCTCCCTCCAGTGTAACCCTCCACCGCTGAAGTAGCTGCACAACCAGTTGGACAACAGTGCCAAATGGATGGAAAAAGTGATTTCTGCTGCTACGCAGAGCTGTGGTGGTGGTCATGCGGCGAGCATGCTGGCGCAGGCTTTTAAAAACAGCGCTGCTCATTTAATGACAGTGTTTTACAGCACAGCATAAATGTCAAGTGGTAAATGGCCAAATTTGGAGAGAGACCAGAATAATAACGAGCCCTGGCGATCAGAGTAATTGTATGTGTGTGCGTGAGTGTAAGCTCAATGAACAGAAAGTTCATTTTAATCTTTTTATATATTTTATGAGCAACAAACTATTTGCTTGATGCCTATAGGGTCCAGCTGAACATACTTATAATATTGTAGATGAACAAAGAACATATTTTACTTCATTTTGCCCCAGAAAATGTGTCCTAATACCTCAAGTCTTAAATAAGAAGCAGATGGTTTGTTGTTATAAATATCAGCTGATGCAACTGATGAGTTATGATAAATTACAGTACTGAAATGCCAAAGACGAGTAGACACAGTGACACCACATATTTTGTCCACCAGAGAGCTGTGACAATGTATTTTTCAACTACTAAAGGCCTGCTTGGTCTGTATAGTCACATCCCTTGAAATGCTTTGAAAGGTGACTGTCTGATTTGAACTGAAAGGTGAGAGAAGTTTTGGAGGTCATGGGAAACACAATACCAGCTGTCTGCCTGCTCTGTTCTCTTGTTTGTTGTTTATCAGAAGTTGTCTTTGCTTCCAGGGTACCAATCACTGATGATGAAAGAGGGAAATAAAACAAAGACTTTATCAAACATGACTTAACTGGATACATGTGAATTTACTACAAACCTGCATATTTAGTATTTGATAATAGCACTATGTCATAGCCTCACCTGTATGAGAGTTACAAATATGCAGCTTTTTCCTTTTATTACTTTTAAAAATAAGTATTTTATTTCACTTTAATGATTTAATGATTACTGTATTAGTTTATCCCCAATTTGCCCATCGCTAAGACACACCCCCCTTAGTTACTGTTGCTGTGTCCGACAAGCTTTCAGAGCTAGCGTAGAGCCCACACTGTCACTAACTGCACTCCATGGAGAAATATTGTCTCATTTTTGGAAAATCAAAAAAGTGATTCAGACAGAAGCTGTTGTTACTGATGTTTCAAGTAAAGTTTGGCTTTTTGGTTGGGTTTTGAGTTCAGGTTACCGACCTTGCAAACTGTTGAAAGCTGCAATTTTCAGACTCCGGTTATCGACTTAAGTAATCATGAAATTAGCGTCATAAAGGAAAAGAGAAACACTCCTTTTCAAATAATAATCAGCTTCCTCCAGTACAAAAGGCCTTGCTCATCATATTTTTCCTATAATTTTCATTTGCAAAATCTGCTTCCATTGCACTTATTCACATTTACCTTCTGTCGATACAAACCACTTTTCCACCTCCCTCAAGTGTAAAGAAATTTTTGCGACATTTCTGGGGTTTTTTCTTAATCTTCTGAGTTTCCATTCAGGCATTTTTATGGCAAATCGAAGATGCACATAAAAACACGCAGATGGAAACCCAGCTACTATAAGACTTGGGATTCTTTTTGTAAAGACAGCGCAAAGACTGAAAACTTGGTTCATGTGAACTGTCTAAGATACGAACAGCCCTATAAGATCTTCTCTTGCATTAGATCAACTAAGACCTGTCTGAATAAAAACAATAGCCACAAATCACAACATTTTATCCTCCCCAGACAAAGTGCAGGTGTGTATGGGGTGATACTGGCTGCATGTGTGTTTTCTGATCTTATCCTAACATGAGGGAGCCAACAGAGCACCCTCTTCCTCCCTCTGAGTCATCCAAAGCTATGAGGCGCTTCGTTTTGATACGGTCACCTTCTTCCCTGTCGTCTCTGTACCCTCAGCGCTCCCTTCCTGCTCTTTTTTCCCCGGGACAGCTGGAGGAGCAGCTGCAGGCTGACGGGGCATCAAACATCCCACCCAGCCGTCACAGTAATGTCCCCTTTAATCTGCATGTGGCACCTCCTGGTCTCTTCATGCTTGGACTGAATGTATCACACATCTCTTTCTACAGGTCATCATCAACATGATGGCATCTAAAGCTGGAGACAATGCTGCCCAGCTTATAGTTTAATGAACTGCAACATATGTAAAGGGTTGTTTTTTTTGTATTTTCTTTTTTTAAACATCTTGAATCACATACCCCTTTAGGCTAAGCTTTGTGTTGTTATATTTACTACAGTACAACAACCCAAGCCACCAACCTGCTTGGTAGTACTTAGTTATCATCAAGGATTTCTCATGTTTTATGTGCACGTGGACATGTGATGGTCTGTGTATTCGCAGTTCGTATGCATTTTTATTTTAAATCTTTTTACAGCAGATACTGATACATATTTTTGCTCTGGCACCACCATTAGGCAAAATGTATTACTGATGTATGAGAACTACCAAAACATGTGTATGTTGACATGAAGCTGAATGCATGCTGGCTCTCCAGAGGAAAAGCCTTTTCCACGGTGTCACATGAGGAATCCTCTAGAATAACCCGCTCAGAACACCTGATATTTCTCTCCAGTTCCTCCGTTTTTTCTGAGCATATTACCGCTCTCCATAGAATGACAACATCATTTCTCTTATGATACAATACCTTTGATCACTTTATATATAGTTAAGAAATGCTGTCACCTGCTGTATTTAAAAGATGATGGTGAAAGCTGTAGGCAGAGTTTTTGTCCACAAGAGGGCATTGTTTAATTTGTCTTTCCTCATTACGTCCCATAGGACTGATTGTTCAAAGTATCGTCAAGCAGCAGATGGATACTGCAGTATACAATATTAGCTCCTAGGCAGATGTGCTCTATGAACACACACACACACACACATACACAGGTCCTCAGTGAGGTGCAAGTACACACACACACACCCTCCCTCTCTCTCTCTCTCTCTCTCTCTCTCTCTCTCGCTCTCTTCCTGTCCCCCATCTCAAGGTGCACAGGTGTGCAAAGTGGATATCGGCACTATCTGTACCGAACACCCGTCTGCCGTCCAGCTCCGGTGACAGAGGAGCTGGCACACATCCAGCTAGCTAAAACACACGCACACACACACACACACACACACACACACACACACACACACAGACAAAGAGACACACACACACACAAAGACAGAAAAGTATAGGTGTAGGGAGAGAGACACTCGTTAACATTCCTTGGAACAGCACCTCAGAATGTAACTATGGACACACACAGACACACTCACGGACACAAACAGACACACTCACGGATGCACACAGACACATTCACGGACACACACACGACCCATTTGTCCTGCGTGTTGTCTGAGCAAACAGAGGCTGTGGAGGAAGGACAGGGCCAATTACAGCCTTTTATCCTGAGAGCACACATCATTAAGAAGAGCTCACAGGGTTGATGGCACACACACGCACACACACGCACACACACACACACACACACACACACACCCGCCCCCTCATCAAACGTTTCCCCCATCCCTCTTTCATTCACACTCCTAAACACTCTTGTTCCTCACTGATGTGCTTCCACACTCTTTTCACCTCATCAAAAAATTAATTTCCCAAACTGGAAGCCACTCTGTTGGCTGAAACATGTGCTCACTCTTCACAATTTCTAATAATTTATTTCTATGGCCTTTTTTATAAAAGCTTTAAACAGATTTCAAGACTCTGAAAACACTAATTTATTTATTTACTTTGTCTTGTAGTTTCACAGTAATTTGCTTTCATCTAAAAAGCTGAATAAGTGACTGCCAACCTGATTTTAAGCGTTCCTATCTCCGTTCAGCTTTTGCCCCTCATGAACCAGCGAGGCAATCTGGTCCTTTGCTGTTGTGTCGCTTTCATTTTTCATTCTCAGTACCACTGACAAATTAAATCGCCACACTGCCAACATGCAGTGATCAGGGTGACGCAGCAGGAAACAACACTATCAGCCATAACCCAAGAAACAAACCTTACCGCACCGTGGGGTTTCAGCAGCAGGTCAGAGACGTGTGTGTGATGGATCAGCGCTCTGCCTGCTTACAGCTGCACATGCCAGATTCCCACTTTAAGTGCACACACAAGCTGAGGCTTGACTGCAGGAATCAACAATATAAACAGAGACAGGCACAGCGTAATGCTGTCATTGTTGGCTTTCAGTGTGTGTGTGTGTGTGTGTGTGTGTGTGTGCAAATCAGTGATGCACATGTGTACGCTCTTTAATGGAAATATGGCATTGATTAACTCCACACATAATACATCTCTCTCCTTGTGTGTGTTCCTTTGTGTGTGTGGTAATAAACTAGACTCCGAATCTCAGCCAGAGCTCTGTGCGGCACACCTCTGCTGCTCCCTCAGAGCTTTCTGTTCATAAACATCAGCAACTTCTGAGGTTTCTGGTTACATGACTGACACAGCTTCAGTTTTCAGGTTTACAAGATCATCATATGTTTATGTTACACAGAGGTTTTGAAGACATCATCCGTAAGATAAATCACTACACGCTGGTCAAAGGCAGACCTACGAAAAAGAATAAAAACTAAAAAGAGTGCTTGACCCACACTTTAAAATACTTCTGAACCAACGTAACATACCCTGGTATTTCTTCAACGTATTTCTCAAACAAAGAAATGATCTGCTTGCTATTAAAACTTTGTAAATAGCAATCAGATATAAAGAAACAATAATTCTCCACTCAAATGGAGGCATACAACCTCCACTGCTAATTGATTCTTGGTTCCAATACATCAGGTTACATCAGGTCAACAAGTTTTCAATTCCTTATTTTCTGAAGTTTTTGGTGCTATAAATGATCATAAATTATGAGATATTCTGTGATTCTATATTTCTTAAACCAAGCAAGGAGTAATGTCCACCAACAATCAGAAAAGTTGCAGTTGTTTTTGTCATTTCCCTCGGACTTCTTATGAAATCTGTTGTTTCTATGAAGCTTTCGTTGTTAATTCGCAAAACTGTGTCTTTATTTAACATGTAAACATTCTAGTGCAGTTCTTCACACCTAAGCCCAGCCAAAAAACACATGGAACAGGTGGTAGTTTACCATGACTGATGACAGCCTTGCGATTGCGTCCGTCCAGGTCTGCCCTCTCAATAACATGGTGCTTGGCGTCCACCCAGTACATACGGCGGCCAGCGTAGTCAATGGTGAGGCCGTTGGGCCAGAAGAGGTGTGTGTCTGCGATGACCCGCCGGTTGGAGCCGTCCATGTTGGCGTACTCGATCCGAGGTGTGTTGCCCCAGTCTGTCCAGTAGATCTTCCTGAGGAGAGAATGGGCCAGTCCAAGTTAGGTAACTTGTTTACATCTGCTTGAGAAGAATGAGCCCCATGGCGTCCACCAAAGACAGAAGGTAAGCAGATTGCTGTCAGGATTCAAGACACACCAGATGTTTGATATAACAAAAAGTTTCCTCTGTCCTCGACTTTCATGTCTTCTTCATCACCACTCATCCGTTCAGAGCAAAGAGCTACTTTTTGTTATTTTTCAATTATCCCATGCAAATGAGCTACCTAATAAGCTGAAAGACTTTACCAGCTTAAAATTCTCTCTGGGGCTTCATTTAAAAAACCTCTTACTGCAGCACATGAAACCAAAAGTGAAAACACAACCTTTCATGAAATACATGTTTCACACAGATGCTCGCCCGTGGCCTCTGCTACGCTGCCAAACCTTAATCCCTGCTCTGCTGCTACACTACAACTGAGATACATCCAGAGGGGATACGTATATATGAGCGTGTGTACATTTGAAACCATCTGCAGTGGATTATACAGTTTCTGTGTTTGCGTTTGGACCCGTACCCTTCTATGGGGTGCAGAGCAATGGCTCGGGGCTTCTCCATGTTCTGCCACAGCAGCACTTTGCGATGGGAACCGTCCAGGTTGGCCACCTCGATACGGGACGTCCCTGAGTCTGTCCAGTACAACTTGTCATGGATCCAGTCTATGGCCAGTCCACCTAAAGAGGACACAAAAACTGTTTAAACTTCTCTCAACATAAACCAGTTTTATAGAATACTGATTTATGTTAACATGTTTTCACTTCCTTATATTTTTCTGCCTATTGTCTTGCGTTGGTGTTCCAGTTTTCGGAAATGTTTTGGCGGAACAAATTCTCTTATACTGCCAGTAAAGTGTGTTTGAGATCGAGAAAGGAAGAGAAAGAGACTTACACTTCTTTCTTTTATGTTTGACTCTTTGGGGAGTATGTGTTAGCGCTTTCTTGTAGAGAGCAAGGTAAGAACTTCGAATCCACTCTAAAGTCTGCGCGTAAATATGAAGCTACAGCAAGGAGACTGTTTGCATAGATTAGCATAAATATTTGAAAAATAGAGAAACAGCTAGTCTGGTCCTCTTCAGAGGTGATAAAATCACCTGCTAACACCTCAAAATCTTTTTTTTTTTTAAATCGACAAGAAAACAAAAGGTGTACAAACTAAAAGTGGAGGTTTTACTGGGGGGTTATGTACTTATGGATTAGTTCTAGTGCTTTTGTATTGACAGGACAAAGTGACTTCCTGAAGCTTCTCCTGGTTTTCTGGTTACCTGAACATTGACGACGGGGCGCCTGGAAACCTGTGCTCACTGACTTTATCTGACACACGCCTGCCTTTAACAGCCAGAGATGCTGCACTGAGGTACTCTTGAGAAGGAATATACTGTTACTCATTAAGAAACAGTAACAGAAAAAAAGCATTCGCACACTCAATCTGTGCAAAAAATCTCTTAGTGCAAGCTTTCGGTCAGAGACCTTCTTTAAACAGGCAGCAAGAAATTGCTGTGGTGTAGTAGCTTAAAGCAAATTACTTGACTAGCCTTAATGCAAAACACTGGTGTCAATCAGCTGAACCTGTGTGGCTGAGCATCAAGGGAAATGTAATTCTCAGCACTGTGTACTACATATCAAAGACACAATGACAACGTTTACATGGGCTGCAAATATCCGACTACTGACCTTATTCTAAATAAGACAATATTTCTAGGTGTTTACAGGAGTTGCTCATGAAATATTCCATTCATATTTCCGTTTACATGTTACAGAGCATAGTCTGAATAATGACTCATGAGAGAAGAAGTCTGACTGCTGAGAACTATGTGTCACTGTTGCAAAATGCTGCAAAAACTCAAAATAGTGTGATAAAGGCGTATACATGAGCACAATAATGCAACTAAAACTAGAATACTCAACATGTCTTAATCCGATGATTGTTTAAACTGACTATGACCTTATTTGGAGTGAGGTAATCAGAAAATGCTGTTTACATGGCAGTGTCTTATTCAGAGTATTGTCTTGATCTGGTTAATTTTGAAAAATTGGTGTCCGTATATGTAGCAAGTGTCCGTAGAGACAGTGAAGTAACACTAATATATGGAATATACACTATATACAATACACACAACAAGAATATGCAACAATAGAGATAAATGCAACATTAAACATCAAGCTACAGCCATCAGATAACATAAAACATACAATATATTGCAGTTTATTTGTAACAGCAAAGTCATATCAAGGTCCTCATTCAAATTTCTCTCTTCTCATTTTTCATCATTAAGAAACATGAAAAGCATGTATGCATGTTTGTCTGTTAAATGCAGCTTAGACACACAACATACAACATGTTAGCTTGTGAGCTTTAGGGGTGTTGCTGAGACAAAACTCCAGCTCGACATGAGTTTGACAATGATCCTCTTGTAACTTTGATAAAAAAAGCAAATAAATCTTTCTCACATTAGTAAAACACAATATTATTGTTTCACTGGATTGAATTGAGGGAGAGAGAGAAAATATTAAAAATGAGCGATGGGGACTCAAAGGGATTTGAGCAGTAAATGAAAATAAATTTAGAAAAAGAGGTTGAAACAGAAAAACTGAGAATGAAGCTGGCTCAGGCCAAGATACAGCAAGAAAGAAGGAGACAAAATGCAAAGACGGGAGAAAAAAACAAAAAGTCTGAAAATAGGGGAGCAGAGACTTTTGAGGTTGAACAGTATCGATGTCACCCTGCTGGGTTCATATAAACAAGGTGATGGATGAAGTGAGTGAGAGCAGACTATGGCTGAACAGAAAGCAGCACAGTTGAATAAATTGAATAAATGATAAATGAGCCTGTTGCCCTCAATTTGAACCTGCATCCTATTGGCTGCCGTACCCACCTGGGCTCTCCAGACCGGTGGAGACGACCTCCTCCACGTTGGAGCCGTTGAGATTGGCCTTCATAATGCGGTCCAGCGTCACATCTGACCAGAAGACCAGCTCACGGCTGTGGTGGAAGTCCAAGGCGATGGCATTCTCCAGGTTGTTGAGCAGCAGCGTGTACTCGGAGCGATGCGGCAAAACCTGGCGGATGTCGATGCGGTTGGCGAACAGCAGCACTGGCTCTGGACCTGACGAAGGATGGGAAGACAGAAAGAGATGGTGATGATGCGAACTAAAGTGGAAATAAAACAGCAAGAGGCCAAACAGGAAGTAAAAGTCGGACAGTTACAAAAGTGGAAAGAGACACGAAAGCATCAGTCAGGACTGGCGGTCACTTTTAATAACAGCTAGCATTAATCTCACTGGAGGTGAAGGTCTGCGACCTGGCAGCTGCCTGACAGACAGTCCTGACCTGAGTTTCACTCTGGTCCGCAGCAGATTGATGGGCTCCTGTACCAGGCCTGCACTCTCCCTTCACTGAATAACTAAATCTAGTCCAGACCCTCCAAATGAGCCTACCCCAATCTAAGTCCAAGACCCCAGGGCAGAAGAACGGATACGATTACAGCTGAAGCAAATATAAACACCATGCAACCGTGTTTTTATTGGAGGTCAAACCCCAGAGACGCTCTGCGGTCACATGGAAAGGTTGAAATACAGGACAGTGGTTTTTACCCAAAGCTTTGCAGCTGCGCTTGTCAGGTCGAAGCTCGTAGCCCTGAACACACCAGCACTGGAACCCCCCCTCCGTGTTGGTACAGCCCTGGCTGCAGTAGCCTTCCTCAGCACACTCGTCCACATCTGGCAGAGACCACAGGAGACAAGAGGAGAGGGACAGAGAGATGTTAGCTATAAACTCCCGTGGGGTTAACAAGGATTTTAACTCACAGAGCCAAAAAACTTCGGAGGGTTGACTAAAAACTAAAAAACTCTTTTGGACCCACATTCTACTTCTTATTACACCCCTTAAATTTTTAATGAATATCTCCACCTTGTAAACTCACTCGTAGAATTTGGAAATGAAATATCGAGTAGATCTGACTCTGTCTCCATGAGGTTGGCGATAAAATGTTTAACTCGTGGCAGAGATCCCAGTTTCTGGTGAAAACCAAATTCTAATAAATAAGGTCTGAGCCCAAAGCTAACTCTTCCATGAAATGTGTTCATGGCTTTTGGACATATTCTGCTGAAATAAAGACAAACTGACTAACAGGAGTGAACACAAAAACTGCAGAGAACATCACGTCCTATTTTGGCTTCAACTCTCTGTGACGTCCAATCTAAACTTTTATTTTGGGCAATAAAAAGTTCAGTAACTAAATAATGATTTATCTTTTCATATGTTCCTCATGTCTGCCTGGAGAAACTTATAAAAGTTATGAGCACGTAATATCCTAACTGGCAGGGACGACTAGCGCAGCAGAGCAAGCAGAATCATCAATTCTTCGCAAAGTCATGGGGTCAGTGAAGCTCTCACATGATCAACACAAGGTAGAAACTGACCAATAGTCAAACTCTGCAGAAGTCATGAATATTCATGCCCTCTGCCTGCTCGCTGACTTTCAGTGCAGACACTGATTTCAGAATGTGGGGTTTACACACACACGAAAGCACACAGAGAAACACAGTAATACCCTGGCAGGCTCTGCCGTCGTCCATCAGTCGGTATCCGGTGTGACAGGTGCACTGGACCAGTCCTCTGACCATCTGACACTTCTGGGAGCAGCCTCCGTTATTCTGGTTACAGTTGCCCTCGCTGGAGCGCGGTCCTGTGTGCCGCACAGAAACATTGCCAGAACATAAACACGGCATGCTGATTCAGTATAAATACATCCACACACTGTAAAAAGTATCAGCTGGCATTGAGCCCTGAAATATTTTAGTCCCAAAAGCAGCTACATCAGTCCATGACAAGCAAAAGGCTCGAGTGAAAAAAGTCCAGACAGTCATTATTATTGGTTTAAACAAAAATTATTAAAAGCTGAAGGCTAGACTCTAATGAAATTTGGAACATAAATTAAGGAATCCTTCCCACTTTGAACACTATTCATTTTCCTTTTAAGTGAACACTATCATCACCATCGTTTCAAAATGCTGATAGATGATATGCTGGGCACATTTACACACATTTTTGATTAATAACACTGAAACAATACTGTCCAAGCTGAAAACTCCATGATGGTATAAAATGTGTTTCTAAAAACGCAGTAATGACACACAGGCAGTCCTTTGTTGTAGGTGTTACTTCAGATTCGGAGCATGCTTTTAGGATTGAACGTCCAGGCTTCACACTGCAGTGCAGGCACTGACGTATGAACTCACGGCAGTCATGGTGTGGGTGCTCGTCACTTCCGTCTCCGCAGTCGTTGACCTCGTTGCAAACCTTCCTCTGACCGATACAGCGTCCGTTCCCACACTGGAACTGATCAGGAGCACACGGAGGACTCTCTGTGTGGAGGTATGATGATATATCCTGTGAGTCATCTGTCCGCAACAGACACTAATATTACTGTAGCTTTCATTCCTGAAATACCTCAGGCTGTATTTGACACTCCTGTCTAGGGCTGGGCAATTAACTGAAAGAAACCAAAAACTGACACGAAGAACCCATCCCCCACGTAATCTTGCTCATTGCGGTTTATTTGGTTAATGTTTCCCCCAGTGTGTGTTCACGAACTGAACGTTGCGTTCTGTCATGTGCCTCCGCCCCGTCAAACTAATGTTTGTCTGAGTTCACTCAAAGCAAGGGTTAGGACAAAAACACCAACACTGAGCCAACAAGCACGCCTCAACATGAGCAGCTCATACCCAAAAAGAAAGCAGTGTCCGTCGTGTGGACACATTTTGGCTTCAGTGAAGAGGACACAAATCAAAATGATGTCAAATGTAAGCACTTTCAGCAGCCAAAGGTAACACCGCAAACTTTTTTAATCACTTGGAACACAATCATGTCACTGAGTACGAAGAGCGCATGGCTCAAAAAAAAAAAAAAAAAGAGAGACGGACAAACGCAAAAGTGCTTCCACAAAGCAGAGTCGCTAACACAATCATTTTACAAATGCCACGCAAAGGTTTCAAGAAGACAGAAAGAAATAACTACGATAAACAGCCATTAATAGTTCATCTGTGTGTTTCCTTAAATTTTTTTAAAATCACAAAGATAAAATATGCTTCATGAGCAAAAAATATCTCAGTTGTTCAGCAATTAAAAAAAAAACACATAAAATAATCGTTCATTAATCATAATCAAGGTTAAATTCTGAAATAATGGTAATATCGATTTGAAGTCATATCGCCCGGCCCCACTCCTGTCCACCTTTGTGAATGTTTGAGGCTAAAATTTGAATACACAGGACTGCTTTGATGTGTTCAACATAATTCTCTGAATTTTGCTACATTCATATCAATTTCATCTAACAGAGTTTCTCGGTTTGTCACGGTTAAAATATGATGTGATCGGCATTTTGATGTTGTGTGGAATCCACAGCAATATGGAATTTTATCTAAATTCAAGCCATTGACCTCGTAAAGGATGATTCACACAACAGTAAGAACTCGTCAAACGTCCAGTTTGAATCGACTGTCTACACACTTCACTCCTCTTCCTTCTATGCCACACAAAAACTTAGAGATTAGAGCAGCAAGTCTTTGTCTTCTAACCTGTGCTACACTTACAAAATTGTTATTACTCACACATGAAACGTCACAAAACATAATTTATTAAAGGTTTGGTTTTTGATCTTCCATCAACCTCCTTTACCCACTAAGGCATCGTTACATGTAGCTGTTGATAAACAGCCTCTTCCAAAGTCTCATGGAGACACCAGCATATTCTAACATGTTTTCCGAACTACAGGGAAATGTACGAATGACGCAGAAGACATTCTGATTTGATGTAAATGTGCAGCTATAAAAACCATCATGGATGTGAATATTTCATTACGTGTTAACAGTGTTGGGACTGGTTTCATTAAGGGGAAAGGGATCGCATTTATTGAGCAATTTTCTAGTCTATCGACCAAAGTGCTTTACAGTGTGTGTCAACATTGCCACACGCGTTCGTGCACCAACAGCAGGGCTGTCGATGCAAAGTGCCACCTGCTCATCAGAAACAGATGAGGCTGGCTGCGAAAGACAAGGGCACATCTGAGGTCATTCGACTCATTCTAATTCAGCAACCAAGCCTGGATTTTATTAGTTTGGATCAGACTCGTGTGACCACTGGACAACTTTAAAATATCTTATACATATACTACAACATATTTAATATACTATGTATACTATAATAACAGGGTTTTCTGTAGAACATATGCAGCCATCTGTCAAGATACTCAGGTCTGGCAAATGGCCAGAAAACCTTTCCAATTTACACTGACGGCAAATATGCAAAATGAAAAAAATAGAAACAAAAATGACTTAGTTTCTTTTTATGGAAGTAATTATAACAGCAACTGAAGGTACTCTTTTTCAATGAAGTGCATAGCAATGTATATGAATATAAAAGTGCAAGAAGTCACTGCAGAAAGAAATTTATACAGATACACTTGAGATTGTTGAGATTGTGTTAGTCGAGGCTAATTTATTCATTCTGAAGCTTGGAGAGCATCAGAGTTCAAGGGGCTCATGGAAAGTGATTTGGAACTCCTTTCCTTTATGTAGGTGGAAAATATCTCAAGATAAAGTCAAAAACTTTCCAGCTTCCTCTTCCTCTGCAGCTTCCTCTCTGTTCATGTGTATCTGCATAAACAGGCCGGTTAATGTGTTTTGCACTCGAGTTGTTTTTTTTCCACCAAAACTGCCAAACTGATCAGTCTATTGTTTGAAAGCAACTGTGTTTCTCAAAAGAAAACAAAAAATGAGTTTGTCAGCACAGGAGGGCTGTTCTGAGCTGTTGTCATGACTACATGAAGCTTGTGCTATATTTAGCCTTTTTCAAAACAAGACAACAACAGCCTTACCAGTTTTCTCACAGCCCTCTTCATCGCTGTGGTCGGAGCAGTCATCCTCGCCATCGCATCTCCATGACAACCGTACGCAGCGTCCAGTTCCACAGCGGAACTGATCGGCCGTGCACATTGAAGTGGCTGCGGGACACAAACACACACAAACTCACCCACATAAACATGAACAGACTGATTTCATTCATTTTTCGGTCAGGGAGTTGGAGATACTTTCTGTTTTTCCATTACCAGCACGGACTGACACTGGCATAAACAATCATAAATAAGGAATAAACAAATATATGTTTAGATACACAACCCTATAAGGAGCATTATATCGAGAAATTCAAAGAAAGCAGCTACTCACTGCAGTTCTTCTCGTCTGATTGGTCGTCACAGTCGAATTCTCCATCACACCTCCAACCGGCATTGATGCACATCCCGCTGCTGCACATGAACTCAACTGATCTGCAAGGCTGGTGGGAAGCTACAAACACACACACACACACACACACACACACACACACACAAACAAACAGAAAGGCATCAGAAACTTGACAACAACAGCACTTAAATGTGCGGTACATAGATTGTTAATGCTCTTTAACCTGCTGCTGAGACTTACAAAAGAGGTCACGACATCAATTTTAAGCCTCAAACACATTTTATTGGGTGTTCATACTGAAATATTCTTATCACACAGAAAAATACCAAATATTCCTTTTTTTCCTTAATCTGAAATGTGATTTTTCACTGGTTTTCTTTAAAAAAAATGCTAATTTAATATATAAATAAACACACATTTTTAGGCTGCTCCAACAAGATGTAATGTATATTTTTCACTATTTTCACACGTTTTGTAGACTGAATGGTAAAAAAAGTCGTTAATAACGACCTGCAGCCCTGCTGATAAGTGCAACATTTTCACAAACAGAAAGAAGTTATTTGACGGAAGTGCATAACAGCAGCGGAGATGAGTCTGAAGAAGCTGCGCATTGTTTTGGGTCTTTAGAAACATTTCAAAAAGTTAAGAATTGTTTACATTTAAATAAAGACACGAGATCGAGGTCTTCACTCTTCACAGGTTCTCTCAGTTTCTGCTAAATGAAAGCAGGACAGAAAGGCCAGGGCAGCCCGATTTTGAGAAAATATCTGTGTTTATTTGGACTGATGTTGCGATTGTGATATGAATTGCGATATAGGAGAAAATTAGAAGTTTTAAATCCTCATACTCATTTTCATCAATAAAAAGATATTAAAATGATTATAATGTGATTATTGCAGGAATTTTTACCAAACAGAGATGTTTTCTGAAGTCTTTAGAATGTGACGTGTGGGCCAGGACAACTCTGCCGCACTACAATATTTAAATTAAATGACATCTTTGACACACATTTCTCCTTTAGCATAATTGTGCCCTGATGAGATTTTAAAAATTGCGATGGGCCACATTGTGATATCGATTAAATTTCAATTAATTGGGCAGCCCTAACCAAGGCTGTGGTCACATGACTTCAGTCTGATGTGGTCAGGCAGTGTCCTGTAGTGTCTGTCAACAGCAGAGTGGATCTAAATGGATGAGTTACAATCAGTTCCAATAGTGTCACATTTACAGAGAAAATTCTCAGTTTGCTGTCCCTCATGAATGTTTCCTTTTAATTGATTCTGTTTGTTTTTGCTGCCGTATGATCAAAACTGACTGTAGATCACAGCTGACCCACCTTTAATTCTCCCACCACATCTCTACATGTGATCAGATCAAAGTGGAGCTAAAACTGGCAGCAGATGAGGACGGAGGTGGACGGGAAGATTAAAGCTGAATCAAACATCTTAAATCCCAAGTGTGTGTGAGCGCATGTGCGTGTGTTTCTTTGACATGTTTCCTCCTGACAGCACGAGTCGGCTCCCATCAGAGCTCCTTTGGGCGAGAGATAAGGGAGGAACAAAATGACGAAGGAGTGAATGCAGGGGAGAAAGGCAAAAAAAGGAGATGTTGTTGAGTTTCAAGCATCCCCGTGCAGGCTTATCAGCTGGGCGAGAGAAGAGAGAGATGATCAAAACAGCAGGTGGTTCTCCCACAGAGAGAGAGAGAGAGAGAGAGAGAGAGAGAACAAGTGAGAGAGAGACTTATGGGCCGCAAGAATCAGCGTGGGACGCCGGCAAACACACTGACGCCCACACACACTCAAATGATTCATCCACCCTTAATCTCTCATCTTCCCTCTCTCTCTCTCTCTCTCTCTCTCTCTCTCTCTCTCTCTCTCTCACACACACACACACACACACACACACACACA
>JAQLOL010000001.1:26857940-26868052 GCA_029783665.1 Naso thynnoides
AAGACTATTAATATTATCTTTCACTGACTTAATGAAGTAATAACTTCTCATTTTAACAAGGCAAGTACTTTGGACACCCACCTTCATCAGGTAATTCATCTCTTTACTTCAGCTACTCGACAGCTTTTTGGACAAAAATAACTAGGTTTGCTGGTATAAAACAGAATAAAAGGACAGTAATCAAGAAAAAGGCAAAAAAAAAGACTTACAACAAAAGAAAGCGGTTTTAAAAGTGAAAGTCAGACGAGCAACGACCTTGAATGAGAAACAGACTTAAGAAGTATCATGTAAGAAACCTGACAAAACTCACATTAATTTATAAATCCCAAATTAATATTATGTGTCATGTTATCGTTCCCTAAGGCTGCTATGTTTTTAGCAAAAGGAGCTTTTAGTAAAACGGTTTGTCCCAACAGTGGCAGGAGAGGAAAGGGTCATTAAAATCGAAATTTCTTAGAGACCATGATTGTTGTCGGAAAATTCCATTTTTTACAGACAAGTGGATATTGTGGTCTGATGGAGTTTCAAGAATAAATGACAAAAAAAAACAACATTCTCTGCTGATAGTGACATCAAAGTATTCAGTAATCTGTGCAAAAGTTAAAAAGATTTCTAACTGTGGATCAAAGCGTCTCTGAGTCACCAGCAGGACAAAAACATTGAGTGTGTGTGAGTCACCACAGCTTTGATTTTAGATAATGGGACAGTTTGAGAAGAGTTTGGGCAGGTACTGTAATAAAACATGCACACACACACACACACACACACACACACACACACACACACACGTGCACACACACACACACACACACTCACACATGCCCTCTGGCACACAAAACTAATTTAACCCAACCACAGCTGAGGTTGTCTGTCTGGTTATGAGACATTACATTAATGCATTGACTTACCCCATCCATCATTAAAGCTAATATTCAAATGAATTCGAATGATTGACAAATCACCAAACATCAAAGATGTCCGCTCACTTTATATGATGCTGAGAAACCAGGTGAACTTTGAGTCAGCACCGAACAAGCAGGCTGATTGAATAACATCAACAGGAAACATTAACCCTTGTCCTTGTTATCATGCCAGTTTAAAAGGTTTTTCTCAACAACAACACTTCCACCTGGCAAGGGGTGAACTGTTTTTGTCTCTGCAAAACGTGCTGTCATGTCTGAAGCTGCAGCTATCAAAACTATCATTATTTTCAATTAGTTCATTTATTATTTGCCCTATAAAATATCAAACACTGTCGATTGCATACCGTGAGATTTTAGAGCCCGAGGTGATGTCTGCCGATTGTTTATTTTGTCTGGCTGTCAAAACACTTGAAGAGAAGACTGTAGTTATTATAAAATACAGAGATGAAGAAATGAAGAAGAGTAAAGCAACAGCACAAGCACTTGACACACTCATCCCTACAGCAGGTAGCGGCTGATTGATTCTTAGAAGGGCTATACATCTTCTCCGGCTGGCACTATCCAGTTCTGCTGCATCTTCCTTGTTGTTTGACACAAAGACGAAATGCAGTCAAACAGAAATACCACAAAACTTATTATCTTCACACTTTCTGCATAATCACTCAAAGAGTTTATCAGTTCATGCATGTCAGGAGAGCTCTGTAACTCATCTCCTTCTAAGTTAGGTTGAAAACTTATTAATCAACCCTTTCACAGTTTAGAAACTGACTTTTGAATCAACAAATCAGATCCACATCATTCTGAGATAGCTTTAAAAAGCAACCATGTACAACTAAGGCCTGTGCTTGGAAGAGTGCAAGCTAGTTACTACTCGGATTTGAGGATAAGAAAGCACATTTACGGTAACCTGGTAAAACGGACCCATTTTTCACTTTGCAAATAATTTTTCTTATTGAAAATGCTCTGGGAAACCTCCTATTCACGGCTGTTTCCATCCGTCTGAAAACCTGGCAGGCTAATCGCAACCGTTTATCTCACACAGGGTGGGCTTTACACGATGACTCACTGAGGAGGGCCGAGGAGCCCGCAGCTCGGTCCTGTGTACCTGGTAGCTGACATGAATTGTGGGTAACCCACAGAGAGACGAGTGGCCTGGCTATTAACATTACTTTTCCACAAGCTATCACATAAAATCACATAGATGTTGTTGTTGTATTGTGAAGTGACATTAGCTATTTACGTCAGTTTTAGTGCTTTTGTGTTTTTTTAATGTAATGTGTTGTGCTGTGTTGTGTTGTGTTGTTCGCAAGGCTATTGGGTCCCACATCCACACTGCACACAGCGACAGAAAGACTCCTACTAAAGGCTCCTAGTATTCCCTACGTGTAATAATCACAAAAAAACAGTCTCAAAGGTTGTTATCTGTGTTGTTGGAACATTACTTTTATTTATTATTTCCTAGTTTTCAATAACAAGGAGTTTTTTGCCCTGAAATTCCTCTCAAAACAAATATGGCGCTGGCTCGCCTGGAGTGCAAGGGGAAAGACGGGTGAACAGCTCTGATTGGCTGTAAGGTTGTGTGTATAATTGTGTCCGGAGGCCGTTTTGACTGCGCCTGTTGGTACTGCCCCTTGGAAATGAACAGTGAATCACTGCCTGTGCTGAATCCTAAAACCAATTTGAGCTCAGGTCACCTCTTTTTATAGCACTGAATAAGTAGGCTATTTAAAACCAAACTTATTGAAAAATTGAATCCCAACTTCAATGCTAAGAAACACATTTTTAGGGAAAATTTATTGTACTTTGATGTTTTAGTTTGACTCATGTCCTATCTATTGACAGCCAGTCAGCAGGGGGCGATCAAGCTGTTATGAGCTGGCATGTTGCCCATCTTTTACAATCACTGGTCTAAAAGGGAGGAAAACAACTGCTGCCTTGATATAATCAGCAAAATCCTGCCACGAAGGAGAATAACCGCTGTGCAAAATCTCCATGACCTACTTCGTTTGAGTTTATGCTGACGGCAGATGATGGTAGAAGTGGGAAATGGTGGTATGATGATGGTGGGAGTGAAAAACGAAAAGAGAAAATCCAACATGTAGAACAACAAACAGTCCACATCTTGGTTGCGTTTACAGTTCTTTAGGGGTAAATTAACAGTTATTTTTATTTTAGATATCTCTGCCGAGATAACTAGAGTGTCAGAAGGGTTACAACATGATTATTTTTAAGAAAGTTCCTTATTTTATAAAAGCCTTTTAAGCCTTGATCAATCACATCTGCTGTGTTTAATTACAAACATAACATGTTTACAACTCATTTAAAAAAGCCTATACACTGTTGACGTAAAAGGTGAAGCCAAGTACCAGACCAACAACCTTCTCATCTTCCCTCTTATTTCTGTCTCTTTTTCTGCCCTCAATCAGCCACTAATCATGTCCCTTTCTGTGTGAACAAGTGTGCTCCCCTCATTTACTGAGCAGGGAGTAAATATTTAGGAAGGAGGTGGAGGAGAGGCGAGAGCATACATAAAGAAAGAGAAAAGGAGGATTATGCTAATGTGTCCAAACAACTGCGGTCATATCCTGAGACAGAAAGAGAGAAGGCAAAGACAACAAGGCAAAGAGAAAGACAGGAAGACAGGCTAAGTGAAGGAACCAACTCAACCACATAGTGAGAAATAAATGAGAAAGTCTTGAGCAAAGAGAAAAGTGAGTTGAGTTTGCAGGCTTCCTGTGGTCAGAGGGCAAAGAGACGAAGGATGCGAAGACAGAGGGAGGTATGGAGGCAGGCAAAGATGAAGGGATGGACAGAGAAATTGACACATAGAGAAGGAGGGAATGGGGTCCTAATCTGCGCTCCTGCTTTTGGATCGGCTGAGCTCCTGCAGTCACAGCTGCTCTCTGATTGGCCAAACCTGCAGAGAGCTGTGGATTAAAGGATGCAGGGGGTATCTCTTATTTTTTTGGTGGTTTGTGTGTGTGTGAGAGTGAGACAGAGTTTGTATCAATGTGCTTGTGGGAACCAGTTTGAGTTTCATATATTTGGAGCAAGGACAGTGCGGTCACTCTTCACTCATTCTGTGCAAGGGACTAGTATTGAGTTGAATATCGGGTTAACTGTCAAGCTAGACCTACTGAGAAATATTTGAAGCTATTTAACTTAGTAACTTTCTATTAAAAGAACTTAGAACAGACAAAGACTCAAAGACCAACTTCTAAGGTTTGAAGTGTTCATAGTTTGGATTCACTTTTCGAAAAAAGCTAAAAAAAACAAGATCTGAATTGCTCGGATTCAAGTCAGAAAAACCAAACACTGATCATTTGATAATCACAAAGATCACACAAACCCCCTGTTCACAAGTCTGTTAAGACTCTTAAAAACCTTACATTATTAACAATAAAGGTTTTCACTGACTTTCTGTATAGTACACAAAAAGCTTAACAATACAAACAAAAACAGACTTTGGCTTGTCGCCTCTTGAGAAAACGTTGAAGAATCTAAAGCCTTGTTTCCACTGAACGGTAGAGTCTGGTTTGGTACGGTACTTTTTGGAATGGTACCCATAGATCTGGCTTGTGTTCACACTGCTGACTGTACCCTTACATGGTGGGCCGGGAATATGCCGGATAGATGCATGT
The DNA here is from genome assembly GCA_029783665.1 of Naso thynnoides. Taxonomy (NCBI): domain Eukaryota; kingdom Metazoa; phylum Chordata; class Actinopteri; order Acanthuriformes; family Acanthuridae; genus Naso; species Naso thynnoides. Next base: position 26,862,505 of record JAQLOL010000001.1, read on the forward strand.
AGTGCTGCAGCAGTGAACCGTAAGGGCGCTCTGCCACTTTTTTCTCCAGGAGAAAAAATTTCACCCGCATAAACCAGTAGAAATTCCTGTGCACGTCATAAAGTGTTGAAGATCCAACAGTTACTAAAGTGTATGTCATCATGCAAGAAACAAAAAAGCAAATGAATTATGGTTGATGTTCAGACATTACACTACCCTACATGTACGTCATGTATGTGACAAATAATTCCCTAAATTCTTTTCAAGTTATCATGTTCACATTTAAGATGGACTGTTTAATTCATGGCGTAACTCATGCATTGACCAACATGCAAGAAAGCATTCCACCTTAAAAGATGCAAATGTTGGGGTTTGTTTTTTTATATCCGAAACGTTGAACTTACAGCAAAGAATCAACGTTTCGTTTTTGTTTCATGCTTTAAAATGTTACAGAAACATTACACTCAGCATTTATTCTTGGTACAGATCATCTGGTCATCAGTTAATTTTCTTTCCGGGGTGACAGTGCAAGGAGCCGGGCTGCTGCAGCAAGTAGATCAGTAGGTCTCACCCCCGAGCTGTGATTCCTCACAAGTCTGAAACAACTTTGTGACGGATATACAAACAAGCGTTACTTGGATTAACCGACTACATATTCGAAATCTACGCGGTAACATCCTCGCCTGAAAATATGTAGGCTAAAACTTACTGAAGTGATGGCCTATATTAACAGTTCCATGACAGCAAATACAGATGTTCTAAGACAATTTTTTCCCTCCCAATACCAATTCTGATACCCAAACTTGCGTATCTGCCGATAACAAGTATGGATCCGATACCAGCACATAAAGAAACCGTTCCTTACACGCCTCCTTTGACTTTCCACTGTAAAATGTTGCTGAATGTGGACATTTTGCTAGTTCTGAGTCTCTCCTTTCTTCTTCGTCACTCTTGAAAACAGTAGTTGCCATTGGCAGGACATTGCCTGAGTGCTATTTTCAAGCAGCAAAGAAAAAATTATTTCAAATGCGTGACATCAGTCCGAGCTAACTGAGCTAACTGGAAAGTACCTGAGTAACATTTATAATAAACAATAAATTAAATGGTATCTGATTGGTGACAGAACGGCGTACTTGCCGATGCCAATACCGATACCAGTGTTTTCGGGGTTATCGGCAGTATTCTCCGTTAACAGCTTTCTGCCTGCTTGCCGTCAATGGATTGCTGTGTGTGGAGCTCCTCCTTCTTCGGACTTTTGGGACCGCTTGCTACCCCAACGAAAGGGTGACCAAAAGAGGTTCAGCACGGTGCCGATATTTGGTGCCCTTTTGACAGTGGGAATGAAAATTATGTTTCTTGCATTTCAACATCATGTTAAGGATCATAAAAATGAGTCTGCAAGAGAAATACATACTTTACAGTTTGGTTGAGAGCGACTTCCACGACCTACCAAGTAGGTGGGTTGCTCAAATAAATATTTCTTATAAATATAGTAAAATACTCCTGAAGTGTCTACATGTGTATGTGTGTGTACCTTGGAGTTTATAGTACACACCCGTTTCCCAAACCTCACAGCCTTGTGTGAGCCGGCAGCAAAGGAAGCCAACACTCATGCAGCGCTTTCAATCACGCACAACAGAGATTTTCTTCCATTTCATCTCACATCCATCCCAGCAACACACACAACACACAAAACACACACACACACACAGTGCTTCGAATCTATCTTTGCAGCCCTGTCTCCTCACTCTGGCCCAAAGCATTTACTCTTTCACAACCTCAGCTGCTTTCAACTCAGCAGGACTCCTAACAGTGTGCCCATGAATCTCTGTGTGCGTGCGTGTATGTGTCTGTGTGTGTGCGTGTTTGTGTGTGTTCATGTTCTGCTTACTTCAATATAAGTGAAATTCAGGGAGAAAAAAACTAGAGGGATTATCTAAAACAGCGAGGGAGACGAAGGAGGTGGGAGGAGACGAATGGTGAAATAACACAAGATGTATAAGTCTTCCAAGGTCATTGCGTCTTATCTTCTGTATTTATTGTTGCTGTGAATATCCGACATCTGTGTGTGTTCATCAATTTCATTGCCTTGAACTAGTAGGAGAGTTTAGGAAAACTGAGAGGAAGACAAGATATGAAAGAAGACAAAAACATAAGTCAGACTCAATTAGACTGTCTGCCTTGTCCACTTTCGAGGCAACAGTTCAGAGCGGCACATTCAAAGGATAATATTGTTCTGCACATACCATGTCTTAGTTTGTTTTTTGTGTCATTTAAGAACCTTTAGCATAGAAGGAACCATGCAGCCAGAACGGTGAAGCTGGAGCCAGCGTGAAAAATGTAGTAATAACTGCTGAAACCACTAAACTAACATCTATGTTTTTTAAAAACACACTTGATCCTTGGAAGTGAATTTTAAACAAATATCCAAACAGAAATATGTCAGAAAGTATGAAACATAATTTAAGTTAAGTTAATTTAAAACTCCAAATCAGTTTAAGTCACCAGGAAGATAAATTCTTAAGCATAGCAACAACCAGAGGTGAGTTTATGTCTTTTGGTTTGAGTCCAAAGTGACTCTTTTCACAAAACAACCTTTGAAAGAGGAGCTTCAGTGAAGAAGAGAGCAGATTCTGAAGAGAGCGGCCAAAACACAGGCCACAACAAGATGCAGGCATCTTCCTTTTCATCACTTTCTCTGTCCTTCTCCCTTTTAATTGACTCTCCACTTCAGTTTCCCTCCTCTGACAGCGCAGCCTTCGACACAATGAATGCTCACTGCCATTTCCATAGGAACCACATTCACAAAGGCAGAGTGTAGCCTTCCCTCTCCTTATGAGAGTTTATGGATGTGGAGCTCGCTGCCAAGAACATAAACATGTATTCCTCCACTTGAGCAGTGCCTCATGTCAGAGTCTCCCCCGGCTCGAAGGTTTGGCCTGCAATCAAATGTAGTGAAATGTGTTATTCTGACCGTGTGCTATCAGGAGCCGTGCATGCCCCTGTACGCCCCACGGCTGCGTATAAATGAAGAAAGGGGTGTTTTTAATTTGATGGAACGTCTGTGAGCTATGCCTTCATTTAATTTCATCAGGGCTAATTAGTGTCCTTGAGATGTGTGACCCTGTAACATGCTTGTCTTGCTCTTTATCCAGGGAAGCATGAAAACAGAAAGACTTTCTGTAATGATTTCTATGTACGATCATAAAGACTTTGTATCATCTTTTGTCAGGAAACTCAAAGATGTAATGCAGTTCAAATGTTCATTTTTAAAACCTACATATTTGGTGCCAAGAACTATCTTTTTGTGCTTTTTTCTGCACTGATGCTCACACAGATCATCTGTGCATCCAGTGATGCAGCATCTTATTTCTTAAGTTATGTTTCACTTTGAGCTAAGGTCACAAAACATGGCTGGAAAATTACAGATTTCTAACTTGACTGCTGAATAAATGAGGGTAAAATGAAGTGTGAGATTGACAGGCAGATTGATCTAGCATCATCAGCGATGTGGGCGTTTGGAGCCTGAAGGCAAACTCTTGCTTTTCTGACAGATCTTTCAACTCTCAAATGTACTCTGGTGATCAGAACAAAATGAGATTGTTTATACCTGCAGCCAAAATGAGTTCCACTCAAAGTGTGAATTTCCAAACGGCTATGAGATCGACTTCAATCCTGTTTGAACGAACACAGCATTCTCAATCATCTGAATGAGGCCAGTCTGTTGATGCAGCGGGGGTGTAAAATGCAGAGGGTCCTTTGTCCTGAAATTTTAAACCTTGCTCAGCTTTTGCCAGAACACAACAAGACACCATTCAGCAAGGTGCTGTGGAGGTCAGATATGTGCGAGCATGTACATACTTGATAGTTCTGTAACTTTTGTGAAAACTGAGAGCACAAAAAGGAGTCAAATTCTTCGTATTGTCCAATAAGGCAGAAAAGGTCCTGATTTTAAAAGGGACCAGTTGAAGGTCACGCAGCATCCAATAGGCCTCTTTGGTGCCTCCCTGTGGATATATTCTAGAACATGCCCTGCTCAAAAGGGGCCCCAAGTCGACCCAAAACACAGTGAAGGGGCTACATATCCTGTCAGGTCTGGAAATGCCAAGGAATCCCCCCAAGAAGAGCAGGAGGACATGTTGGGGTGAAGGACATCAGGGCTTCTCTGAATGCCTGACCAACATTAAGACAAATGCAAGAAAACGGGTTGAAAGACGTAGTTAGTCTGTCTTTGTTTGGTTATTTGGCTGTATTTATTCCAAAGAATCCCAAAACATTCAATCTGCTCTTAAAGTGAATTACCATCATAAGATAACATGTGATGGTCCGAGTTCTGCAATTCACCATGAAGGATTAGTTCAGGAAATAAAACTTGTAAACACACTGGCATGGTCCTTTAACTTGAAATGTTTGTTTTTAAACAGGTAGATTTATGATCGCCCAACAGAGACCACCCCCACCTCTCCTAGCCCTACACCCCTTCCTCCCAGTGTGGTCGACTATAAACAGACAGATGTTAGATGTGGGGTGAAGAGGAGAGTGGCTGGCTGTAAAGGCCATTTCCTCCTCACCGTCAGCAACCAGCAACTCCCTCTGAGTGCGATAGAGTTCCTTCACTGACATTCACAACATCGCATAGTTTATCCTTTACATAAAAAGCACACATACGCCTGCACAAAGAGAATTCATGCGTGCTCCTCTACACTCCCCCTCTGGTCTCTGTGCAGCTATGAAACTTAATATGGGGGAACACAAGCACAAGACACAAGCACACACACTTACTCACACAAACAGAACAGCCACATCTGCACAGCAAAATTTCCACATGATTCCCACATCGTAATTAGATCCGACGTTTACACGGGCAGCTTCATAGGCACAGACGGCCACTTTGCCTCTGCTCCCGAGTATCACACGCACATTCCTCCGGGGGGATTCGGGACAATTGTGATTTCTCTAGAAAATTGGTAAATTGGTACAAATGATAATGGCCTTAAAGATCAAACAAAGTCAGGATGCCACCAACTACACAGCAACCACTCTGTTTGTGTGTGTTCATTGTGATTCTACATTCTCACGGTCACACACATCTGCCATTCCTGCTGAACTGTGAAAACCACTCTCTCTCACAACACAGCACACTGGAGCTGTGCCTCCATAAATTAAATTCTTTGCTGCGTTTAGAAAATGTTGTTAAAAACCATAAAATTCCAGCCCTCTGTTTTATGACAGGACTGGCTTAATTCAATCAGTGTAAGAGAAGCTGAGTCACGTGGGTTTGCCTCTTCTCAGTGACACACTCATGCAAACACACACATTACCAACTATATTAGCTGTATTGGAGGCTTCTACACCCATATGCAGCAAAATCATTTTCATTTAAAAAAGCAAACAAATGTGATGCAGAGTCCTTTAGAATGCTGGTGCCTTTCTCTGTTTAATGTACTCCAGCCCGTTCTTTGGAGTTATGGAGATACTGATATTGTATCAGTGAAAGGGCCCGACTGAAATATCAGCTGATAGAGGCCTGCTGCAGATATATCTGTATTAACACGTATGTTTGCCAATA
>JAQLOL010000001.1:26868490-26886814 GCA_029783665.1 Naso thynnoides
TAATATTTAATAAATGAAGTGTTATGAAGTGTTTACTGTCTAGCACTGATGTCCAGAATAAAGTTTGTTAAAATGTTCCATATCCTGCTCAATTACACATCCCTGTCACAAGTATTTGATAATCACAGCTAGTGTATCAGATATTGTAATTATCTTGTTCCCTAATGGCAGTAATTGGCATCAGTCCTAAAAATCCCGTAATGGCCCTGCTTTGAGCATGTTTGATTAAAAAGCCTGAATAGGTAAAAGTATCATTTAAAAAGACTTTCTTTTTTTTTTTTTTAAACAAAATATTTTCTTTCCTTTTTGATCCGTCTAAATAATCCTGTGACTTCTCAGATTTGTCTTGGGACCTCTTGGAGGGTTCCAGTTTCAAGGTTTGAAACAACTGGTTTGTCAAAGTACAAGGTGGTGTCTTCAAATTGCTTGCTTTGTCCAACCAACAGAGCAAAATTTACTTTTTAATCTTTAAAGATATAAAAACAGAAGACAGCACCAAATCCTCACATTCGAAAAGCTGAAACCAGAATATTTTTTGCATTTCTCTTTGATAACTGCCCAAACTATAAACTTAGTCATCAGAACAATTGGCAGTTAATTCTAACAACAATATTTTCCAGGGTGCCACAAGCTACCTATTGGCAAAAGTGGGACTGAGCAGTTTTGTGGGAATAAACACTGAAGGCTTATCACTGCATTATTGAATAGCTGGCCACAACAACATGAATATCTGTGATATGAGCTCTGTAATTACGAGAGGGAATGGAGTGAGTCCAAGAGGACCGGCGTCCAACTCCAGGGCCAAGGAGCAGAGGATCGATCAGACAGTACTAATGGATTATGAAGGTCTGCTAGATGCTCAGATATCTGTCAGCTACTTCCATGTGTCTCCTTAAATAAGTAACGTGGAACGGATCGATGCGTGGCGATCAGACTCACTGAACATTCAACTGGCCAGAGATCAATAACGCTTAGCATGCTTTCTACCAACCCCTAACTAGCTTAATGTGACAGAGGAAGAGGGATGGGGAAAGAATTTCAACAGACACACACACCTTTCTAAGAGGCTTATGTAGCGTCAAACAAAAGTGTCAAAGAAGGGCAGCATCTGCTTCTCTGCTCTATGAGCGGGCAGGTAAAAGAAAAAAGAAGATCCTCGTGTTGACGTTTCACGTCAATACACAGAAGTGCAAAAGAGGAGTGGAGAAGATCTTCTCCTCTTGACAAACTGACATGCTCCGCAGGAAAATACTCCTGTCTGGCTCTGCTGCCAAGACTTTCCTCCAGCCAAATGTCATCCAGTGCCAAAAGTCACTCAAGCATTATTCTGCACGGGGTACACACCAGGCAGAGCTCCTCGTTCTGCTTCTGCTTCAGAAATACTACCCCGCCCGGACCAATGACCCATTCAATGTTTGACTGGGTGATGATGGGATCCATATGGGCCCAATTATATTTTTTTCTTTCCATTGAAGACTATTTATACAGGAAAACTCTGCCCAAGCACACTTGTACCTTTCTAGCGAAAAAAGTTATGAAGTCATGCACTCATACAAATTTGCACCAGGAAGCTGCCAAGCACAACCAGAGTCTTGAGTGATGAGAGTTTAAGGTCTTGCCCAAGGGGATCATGATAGTAAGTGGATAACCCCTGATTTACTCTGTCAAAACACACTTGTCAAGCTGGTTAAATAACAATTTTAAACTAGATTCTTTGACTCTGAGAACACCTTTAAAACAGGAATTAATTGGTACAAATTTAATACCAATTTCCAAGTGTTAAATAAAACAGTCAGTTACAAATATGTAAGGCTGGGTATGTAGTTAGAAATACTGGTCTACTAAGGTCCATAATGTGACAGCAGTGCCGAGTATCAAAAATTGTCCACTAGGGATGTAATGATATCAAAAAAACACGATATGATCATATCTAACAAGTCCATGGTACGATATTTATTGCAATATTTTACAAAGTAAAGACAAACAAATATGTGGAAAAAAATAATCATGTCCGATTTTGTTTGTAATTGTTTTTCTCTTACATTGCTTTGTTTCCTTTACAAAATGTGTAAATAATTGTCATATGACTTGTCTTTGGCAAAGAGGATAATTGAGAAATTAACTATGAATACACAATGATTTGCAAATGGCCCATTTGATGGTGTTACCACATGTTCTTTTCTCTCTTTTCTCCTCCAATCCTAAGTTAACTGACTGCTTTGACTGACAGTCATTTCTGACCTGCAGTATCTCTCTGGCCATTTTTCGTTCGAGTCAATCAAGCATCTTTCTTTTTTTTCTTCCACAAAACTACATTGTTTTCTCAGAAGACCTATCCTTACCGTCACATGTTCACAACAGTATCGAGACACTTGTGTTATCACGATATTGCGAAATTGATGACACCGTTACACCGCTACTGAATAATGACTGAATAGTCGATGTCTTGTCTGATTTCTGATCTTTTTTACTTGTTGTTTTGGTTGAGATCATAATTTTAAAAACTTTAAGACTATATTATCTAGATAAAGTCCTGTACAGATACTAAATACATCATTTACCATTTGAGAAGCTTGGCAGCTTCTTTTTGATGACAAAACATTTTGTGGAGACCCATGTTTATATTAATCAAGGAAAATTATAAAAAGAAATCTCGAACAGACCAAATACATTACGGCTGAGACACATGGATGAAAAAAAAATCACATCAAACAGGAAAAAAAGGCTGGTACAACTCAGTACTTTAGCCAACTTGATTACTACACCTGCAGTTGATCAGCGGAGTGAATTTAACTTGGAGCTTTTTGGTTTCTGAGATACTTCATGTAGATTCTAATAGCAAAATTCTTCCCTATAAATATATAGTCTATATTTATGTTTCCATTTGGTTGTGTTCACCGTGGATCATCAGTACCAGGTGCTCCTTCTGTGTTTACGTTTCAACTTGGACATATTTAGCATCAATAAACCTTGCACACGTGAAGTTCAAGTGAGATAAAAACAAAGAACAAGAGAGAGAGGAGGACACCATGGAAGGACAAGGAGAGTGAACTCACTGCATCCGTCCTCGTCACTGTGGTCCCCACAGTCGTTATCTCCGTCACACTGCCACTGGGCTGGGATGCAGGTACACTCCCCGAACGCACTGACCGCACATGTGAAGTGGTTCCTCCCGCATGAGCACTCCGTGCTGCCCTGAGCTCCTGCAAACACAGAGAAAGAGACGGTTATAGCTGACCAACTTGTTTTTGTTATTGGCATTTAAATAACAAATAGTGATTCTGCCGTCGTCGTCATCACCCAGGTGAAAGCATTACATGTGCAGGTAAGAACATCTCGGATCAAAAACCACAACCTGCCTCTGAACCGTAATTACAACAACACATCAGTCAGCAGAGGAGGAGTGAAAGAGCTGCAGAGGATTTAGATGAGAAGCAGAAGAGTTTACTGTAACACTCACGATAGATCTGTGGTTCTGTGTATCCTCGGGCTAAACCAATGAATATCAAAACACGCAGCCTAAGCTCATGTCACTTCTTGTCTTGTTTATTATGAAAGATTTACCCTCCCTCACCTCTCAATTCTTGCCTATTTGTACGTGAGATAAAAGTTTTGGAAACCACAGATAGGTGATGGAAAATCTGTTTAGGGTAATTTATCAAGACTCAATTTGATTTTAGGCCACAATAGTATAATCCACCTGTCTGAGATTCAAGGAAACGATCAAAATCGACTTGGCTCCAGTTCCATAAATCACCACCCACACTGGAAAGTTAGTCAGGTTTTTTAACGGTGGTGTTGTTCATGGCATAACTGTCCCAGGCTGCCCTATGGGGTCCTCTGCACATGGGACTAAGGTTGGAAACTTCTGCTGATAAATTTGGACAATCACTGATGTGGATGAGCGCCTCTTGAATCAGTACGCCACGACGTGTTAGAGGCATTTTTTCCCAAAAAGAGATGCTTTTGGTCTTCCCCATATCATGGCTTTAAAAAACAGTAAGTTGCTGATTCATTGTTTGCAGTTCTTTCTCCTTGAATGACCTTGACTACGGATAAAGTGAATTAAGCAGAGAGGCTTGTTGTTTGCACATCGCTTTTTGCAAATAAAGTCCTCGCAAAGTCCAAGTCAGGTCTCCAATTTTAGCAAACAGACACTCAAGTCATTGAGGACAACAGCAACTCTACTACAAGTATTGTAAAGAGGAAAACCTCGTAAACATTAACACATCAACAAAACATTAGTCCAAATAAAAAATTTTGCCTGTTATGTGTGTCCTCCAGCCTATTTTGGATTAATCTCCGAACTTATCTTTTCTACAATCCCCCCTGCTCTTATAGAACCGGACAGGCTTCTGTGTGAGTAAGCTGCAACGTGCTAAACTCACTCCTGCAGCTACTTCAAGTATTTCAGCTCACTCAGTTTTGAGAATCAGATTGACAGAGTATTTGGACGTTTCTTTTTCGGCAATAAGACAGTGCTTTTACATTTCCAAGCACAGGCCTTCTTGATTGTTTTAGCTGTGCGGGCATGTAAGACGTGCCTGATGCTGTCTTTTCTAGCGAGAATTCTGGGTATTTTCTTGGCCAAACGAGAAACTTACATGGTTTTGCCTTTTCAGGGAGTAAAGACAAAAGTACTCATTTTGTGACTTAAATGTAGGTCAGGGGTCAGCAACCTTTACTGTCAAAGGAGCCGTTCTGCCTCCCTTACTTGCCATAAAAATCTGTCAGGAGCCATAAAACATATCTGAGCCTCATAATTCATACACAACCTTAAACTTCCAAATTAGCTGATCATGATTTTAAATTGGTTTAAATGACCATTTATGAATGTTTTCACAATGGGCTATTTATGCTTCGTATTTGGTACGAGCTAGTGGCAGAATGCTCAGTCCTCCTTGTGTTTGTGAAAATTAATAAAACACAAAGTAGCCTACTTTGATAATAAATCAAACACTTGGCAGCAGCAGAGCATTAAAAGAGTAAAGTAGAAGCTAGTTTCAGTTCAGTTTTGACTTAAGTCACTTTCAGTGTGAGTTAATTCTTAGCCACATTTAGGGCCTGATCATAAAACACAGTATCAGCTGACACTCATTCAATTCTTTGACAAAATTACAAAATGAGATCACAGATATTCTTCCATGTGACTACGCATTTTTCTAAACCAGAGAATGGAAAAGTGACTGCAGGAAAGTGTCTTGGGGCCCCCTGCCCTGTTTCAGATGTGTCCCTGATTCAAATGATCAGCTCTTGATCAAGCTCTGCTCAAGTCTGATAACGAGCTGATTATTTGAATCAGGTGTGTTGTTGGATCAGAGACACAAGTTAACATGCACGTTGAAAAATACTGCTCTATCCTTACAACAATGATAATGTTAAAAGTATAACCATAATTCATTTCTACGTAATTTTTTGTCAAAGCCACAGAGAGCCACTGCAGAGAGGCTAAAGAGTCACATGAGGCTCAAGGGCCACAGGTCGCAGACCCCTGATCTAGGCCTTAAGCTCTGCACTGACAAATTACCCGCCTCTGTCACCTGGATAGCACCAAACGTAACAAAATGGCAGTTCAGTTTATGTATTGGGCCGCTTTACTCAGCTACGTTGATGTGCTCTTTTCGTTGTTTTTGGAGGCACTACATAACAGCAGCATTTCTCTGGGTTGCCTTCTGCCATGCAGCTTCTCTGTCATCCAGCCAGTGAGCTGTGTTCTTTAAACTACAGACTGATGTGCTCCATACAGCCACACGCTGAGACTTCACAAACCTTCCAACTTGTGGGATTACAGCATGGTATGAGTAAGGGGCTTGTAATGGTTTCATCTGGACAGTTTTTGATATTCAAAGTTTCTCATGATTGTGGCAGGACGGTCTCACGCTTACGTGTGTAACAGACCCGTCAATGCACCTGAAGTAAATGTGGCAGTGTCTTGTTTTGCCTTTGCTAGCCATGACAAGTACAAACATGCAAGAAGGTTGAAGTGGACAAATATTTGGAAATTTTCTGTACATGTTGTGAGAATATTGTTGTGGTGAATTATTTAAGCCATTATAGCCATGTAACAAAAATGTGATGTGACTCTAGTTGCAAACGGTTCCCTTAGCAACCATGAGAGGTAAATTGTACAATAAATCCCATTAAAATTGCAGAAATTTAGCTGAAAACATAAAAACAATTTTTGTCTTTTTGTCCGGTTACAGCTGAAGGCAGGGCTTTGCTACCCTGACCAGAGACTCACAGGGACTTCTGTTAACAGCAGAAGCTTTAGCCAAAGAGGACAGGATGAAGTTATGAAGCCACATCAATCTCTCTCTCCCGCAACTCGACCTGATTTTGATAATATCTGGTTTTGATTTTTTTTCCTTAAGCCAAACACATTGTTTACAGATCCTTAAAAATGTGCGTATCCGCTCACACTGTGTGCACATACACACAAACACCATATCCTAAAATACATCGTCACAACCACAAACAGAAACAGTCCATACGTTCACTCTGCCCTCATTTCCCACCGCAGCACAGAAAAACACATCATCACCACATTTTCAGACTCATCACAGCAAATCACATCCAGGAGAGGAAATAAATTAAGGTTCACCATTTTGCTCTCACTTTGAAGCCCATTAATGACCATCTGTGTCTGTATGTGTGTCAATTTTGCTGGAACTGGCCTGCCGCAACAAACCCGGAGTTTCTTGGATCGCGCATTTATGTGTGTTTGTGTGTGTGTGTGTGTGTGTGTGTGTGTGTGTGTGGTTCCTGGCCTTCTCACAAAGGCATCAGTCAACCCAGGAGGGCCTGGCAGAGAGAGCTCAGTAACCTTCAGATCCCTCCCACAGCACTAAATTAATGGCCTCTTTCTTTTCATTTCCCTCTCTTTCCCCTTCATTCTTGTCTTTCCACCATCCTCTCTTCACACTTCCCCCTTCAGCTGTCTCCCTTCTTTTCTCCTCTTCCCTGTTTTTTTCCTCCCTGGTCTTCGTTTTTCAGATATCCCCGCTAACAGGAGGGAAACAGGTTGGCGTCATCCAAATCTTACCTTTGTTAGGTTGCTTTTTAAGGTCTAGTCTGCACGTTTTCAAATGTTTATACATACAACCTTTGATTTGTTTTTTATGAGCCACTTGGCGCCGAGAAACAATGCAAACGTAGTTAATCAAAACTTAAAAAATTAGACAAAGGAAACAAAAAGACTCTGATGTTCACTGATGAGCTGGAGAAACTAGAGCGATACTTGTGTTTAAGACGCAAACATGAGTGACTGTCAGAACCAACAAGAAAACTAAGATGTCCTTAATACTTGGACAATGAACCTTCTTAAGAAGTAGGAGACAATCGCTGCCTACTAGACTGTTACGTAAGGCTGCAAACAACCACAAGACACACACGCAACACATGCGCACGCACACACACACACACTCACACGCCAGAGAACCCTAAGAGCCTGCATGACAAGCCTTTGATGCACTACCCAGATAGCAAATCACATGCTGGGCTGTTTTGTAGAGACAGTGCATCACTTTGAACTGTAAGTGCAAGTTTAGCAACAATACATCCTTTAGTCTTTTAAAGGATGTATAAGTGGAGCAGGTGAAGCAGAAACACCTGAGCTGCTAATTGCAGACTTTCTTTGTAACTGTCTGAAAAGCTGAGCTTAGAGAAAATCGAACAAACAGGACAAAGTGCTCCTAAAGAACTCCACAACTTTTCTGATGTTATCAAGCTTTCTCTCTAGCCAACTTTTACAATGAAAGCCTTTCAGCAAAGAGAATCTGGAAATGTGTGTATGGTTTTTTGTTGAGGTGCCACAGGAGCAGTCAGCGGCAGAAACGTCAGCAACATCACAGAAATACTTGAAATAGGGCAATGCAACAGAAAACACTCAGCCCTTTCATTTCGTACATCCAACATTTTGCGTGCAAAGAAACACAAAGGAATAAGAAAAATCTTAAACACACAACAAGCATTCACTGAGGAGTTTTCTGTCATACAGCCCACTTAGAGAACTATTATATACTGCATTTAGATCCTACTTTCAATTTATTTGAAAAACAGGTAAGTAAAGAACATGTACAGCTGCTGTTGAACACCAAAAACAGATTTAAAAATCCACCAACACTTAAGGCTAGAAAATTGCTGTAAACAAGCATTGCTAGGACTTTTGTTTTAAGGGTTTTCTGCCCTCTCTAAAATATAAAATATAGGCCTACTGATAATTAAAATTGAGCGATAAAACAGAGTACACCCTACAATGGTAGAAATGTGTTCATCAGTAGAGATGTGGCATTAAGTTTTCACCATGGGAGCCTCTCTTTTGTATCTCTGCTTTATATTCTGGGCAAGTCATATATCAAATCAGGGCTGGCTGGTGTTGCCATATGGAAGGCAGCTTTTTTCGTTTCTATGTAAAATTCAAAAAAGATGTATAGTATAGTGTTTCCTGATTGAATTTTTAGAAAAATACTGTTTGCAGAGTCCGCTTGTAATAAGAAAGCAGAAAAGCTGCTGTTCCTATCCAATTACAGGTGATGCAGGATGACATTTTGACTCTGTTCCCCGGGACAAAAGAGAAACAGGCAACCAAACTCTCACTTCATCTGCTGCTGCCACAGGCCATGTGTGAGCTTTGAGTCGAAACGATCCTTCCGCAGAGAAAAAGAAAAACAAAGACCACCAAAGATACTCCAGTGCTGGTTACTACGGCCTGAAACTGTCTAAACAGACCTGGTGTCGAACAAGACAGGTGGTCCCCCCAAAGGCAAACAGAAACCATCCCGCAGGCCGGCCCCATGCCCAAACCTGACCAACCTACAGCAGCAGCCAGCCGCCAATGGCCTGTGCTCACCAACCAAACCGAGCCGGAAGCTGCCACGTCGTAGGAGTCTCTGATCTGACCAGGTGGCACCCGACCTCCATTTCACCATTTCACAATCTGCTGTTGTTCAATAGTTCAATGACGAGTGTGAGGAGCTGAGGAGAGAGCAGTGGGGCCAAAACACACAATGGCAACCCAGCCCAGAGAGCGGGTGGCCACAGGCTTTGAACAACGTCAAAAGGCTGCCAGTTAATTAGGCGTGGACCTCCCTGGAGACTACCTGGAGGGTCAGAGCTGCGCCTTTCTTTTAGCGTGTGAGTGCACCGCTATGAAAAGTGATAAGCGGGAAATTGGGGGGAAAAATGAACCATCTGACAATGTGAAGGGTAAGACAGGAGCATGGAGGGAATGAGTCAAGCCTTTTGTCCGCCCTCTGTCTTTCTGCCACCCTTCCGCTGCTGGTGTCCAGCTGTAAAAGCGTCGCTTCAGAAAGACAGCTGCGTCTCAGCGTGGCAGCAACTGTTCAGCCCGTCCTGTCCAAAAACCAGCTGCATTCAGCTGCACTGCACGGCGTCGCGCAGCTCTGCACAATGAGAATGGACACAAGTGGCGTCCCACCTTGCTGTCAGGCAACAATGTTCATCCTCCGTCACTTCTCGCTGTGTGAGACTGCTGACAGAGCAGGACGCCTGACTGATCGTGTTTGCACGGCGGCTGTTCACCTGTAATAACTGTCATTCACCATTCGGACTGAAAAGGAGAAGACAGCAACAATGATGTGGCTTTTTTGAAGCGAGTGGTGAAAACACTGCCTCAAATATTAGACAAAAATGATCACAAGAGGACGGTTACGTTTGGAATACCTGTTCATTGGTAAAGACATTATAAAAAAAGGAACAAAAACATCCACTTTAAGACAATCACAGTCAAATCCTACATTCACTTTCTTTTAGCTGCAGAAAAAATAGCTCTGACTTTCAGGCTACTAGATGCTCCGGTCTGCTGTTGCCATGTGCTGTTTGTTCCTGTCAGGCAGCGTAAAGTAGGTTTCCCAGGTATTTTTTGCTGAAAATTAAATTCATGAAAGCAGTGAAACTGATCAATAAAGTAAATGATTAATAAAGTGAAACAAGCTTTAAGAGGCTGAAAAGTTCCACTAGGAGTTGGTGATAATTCTCAACGGGTTCATTAGCTTTCACTGTGTACATTCACTGTTCTATAAAACATTGATTTGTGGAGCTTTAATGATTTTAAGTACCGTTTCCAAGGATTCTGCTTCTTTTCATTTCCATATTTCTCAGATTACAACATATGGGGCCTCTAAAGCTGCTTCAACACTCAAAGAACGCATTCACTGAATTCCCTGTGATTATGATGGCTCTGGGTTACGCTGACTTGGCTCCAAAATGTCAAACAGCTCATCCTCCCTGTCCGTTCCCGCTCTCCATCAGCTCATCTCCACCTACTAATTTGCCCAGCGTGGGTCAGGCCGCTCTGATGTGGCAAGCCGGTACCCACAGCAGCACATGTTGTGCCGCGCTGGGAAAAAAAGACACACTGTGGAGGAACAACATGTATACGCAGATGAACATATGCACCGGTTTTTAACCACAGGGAAATTCTTAAATGACTTAAAAACATCTGGTTTGTGCGCTCAAGTGTATAAACAAAGCTCCAGACAAACAAGTTCAGAGCTGATGCCAAATCTTCAAAGCACTGTGAAGACCCATCATCACGAGCTCATCCTTTCGGTTAGCTCACTCACACACAAATTACACACACACACACACACACACACACACAGGAGCAACGAAGTTGGTTGGCAGACTGTTTCTTTTCGCTCCTGCTCATCTCAGACTTTCATTAAAACTCCCGTCTTATCACACTGCAGCGCTCAATCACTTTCTTCTTACGTAACTCAGCAGGAGTGTGTGTGGGAGTGCATGTGTGAGTGTGTGTTGCTGGCTCGCCTTTAAGCCTAAACCATGTTAACACTCCCCCAAACTGACCAGAGTTCATCAAAAAGCCTAATTTCTGCACGTTCATCGTGTGCAGTACTTTATTCAGGCCAGGCTTTTACACACACAACCACATACACACACACACATTAGGAAACACACTCAGCCAAGTCATTGCCTATTAACTAAGTGCAACCCAAAAGCATGTGGGAGGATACTCTTCCTTTATTCCCTTGAAATGAGCGAAAACAACATAATTACACGCTTAGTGATATATCATCGTCCTGCTGCTGAGGGTTAAAAATAAAGGGCTCTGAGATCAAACAAGTGGGGAATGAAAGGACAGTAGCGGTGCTATGGAGCTGTATACATACACACATGTGCACACACACATGCACACACAGTGCCATCATCCGTGGCTGGCCAGCAGTCTCTCTGAAGTCAGTTCAAAGATAACACTGACTTGGCCAGGGATGAGGGGATGGCTGCTGCTGGACAGGCATGTGGGCTGGCACTTGGTGGAGGGGGTGAGGGGCTGGATGGGGGGAATGCAGTGAGTTATAAAATATATCTGTATGGGGGGGGGAGTCAATCTTTTTTGTGTTTTTTTCATGTCATTTCATTTCAAACACGCAAAAAAATATATGTCAACATCTTGAGATAATCCTACATAATCCCCCAAATCTCATTTTCTCTGGGCAAAGAGTCAAAGTCTCAAAGTACAACATAACTGAGATGCGCTCTATTGAGTGAAAACCTCCACCAACACTGAACAACCGTCCATAAAGCAGCAGCCACCACAAATGTATATGTTTTGTTTGGTTTCCATGTAAAGTTTTATGGCAAACCATATGTAAATACAACAATGACTCCATTGTGCCCGCCCTTGACCATTTTCTGGTCAAGGCACAGTTTTTGTTCCAACCCTCTGTCAATCCTGGATACATTCCTCTGGGGTTTTTCGCCTCCCTGTTTGGAGAGCATTTTATCGAATACAAATAAAGTGAAAAACCCTGGAGGAACAGATCAAAACCCCCAAAAGAAAAGAGGAAAAACCTCCAGGAATTCTCAGGAGGGCACAAGGGTTTTAAGCTGGGCATACACTATATGATTTCAGAAATCTTATTTATTCCAACTCCTACTGTACGTGTAAATCGCCGTGCATTGTAAAGCCAAAGCTCACATGATATGTGCTTTGGCCATTAACAACTGCCAACACAATTTTATTTGAAAGCTAGGTAGGTAGACGCAAAAGACACTGAGGAAGAAGAAGAAGAAGTAAAACTGCAGAAAAAGAAACACAGGAGACGTTTGCTGGCTGTGCTAAAAACGAAGCAGAGACATGCTGCCTTGGTAATAATTTAAAAAAAAACAAAAAAACAAAGGCTCTGGCACATATAGACACACAGGTGGCTGGGGAGATGTCGATAATATAGACTGTTCACTTCATGTGAGAGGAAAAAAAAAAAAAAGCTACTGATTGTTGTGACTTGTGGTTCTGCTTCAACTGTGCGTGAGCCTGGTGACAGTTGACCAAAATTTCTGACAGGCCAGAAATCCATCCGATCATCCGACGACAGGTCAGCAGCTTATTGGCTCTCACTCCCCCTTGTACACTGCACGGCAAATGACACGAGAAGGAGCTCAAATTTTGTCCGACGCAAAGCGGAGTCGTACATCTCAGAAAACTGGGTCAGAAACAGACTCATCCCACAGTGCATGCTCGTCACCTGAACTGATGTTTGAGTACAAAGCTGATAATGAAAATGTAAAAACGTGATGGTACTCGTTTTTTGCTTGAGTACCATACATACCATAGATGTCAGAGATACATTTCTTTCAAACCTGATGGAGCTAGTATGTCTTGCCTCCATATTCTTTCTTATTTTCTATCAGGCACTAGAAATTTTACTCCACTTTACCCTGAAGAAATATCTTACTGCGATTATTCAGACTGACATTGCAACTGCCGTATGATTTGGGATAAGAGAGGGAATGATAACTTGTACATCATTGTTCTTATTTTCACAGGAAAACATTCAAATGATTACAGTGTGATTTTTGGCAGGGATTTGTACCAAACAACGATGTTTTCTTAAGTCTGTAGAGTGTGATGTGAAGGCTGGGACAACTCTTCAGCAACACAATATTTAAATTAAATGGTATTTTGACACAGATTTCTCCTTTAACAAATATTGCACCCCCCTGTGATTTAAAAATGCAGTGAGCCACATAGAAATTTCGATTAAGTTTTGATTGGTTGTGCAGCCCAACTGGGCATCTTTTTGCAACGTGCTTCTTCGGTGCTGTAACATTAATTTCCCCAGCAAGGAATCAAAAAAGTCTCATGTGATCTCATCTTATCTCTTTGGACTAAAGGAAGCCAATCTGTATGTAGCAAGAAAACTGGTGTAACACAGGAAGAGGCAAATTTTCGCTCTTGCTTGCCACACAGATGTTGAACTTTTACAGGTGAAGATGAAGTCTTCAAGTGAAGTGTGTGTTTTGCTGTGTGGTCTGTCGGGTCACGGGGCCATGAAGGGGTTAAGAAGGGAGAGGGGTGAGCATGTCGTACTACGTTTCACTTTCCACTCTAGTCAGCCCTTTTTGACGACTCTGGCCTCCACACACTGTACTTATGTGGCTTTGAGACTCAATATGTGTGTGTGTGTGCAAGTGAACATGTGTGTGTGAGTGCTGTATACAGTATGAGAATGAGGGAAGGACTCTGTATTATAAGAAGAGAAAACCAAAAAAAAAATCCAGTACGAGTACTTCCGTTTACTCGAGCTTTCCATGTTGGACAGCAGATTTAAGTATTTAATGACCTAGTGGGACACCGGACGACTATGTTTCCACAATGATAACACACATGTTAAAATCACACTTGATGTCAACGCTTATGATGAAGCTGTTGCACAGGATGGAGGTTTGGATATGGGGCTGATGGTGGAGCGAGTGCAAGGTAGATGGATAGCTGCAGGTCTAACTGTCATAAGGTTGTGTGGGAGGACTCCTGTGGTGTTTTTATGAAGTGTGGGTGAGAAAGCAAACTCTGCATGGAGTCCAAACAGCGGAGTCAGGAGGGCAAAGAGAGACAGAGAGAGAGAAAGTTCAGTCTATTTGTTCAGCAGCTGCTGAGGCAGCAGCGTGAACGCCTCGCCGCTGGGATAAAAGGGATGCTGTTGGGAGAGAAAGGCAGTTTTGACCTCAATACTCTCTTAGTACGTGATGGAGTGTTTCCACAGCATAGATCGACAAAAATATCCGATTAAGTTTTTTAGCCTTGTTGGCTTAATGTTTGTCAATACAGGATTCCAAATTTAGCTCATGATTTGGACAATTTTAGTGTATATTGTGTGCATCCTTCAGACATTCGGTATCTTGTGTTTGAACAGCTTTTGACATTTAAGAATCTTAAGCTTCTTTTCTTATATGAAAAAAACAAAAGTACTAAGCATTGTTTCTGTTAATTTTGCAGCTCAAAGAGAATCGCTGCAGACTTGACAATGAAAATTAGCATTGCGCTTTCTGTGGTGCGATATTTTTTCTTGTGCACTGTCCTTCTTTTAAAGGTAGAGTCAGTAGCATTTTCCTAAAAAATTTTAAAAAACAGACTTAAATGGACTTAAACAAACATTTCTGGGCCCCTATACATGTGTGGTGATGACGGTGTCTGCAGAGCCCCGCCCTCTGCCTGTTTTTTGATGTTTTTGTTGGTGTTTTATTGTTTCCCCCAGCAAGTGACAGCGTGCAGGTGAGGTTGAGAGTGGATAAAACATAGTGACTGGACGCACTTCAGGTCAAAGAAAATTACAGATGTGGACACAGCGTAGAAAAAAAGGAGAGATATAGCTCGAGTGAGGTGAAACGGCAAGTGAATGAAGCTCGTTCCAGAATGAGAGTGAATCTTGGTTTGGCTTTCATGTGCTTTCAAACACTGAAGGAGAGGCTGGGGATGAAGAGTGACGCACAGTTGATTCGTTTTCTGTTGGACAGGTAAGTGCCAAATGCCAGAGGTCAGCTTGTGCTAGCTTGCTAAATCATCTTTCCTATTAAAACAAATGTAATATTCGTATGTAGCTTATAGGTACAAGCAGTGTAAGCACATGATACAAAAATTCTGGTGGTGTTGAGCTCGGGAGGAGGGGCCTAATTTAAATGTTGTGTTTACAAACCACAACAAACAAACACTGCTGACTCCGCCTTTAAGTAGAATGTGAGCATTTAGCATTTCAGCTAAATACATATTGGCTCAGGTATACGAGTCTGTGTGTGTGTGTGTGTGTGTGTGTGTGTGTGTGTGTGTGTGTGTGTGTGTGTGTGTGTGTGTGTGTGTGTGTGTGTGAGGCCTGGCAGTGTAAACACAGAGGAGCTCTGAGCTCTGCCTCTGGCTGTGAACACTAGACTTGCTGGGCAATGTGCTGAGTGAGCACTTGGTGTCCAAGCTTTCTCTAATCCATAGATTGTCTCTTTGGCCAGCTGACCCCCCTCGCGTACATACACACACACACACACACAGTTTCACACACACACACACACACACACGCACAACTCACATCCCCACTTTAACCCCTTAAATCCCCCAACAGGGGCCTCTATTGAGTATACACGGGTCAGAGCTTCAGCTCTCAGCGCTCTTTCCTGAGAAGAGTTCATTTTCCAGTTTCCAGTAAGATTATGTATCAGTTCTCCAAATTCAAAGATCCATACCTCTATCTGTACCTTTTCTTAGTGACTGTGTGGTTTTGCAGTAATCATTCTAAGTAAATTTTTTAACAGGGTTTAATAAATTAGCTGAGCTCTTGACTGGCTGAAGGTTTGCAATTACTGGTTTCAGTCATTTATCATGGAAAAAAACATGTTTTGATTGTTTGATTGATTCAGCTTCCCCAACTTTACGCTTTTCTTCGTTGGTTTTTAAAGTATTGATCAGAGTAAACAAGAAGAAACAGGTTTGAAGACAGCACACTAGATTCTAGGAACTTTTCACCATAAATTGACAGCAGAATTTAGAGATTAGTGCCAACATCCAAGCCTAAGGGAGACACCAAAGCAAGCACTGCTCTTGGTTCACACATTACTATTCTTAATCCATCTTGAAAAACATTGAAAGTTAAAGAACCTACTTCTATCCCATGGGATGCAACCCTCAAAAATGTCCAGTAAACTCAAACTAAATGACCAGTTTTCTTTGCAAACATCCATTGTTCTGTGGAGGCAAATTAAAACCATGTTTCTGGATTGTAACAGCAGTGGATCTGACTTAGCTCAAATGAAAGTAGCTGAACTAACAGAGAGAACGTTAACATAGCTTGAACTATAGTTCAGGTAGAATAAAATGGCAGTAAACTGAAACAGAGAAAAGCACTGAAAGTCAGTTGGCTGTCCACTGGAGTTTGAAATATCTGTGTGGGACAATTTACTATTTCCAGCAGAAAGTCTCTGCACTGGACGGCTAGTGAAGTTTCAGATGTTTTTTTTGTTTGTTTTTTTTTTTTCTATGTGTGTGTAACTCGTGTCTGGATTAAGTCCAGTCCAGTGGAGCCGGTCTGTAAGAGCTACACGAGCCGCATGTCTGAGCCAAAACTTTCAGCCTGAGCCTTCCCTGCAACAGAAACCACCTCCAAAGATCAATACCTCTCCTTGGGATTTATTGATCACCCGTTCTGAAGCTGCACACTGAAAGACTGGAATCCAAATCAAATCAAATCTTACAAATCAGACTAAGAACATGGCGGCCTACTGGGGAAAGTGCAGCAAACCAGAATAGATGGTTGAACAGCTCTTCCAAAAACAGGCGTTAAGCTTCCTCTGTAACAGCATGAATGCTTTCTTGATTTTTAGGGGGCACTTGGTTTTACAACACCTTGACTTTAGTTTGGGCCACATGATTCTGGCAGGAATCATGATGCTAAAAATTCCAAGTATAAGCTATAAACACTAGTGTCCGGTCCAGTTGAGCTAACACATATTTGGAGCAGAATCCTCAAGATGAAGTGAGTATACGCGAACTCTTAAGTGTTCATGACTCTATCTGCACAGTAGGTTTTTGTATTTAAAGCTTTGTTAAGTAGTAACAACAACGCCGCCGAATGACTCATCCGCTGTGATACAAACAGTTACTTCCTGGTTGAAAGCTTACAAAATGACGGCAAAGCCAAAGAAACAATCATGATGCAACAACTCCGTTGCAGATAGTTGGTTGCTGAGACCTTGACCTTATCAACAATTCTTATCAGTGTTTATTTAACGGCCATTTGTTATCATGAGACGTCACGGAACATCCCATGATAAGATCTCTAATGTTGTGATTTGCAGCGCTGCTTTAGTGAAGCATCTGTCATTGCTGGGAAACACTGCTCATATTCAGTGTGTTTCGGTTTTTCCTAAAATGAATAAAACAATGAGAAAAAATCTGAATCCAAGACTGAACTGAGGCAGTCATATAGGCTACAGGGTATCGGCCCATACTGAGCATCAACCCAACACCAGTACTGTTTTCATTCATTTCCTCCCTCATTGGAATCATTTCACTTAGGATGAGCAGTATTTAAAAAGACTCTTGTGGCACTACAATGTTAGTTGTGCCTTCAAATTGACCAATGAACTGATACCCTGGTTACATAAAAAGGCTGATGTTGGCACTGATGCTGATCCAGAGTATTGGTGCCTCCATGACAATGAACTTATTAACTGAACCAAACTAAACATATTGTTAATGACTGAGATTATAAGGTGAATAAACTGTACATTTGTTTCCGAGTTTCGATGTCAATTTTAACCACTAGGTGGAAAAATAAATTAATTTTAGCACCTTGTTCCAAAATATATTATGACTTTCTTCTTCACTTGATTCACAAATCACACTGCATCTACATAAACCATGCCACTGTACACATCTGAATCAATTACAGGTATATTTTCTTTAATCTGCACCAACATTTGATGCAGCTCTGCAAGGCACATAAAACAGGACATTTAAATTGTGAACATGAGCAAATACAGCATTCCTGCAAAGGCCTCATGGCAGCACCGGATGCCAGATCAGTATTAGCAGCTCCATTTGGTCCATGTCCGTGAATGTGAACTCACAGTAAAAGGGATAAGTGTAATAAGAGAAGATTATTCCATGCGGGCGAGCTGTAGCTCACTTTATGGGCTCTGACTGGATGAGGAGAGCAGGCACTAAGGTCCAGCTCTGTAATATCCAGTTATAAACTGACACAGCATGAAGGGCTCGGCGCTGCAGCTCTAACCTCCTCCATGCTGGCACCAGACGCTCTATGATGTTAACATTTGGGATCTGGGGCAAAAACTGGGCTTGTAAATTTCAGATCACCGAGTGAGAGTTTGCCAGTTTCAGCATATTGACCTCTCTGTTTTCTGCATCAGTCCAACAACCAGCCATTAAAATGAGCTGCTAATAACGATGAGAAGGACTCAAACAAGCACACACACAAGCACACATCAACACGTACACACACACACACACACACACACACACACACACACACACACACACACACACACACACACACACACACA
>JAQLOL010000001.1:26896106-26911357 GCA_029783665.1 Naso thynnoides
AAAGCAATGGCCGATAATTATGATGACGGTTGTGAAGCTCAGTTCCATATTCCACTTCATTTGTTGATCTCTGTAACTGGTTCTAATGGTTTCCCACAATCTCCTGCAGCTCAGAGCTGCTCCCACAATGCCTAGCGGGAATCTGCGTGTCTCAAAAAAGCATCCAGGAAGTCAGAACCACTGTTCAACATATTAAAGAAACACTGGAGGAAGTCTATCGTCTTTCTGTGCTTGTCTTCTCCGTATTTCACCCTTTCGACATCTTTTTTTCTTTCTCTGACTCTCTCTCCATCACCACCACCTTTCTCCTCTCACTTCATAAGAGGGACAAAACAGGGGGGCGACTTATCCCACAGAAAAAAGAAGAGGAAGAAAAATAGTGAGAGCAGGAAGGGAGAGGGTCTCTGTGATTGATTAGAGGCAGAGAGGAAAAATAGTTGAGTCTCTCATGAAACACAGGAGCAGCAAGAGATGACTCCATTCACACTTGTTAAAGAGCACTTTCCAAAAGCTTCCTCTGCACACACACACACACACACACACACACATGTACAGAAAAGATGGACTCCTCTGCTCTTAAAAGGCACTCTGTCAGAGTGAAGGCAGTTTCACTCTATAAAGACATTTCTCTGAGCCCCACCAAAAAGCAAAGACTAAATCTAGCCTACTTTCAACTTGCAGCAAACTGCCTCAACCGCAGCATTACTGATAATGACACAACATGTCTCCAAAATGTCAAGATAAAAAGGGGACTTGGCCCCTCAGGCCTGATCTGTGCCATCAAGAGAAACCTTAAGTGCACTGACACATCAGCGTGCTTCTAATCAAGTGTTTGTTAGATTATCAAACAGTGTCTGAAGAACCATGCCCACACATCTTCATATGGCAGATTTCAGGAGCTTTGTTAAGCAATGTTTGAAACTTCCTAAAATCTAACATCCAACAAATGGGCATATTTTACGCAGCAAATGGCCACATGTGCAAAGGTGAGAAAGCATGCAGAAATATTACATCTCTTTCGAGATTTTCTCATTTGTCAAACAACTACATTGTTCACTTTTAATGTGCAACAAGCAGGTGTCAAACGATGACTAAAGATGGTCCAAAACTATGTCCCATTATCCACAATTCATTGAGTTTCCTAGACTTTTACCCCAGCATCAAGCAAGTTGGAAAGAGGCTTGGAATCGAATGACACTGCACTTCTCCAATCCTTTGTCCCATCTAGCATTGATTAATGCAACTACCTGTACACTCAGAGACTTCTCCTACCTCAGCATCATGCCATTTGCTGCTCAGTTTAAGATCTTATAAAGATGTACACTGTGCTCTGGTTGTATCTCTGATGGGTTAACTCCACACAAGTCATCGTGATGCCTTTGTTTTTCCTGGAATAAGCCCAAAAGTAGTCTAAGGGTATCACAACTTTTGCAAACAGCGCTCCTTGGTGTGCAATGCCCCTGCTTAAAGCCTTTCTCCGATACCATCTTGTTCTTTTTCATTTCAGGGACAGACTTACTCCCTTGACTTTTAAACAAATTTAAGCACCTCCTAATACCCTTTCAAACCGTAATAATATTGTAACAGAACTGTAGCACTCTTTTTATTGCTGAGTTGTGTGCTATATAAATGTACTGTAAAGTAAATGTAATATTACTGTTTTTTGACAGCATCTGGTAATGATTTGGTCGACTTTAAAACAAGCTCTAACATTCTGACATATGTCATGATCGTTGCTAAACACAAAATGTCTTATGGAGTGTGTTCATGAAACTTCTAGACGGTAAAACACAAGAACAGTGGTGACCTCTTGTCTGCATCGACCCCATGCCAGGTTTCTTGTCTGTTTCTGATGATGAAGGAATGAGAACAGGTGGGCCATTGGCTCCAGACGCATGGACACGCATGTAATCGTCATGACAGAGGGATTTGGACTCGAAGCAAACAACCTCTCGCCCTCAGACATACGATATCTTCTGACATCATGCTAGATAATCGTCTCTCTCTGTTTCGCTGTGCATGATCGCTCACTGCAAACCGAAAGATGGTTTGAATTTTTAGGCTCTCATCAAGTCAGGAAAAAATTTGATTTTGTAAACACCCTGTGAAATATACAGTATCCTAAAAAAAGAGTGTTGAGTATTATGTTTCTGGTTAATCCAAAAGAAACACTACACTTCCTGGAAATTTTTTACTTTTTGCAGCCACAATGGCTTGACAGAAAAACATGTTTCATTACAAAGTTAAACTTTATCAACAAAAGGTTCAAAGTAGAATATATCACACTTCCAGTGCCAGTGTTCCCTAAAAGGACAAAATGGGAATTAAAGACAACTAGAATGCTAAATAAATTTTAAAAATTTTACAAATTCTACCAACGCATCTTACAAGGTGTCATTACTTTATTTCCTGACTTTATCAGCCAGCAAAAGAGGAAATATCCACACACTCATCATGTTCTTAAACCGGCTAACTATAAGCTCCTCTTCATCCAGCTGAGGGATCATTCATCTGTAAGCACAGTTAACTGAGCTGCCAGTGATATTGTGTAATCCAGTTTGTTGCTAAAGCTCAGCTTCCCCTCACCTAATCCACTCGTAATGGCATGCCTTGATAACTTGCTTCCTTGCTCTCTTTGTAGCCCACTGACCTTTCCCGTCTCTCCTAACGTCCCCTACTTTCTGCATGCATTGGAAATTAAACTTCTAGTCGCTCCACCCTGACTTCTGCTTTCTTATCACTACCCTCGTCCTCAGTTTGTCACAAGAGAATAACACCAGAGTTTAACAGCATTGGCTGTATTATTTCCCTTTTCATACATGTGGTGGCCTCCAGCTCTGGCATGTTTCATCCAGACGCTTTGATACGAGACTTCTTTTTTTGCCTCTTCAGTTACAAGACGGACAACTGTTTTAGCAGAGTTCCGCTTAAGCCAAGCCCTGCTATAAATCTGGGCTCATTTAGAGGGCAGAGACAGCTTCCTGGACAGGACAGAGGCAGCGGGGATACGCTGAGATCTGATGGGCTTGATGGTCTGGCCAGAGTTTGGCTGAAAGTGGTGCTGATAAGACGAAAAATGTATGAGTCAAGAGTCAGAAGGACTTCACTACTGCCATCAAAGCATCCTGCTGAACTGATGTGCATAGTATAATGGTCTGACTGTGTGATTAAAATCTTTTGTCTAAGTATATGAAATATACAATTCTACAGGATAATACCAGATATACTATCTAAATGAGATTGTCCAGTTAGGTGTCTTGACAACAATTAAATACCAATATCATCATTAAAACGTAAAAATCAAGAGGCAGCTCGGAACGAGTTTTAAAATATAGGCGTAGACTAATTTCTCTTGTTTTAAGTAAGTACTGTCATATCCCCTTACACTTAGGCTAATGGATATGTTTAAGCAACCAACCACAATTGTGTTCATCTACTGTATAAACTATACATAGTGGTCTATGCATCAGGGCATGTGCAGAGCTGGTCAACACTCTGGGAGGAGTTTTGTGATCGATAGGCCTGCCAAGCGGCATTAGTCCTCCTGGCCCACAGGGCCCGTCTCTGGACACAAGAGCACAGGGACTTAAACTCTGATCTTATTTATGAGCACACAAAGGGCAGCACAAGGGGTCTTTTGGTGGGGCCTGTTCAAACAGAAGGCCGATGCGGATGGGTCTTTGAGGGGGCCGGGCCGCATTGACTCTGGGGAAGAGAGAGTGGCTGACAGGTCAGTCTTAAAGCCTTAAAAAATGGGGCCGGGATCAGGGGGTACCAAGGGAGGGGAGGGTGAGGGAGTATCAGCCTTTTCCCTCAGCTCCCCAGAGACGAGCAGGGGCTTAGAGACAATGAGTCTGCGCTGTGGAGCTAAGAGGAGCTCAGAGTGAGCGCTAGTAAGGGGGAAGTTAAGGCAGGGAGGGAGGTGGGTGGGGCGCAGTGGGCAGCTGATCTAGAAAAAGGGCGTCCACCTTGTCCCAGCTGTCACACAGCCCCGCACAAGTATGTATCATACCTCTCTAACACTCTGGCGTCCTCAGGCCTCTGTCCCCATGGGCTGTGGAAACAGTGCTAAATCAAGGAGCAACCCAGCCCCCTCTCCAGGCTGGCAGGGCAGGCGCTGATTTGAGGGATGAAGGGCAAAAGATCAAAGCCCTCAGGAGAGGAACACAACAGTTCCTTCCAGCTGGACGCTTCCCTCCTGTCACCTCAGTGAGGGGGTGCTGACCAGGGAGCCATTTTGAAGGGGGAGGGGAGTGGGGATCAGTATCATAAACTGCAAACCAGCAGGGCACTTGATTCTATAGCATGTGTCTGTATGAGTGTTTATGTGGGAGGGGCTGGCTAAAGTCAGATGTGACACTGTTTGAGCCAAAGCGCAGATCTGTTACGGCTGTCATTGTTGCTTAGCAATGAGGCGAATAGAAGGAAAGAGAGTAAAGAAAGAAGTGAGCAGGAGAAAAGCTAGAACAGTGGGGAGAGAGCAGAGGATAGAAGAGAGGAAAACCAAGAACAAGACCAGCAAAGAACAGAAGTGGAGAGCCCAGTGCACGTGTTCTCTCATCTCTGCATGCGAACAAGCCCACGTTCAGTGGTATTTTCATGCACGTGCCACGCACATCTGCAAATGTCTTTTCGTGTGAGCATTTAGACTGAACAGTTTCCAAATTCATCAATTGCTCAGTCATCCAATTTATGGCTTCCTTAACCCAACTGTGACCCCTCACCCCAAGTCCACTGACCTGGAAGTTACGTCCATTCGGGGAAGCCATTTCCTGACTCTATAAAGGAGGCAACGGAACTGAAGGAGACTGAGGGTGAAAATGGAGGGGCAGAATCATTAACTACCAGCACAATGACCACAACTGTGTCCAAGTCCAGCCCAGCATTTTGAGGAGGTCAACCTCTAAAGATCTGAGAGCCCCTACAGCCAGCAGCACACACAACCTTCACAGCTGAAGGAGAAAACAGGCTTACTGACAGGACTACAGGCAGAGGCAAGGAGCTGCTGCAAACAGCTGGCCATGCTCACAGACAACAAAGGAACCAACTGCCATGGGAACGCTTTAGTTTTAAAACTACTGTAGTAAAAAGTGGAGCCAAATTGAGGAGGAGACCCTGCTGAGAGAAAAGTGTGTATGATATCCCGGCGTATCAGATCAAATTTGAACAAATACAAAGAACACATTTTGGATGCATATCAAGGTCTCGATCCACAGTTACCACCAGCACAATGCTTTCCTGCCTCCTGCTCTCCAATCACTGCACATTAGCCATCAGTCTCCACAGCTCCATGGCTCAGCATACAGCCTCAGAGGCCATGAGGCAAGGCCAGACTGGAGACAGTTGCTCGTGTTTTGGCATGACAGGCTGGCGTGCTGGTCTTGGCTTAAAGCAGATCTGGAACTCGACATCCGTCTGTGCTGCGATCTCCAGTGCAGTCAAGGTTACATTAAGGACTAGACAGCCAGGCTCGAATGAGGAAGGAACAGTCTGGCAAACCTCCAGAGTCTTCCTTCTAGTGACGACTGCTCCTAAAATCTGAGCCGCGTTCAATCCGAAGTCCAGCATGGCAGATAACATTCATGCGACTCTGTCCCAATTTCCCTGGAAGGGTTATGCACAAAGGGCTGGTGTTTGGCAGTAGTTCAGATAAGCCTTTGGCAAAGTCAACAGTGTGATATAGAGATGGGTGTGATGGATAAGGAAGTAATGAAGTAGCTGGACAGGAGACAGGCAGAGGGGAAAGAAACAAAGTGATCCCTTCGGGTTTGATGTTCATCATCTCTTTAATGGAAAACACTGATTTAAGGAATTTTTCTAAAAACGTAAATGTCTAAAATGAAGCAATCTTGCAAGAACTCAATGAAGATGAGTGCTGGTACTTTTGGTACTTTAATTTAATACAGATACATCAGCTGTAGCTTTATATCACAAACTGAATGCAAAACTTTAAATAGGAGTACTTTGAGGTAGAAAACTAAAAGCACAACATGGCCTGATACTGTACCAAATATCCAGCTTTTTTTGCTTTGTAGCTACCTGCAGGCTGAAGCCAACACTGAATTATTAATCAGATCTTATGCCAATGTGTTGTGATGTGAATGTCTCTATGTCAACAACCAAGCAGCTGAGTGACTCAGTTACACGTTGACGGTTCAGCTTCCTCTCATGAACACACACTGCAAGATATAGATGCACATGTAAGAGCCAAAAATGGGATGATGTGTATGGAACGGGAGTATATTTAGCATCTCTTCCTTTTGATGTTCTCCCCCTCTCCTCCTTAAGCCTGCATGTTTCTCTCTCTCACTCTCCCTCGCTCTCTCTAGTGTCATTGCTTTGCAGATAAGAAGTGCTTCGCTCTCTCAGAGGAATGGAAATAATCTGCAAGGACATTGTAAACACAGTAAACAGGGCGCAACACCATTAAGTCGTCCATGACTCAGCGCTGGCACAGAGATCCTGATCTGCTGCTTTTAAACAGACGCAGTATATAGTATATTGTCTTTAGAAGAAGAAAAGCAGTTTGGATACAGAATGTGAAGCACATTCATTAATGTGCAACCTTTCAAGATAAAATAAGCCCACTCCACCACAGCTACAAGGATAGTCTTAAACCTCATCACTGCTTTTTGTTGCCTATGCGATCCACGGTGCGTTTGTGCAACATGGTTTAATTTCAGCCCTTCTTCTGAAAAACAAAGAGCTCAAGAGGTCAAATCGAAATACTCAAAACACTTAGGCATTGAAAAAAGTAAATAAGTGCTGACATGTATCAAGGGGCTGAAAACTGCAGCTTCTCTATATTAAGAGCCTTTCTTCGTCATTTGGCTCTGTGCTTTGCCTCAAGTAAAAAACACACTTGAGTACTTTTGAAAATAATCATCAGCAAAGCAAATAAATGTTTGTTTCCTTTTTTCAAGTACTTTGAGATTCTGTTCAGCTGCATCTTTGCGCACATTTAAAAGACCAGAAAGCAGCACAACAGCAAGACATGTTGCATATTTTAAATAAGGAGTAGGATTAGGTTTTTGTCTGGTCTGGAAAAAGTCATGTCTTGCTCTTACTATGCCATCATCGCAATCACTACTACTATTGTTCTCTGAGAAGACATGAAATGTAATGCTGAATGCAACATGTTCAGGCTGCTTCTCTGGGAGAAAAGTGCTTCAGGGATATTGAGAAAACCATAAACTTAAGAGGCAGAAGGAGGCAGATTGAGGAAAACTTTGAGCACACAGAGAGCCATAAATTACAACACTCTGTTGATGAATAAGCAGTTCAGCATAAAGTTATGTGATCGTAGCAGCATACAAGAGGGTGGAAATCTAATTTTTTTTCAACTCCTAACAAGAAACCAATAAGTGTTTTTGGGTGTTTTTTTTTGGTAAAGTTTTACTTCCTTTGCTAGGAATGTTGTCTTGTTACATTATGCTTTCCAGCTTTAAAGGCTGTTTTGACCCATTAAACAACAGCATGAAAAGTCAACTTAGAGATTTGAAACATGCTAGAGTCAGTTAAACTGTCCCAAGAAATTATTTATTTATTTCTGTCAACACTACAGTTTTAGGTGCACACTAACTTTTAAAGTCTGCACTGGATGTTGAAGTATGCCATTTCAAAATTTGGAGGGACAAAAGAAGTAAGTAATTATTAAGTGAGAATATATTTGGACTAACAGTTAGTGCCCTCTGTGTGATGGTGCACGTTTTAAGTGGATCTGAATGAATTGGGATGGTTCAAAAGTTCATCATGTGTTTGTCTTCGAGCTGTGTAAGCAGCCGTCGTGTCTGCGGTGACTGCAATAGCCAGGCTGTCGCTGCATTGAATGGTGGCTCTGTTGCAGAACAGCGAGCCCTGAGCTGTCTGACTGATCAGGAACACGAGGTAAGCACTTGATGTTCCTTTGACATTGTCTCAGTTTTATCTCAAAGCTTCCTCCCATCATGTGACTCACCACTGGCGGTGGCTCAGTATTCCTTTCAGGGTTTGTCTTCATTAAGGGGTCACCTGTGTAAAAAATTGTTTTGCAAAGGGAGAAACTACAGTTTATATGGATTTCCTGTCACTAGTAATCTCTGTTTCTTCTCAGTGACATCCTTATGGGTCACAGTCGTAAAACCAGTTGAAAGAAAAAATTCAGCTTTTTATGTCAGCAAGTTCAACACTTTATAAAGACGGTCTGTTTTTTGAGTAAGGCTGTGTATTGGAGGCAAACACAGCCTTTGTTCTCTGTCTAGGAAAAACAAAAACTTATTACAGTCAGCCTTCAGTCTGTGAGTATTTATGATAAGCAAAAGATAAGATTTTGGGTGGAGTGTCTGCTGAAGTGTTGATGTAATGTTCCAAAATATCACAGCACATGTCCAGGAAATTTCACATCCGTATCAAGACAGAGTCAACCAAAAGCTAGGGGTGTGAACCTGGAGCTCCTCACAATTTGAACCAGTTTTGATTCAGAGGGGTAAGATTCAACTATAAAAGCAGTTATAAAAGCATCTTTCATAAAATTGTTTATATTTCAATTAATTTGGAAGCATCTCACAATATCTTGCCTGTACGCGTTTAACAAAATGAGGGGCTGCTCTCCACTGATTCCAGCAGTGGAGAGCAGCCCCTCTGCTTCTCCGTTAGCTTCAGGGAAGCGTTTGTTGTGCGTTGTGCCGCTGGGTTTTTGAGGTGAAAGTGACCGAGTCCTGAGATTTTTCCTTCACCTCAGAGTTGGTTAAGTCGTAAAGGCTGAGGGGTGTGTTGGTTAGCCAGTCTCATTTATTATAGCTTATCTGTGACTGACAATGAAGAAAGAATTGACAATGTGCTTCATATGACTTATGTATCAGTAATGAAATTATTTAGACATTATATTAAATCATGTTTGCATTTCTGCCTTTCCGAAGATGACAATATTGAGTTACAACTCTATGGGTCACTCCAGGTGCTGCGTGGCCCTACACCTTTCGTTCTGTCAGCCTCAAGCTATTAAATAAAATCTATTTTTTTATTTGTGAAATGACGCTGAATCTGAATCAGACTAACAGCCATAAGGCAAACTATTCTGAAGGATGGACTCCATCCTACTCAGGACCTGAGGAAGGACAATTCAAACCCCTGTTGCTCTACTGGAAAACTGCTCCAGAAGGTGGATGACAGGTACAGCATCCACCCATTCTACTGTCACTCCCTTCTTGAACATAAACCGAGGTCAGAGGCAGTTCAAGGGTAATGGGAGCGTCTGTTTGCATTCCAGGGCTGCTTCTGCCTTGCCTAAGTGGTCAGACAGACAGTGTTGGTGAGTCCTAAAGGCACATAACCTCTGTGCCCTTCTCTGAAGGACAACAGGTCATCTGATGCAAGGGAAAAGGTTATCCTGGGAAGGGGGCAAGGGTGTGCGGGACTGAGCGAGCACACTTCACTGCCAAGAATAGCCGTCACCCAAAATCCTTGAGGCAGGAGGAGGAGAAAGCAGGTTGCTGACACCCTACACTTCTGAAATACTGTGTGTGTGTGTGTGTGTGTGTGTGTGTGTGTGCGTGTGGGTGTACAGTAACAGGAGGAGCATAAGTTAGAGTCTCTCTGGCATCCAGTTTTCAAGTAAACACTGGAATGGCGACATAGGCTGTGTTCTGAGTTTCAGTTGTTCAAAACGAAAACTAAATTTAATGTAGGGTTTCGAAAGATTCTAATATGATAAGCAGGTTTGATAACAGATTAAAATTTAATGAAATGCAATTAAATGTATTGATGAGACTAACGCACAAGCCACAAAAACAGACTCATTACATTACTGTTATTTCAAAGATCATCTCCATGTGTGCTGAGAAAAGAGACGAGGAGGACCAGGGCAGTGAAATACCCACAGACCAGACATTTTGGCTTTGATATTTTCATCTGCCAGACAATTACGTGCCATACCGGCAAAAAGTCAGCAAATACCAAATAACGTGAACCCTGAGGGGTAGATTTAAAAAAAATATGACGTGAAAGATCAAAGCAAGTGCCATACATAGCCTATTGATGATGAGAATCCCTTTTTTCTTGCAAAATGACCGGTGTTACTGGTGGTGCCATGAGCATATTAGTCAGTGGGAAAATTTCCACACCGCAGCAACCCGAGTAGTAAGTGTATTTCCATGTATTCAAAGCACTCCTCTCAATGACAGTGAGTAAGCTAACAGCAAGGCCTTCAGTGTGGCACGATGCTTGTTGGACTCGGTCACATACAGTCTCCCAGGCCTCCCTCATAAATCAATGCTGAGGCGGGAGACGGACGAGTGCCAACAATAAATCCAATTATAAAACGGGCTGGCAACACTCAACCTGATGACAATGTCTACCTGAACCCCTGGGGGCGACAACAGAGCTGGAGGTGCCAGCTTCAGCTGTGGCAGCAGAGAGGAAGAAAATCAGCAGAGGTGGATATCTGTGTGTGCATGTTTGGGAGTATATGTGTGTATTAGTTACAATTAACAGGGTTAGCTGAGTGGATTCTGGTGTGTGTTTGTGTGTGTGTATGTGTGAGTGTTTGTGGCACACAGCCAGAGGCACATATCTGAGTAGAGCACTATGGGCGCCAGGCGCCAGCTGAATCTTTTTATTTCAGCCCACTGCTGCAACTGCTGGTCTACTTGACTGCACCCTGGCACCTGTCTCACATACATACACACACCCACAACATAAAAACGCATACAACAGGGTCAAATGCATGTAACATCGACGAGACTCGGACAAAGCTGGGGCACCTGTCGAGGATTTACCATGAACGACTGTGTTAATGTACAAGAGGGAGACATGTCCAGCTCCAGACACCCGAGCTCCAACCAGATTTACAGTGAGCAGGACAGTTCTCTCAAACCACACATACACTGATTTTTTTTTTTTTTAAAAAAAAGCTAATAGTCTCTGAACCTAACCATGACCCCAAAGGCTAGCATAAACATGTACTTAAAATTAATGCTTCTCCACTGAGGAGGGCAAATGGAAGAGTACAAAACCTTGAAATGTGCTTTTAGATTCTCATGCACTCCTCTCTTACTCAAACAAGAGCCCACACAGCATCCCTATTAAATGAGCAATTTCAGAAGCGACTATGGTTTATGAACACTGGTCCAAAGAGTGTCCCTGTCTCCCTGCTGGCTGCCAAGGTTACACTACAGCAATCAATTGAGCATCTAAAGTAGCCTGCAGGGAGACAGGTTGTCAGAGAGACCCCTGACTGACATTGTCGGGAGGTATTTGTCTGTGCAGTAATACAGTACACACAGGAAGGCAGCTTAGCTCCATAGAACAGTTTGTATATTGTCCTTAGATTTGCAGGTTGAACCTTTATAGTCGGGCTGGTCAAATCCTCAAATTGTAAAATATCTAAGAAAAAATAACCTGATTGTGACTGAACCTGAATCGCGGGACTGTAATTCTGGCAGGCATTTTAATACCTTTTCAGTATGCACCCTGAAATCTGGCTGTCTCACCAAAACATTCCCTTTTATTATTTTCAGCGTCCATCAAAAATTTACAGACACCTTGCTTGCACATCAACCTATTCTCTGGCAATCGGAATCAATGTTTGACAACCAAGCATCTAACGTGCTCACTTCCTGTCCATTCTTCTTTTCCTGGTTGGATTCATGAATTAAATAGTATATTCATTTATGCAGCGCTTTATATGTTTACTGCATATTCATTTGGACTGTCACACGCGCACTGGATTCTCACTAATATTTTGGATATGCAAGTGGAAAGTGAGCTTTTCATTCGTACTGCAAACCTTTTGGCTCTTATGGATATTATTCTGTAAATGAATATAGGTAAAGTTATCAAACTACAAAGGTTAGTGACAGTTAGAATGAACAGGCCACATTAGACACCTACTGTAATTTGTCATTGGCCCAATCCAACCACAGCGTGTGTTTGGGTCCGGGCCTGGCTCTGATTTAACTGCCCTAGAGCTCCCCTTCCTCTCAGGCTAACACCTGGACTGGATCGATAAGCAGTACTAGTCTTCCAGGTCTGGACAAAAACATCCCTGTATGCTCTCTGTGCAGTCATCTCATAAATTAGGAGCCATGAACACACTTAGCATCTCCCACCAAATCGAAGCTTCATAAGAGCAGCTACACTGCCTGACACTCAAGATATTCTGCCTTTGTCCAATCTGAGAAAGAGGAAAAAACAGAATGAATCCAAATTTTGACAAGGAAGCAGGTCTGAGTGATAAAAATAAAATCAGGTACCATGTTTGTGACACCGATATTAATATTGGGACCATATTGCAGGAATAAACACTGCTCCTTTCACAGAGTATTAACACAAAATTTCTTGTAATAATCATCAGTAATGTAGATACAATGACAAGGTGGCTTAAGACAAATACTAGAGCTAGAACAGTCTGGTAAGTCTGGTAAATTTACTCTAATGCAGCCTTTAAAACCAGGAGGCAGCACTTACAACATGTCACAATGTATCAGTATCTAAAGTCTAAGACAACATCTAGCCTATCACAATATTGATATGGCATCTGTATACTGCTGAGTCCTTCATGAAAGACAAGCTGTTGTTGCTGACAACAGCCAAGGTTGAACTTCTTCTCAGGTCTAATATTTATCATTAAACTGTGTCTTTTTTCCCCTTTCTTACATGTAAAAATGTGGATAT
The DNA here is from genome assembly GCA_029783665.1 of Naso thynnoides. Lineage (NCBI taxonomy): Eukaryota > Metazoa > Chordata > Actinopteri > Acanthuriformes > Acanthuridae > Naso > Naso thynnoides. The sequence continues at coordinate 26,908,758 of JAQLOL010000001.1, forward strand.
ACTGTTTGGATTTGCTTTAAGAAAACTGAAGGTAAAACCTGTCCCCACATTCTGGAGTCTCCATCCTTAGTTCTCTCTATATAAACTTGTGGTGTCTCTGCCATCTGTGACAATGACAGAAAGTCAACACTCAAGGCCGAGGCCTCCCAGTTAAAGGACATTTATAAACAAAAAAACAAGCTGGAATTAGCCTTTGAGAGGAACCGTTTTGGGCCATGACTGCAATGTGGAGCAAGCTCTCTAAAATAAATGTGGGCTAAATGAAAATGAGGACGATGTGAGACAATGGACTTTGCCCAACATAGATAGATTTGTCTCTTGATGGCCGATACAATAACTTAAGTAGGCGCTTCTCAGAATAGAACCCCCATAGTTCAACCACCTAGCAGCAAAAGTGGAAAATCTCGCTGACCCAATTAGAGCTGACTCTCTGAAGAGTATTGTTACAGCCCGCTTAGGTTCACTTCAGTCCAGGCAGATGGTTCCCCAGGTTCCGGTGGAGAGTATTGTTGTTGTTGTTATTATTATTAACTTCCCCTAGTTTTGCTCCAAGGCATGAAGACCAACTCTGTGGAGTGAATACTGCATCCCAAGGTCACTGTTAAACTGCATCACTTGTATTTAACCTCTGTTCCTCTCCCTTCTTTTCTCTTGTATTGTTTAGCAGCTATGCAGCTATAAAACCATTAAAGCTGCTCTTTATGATCACAACTTCAGCAGAGCATAAATCCAGAAAACATTACATATGTTTACATTGACATTTTAAATGGCCCCTTGTTGTAATCATAGTCCTGCATGTGATGATGAAAGGGAAGTCCAAGATAAATTAAACATCTACTAAACAACACCAAACAATACAGCTTCTGTTTTAAGCACAGAGCTCCAGTGCTGCGAGACTGCTGTGGTTGTTTGGGAAGAGAAAACAGACATAAATTCCACATTTTGCTCAGCAAACACAAGAATTATATTGCATGTTGAAGACACAGAGATACTTAAAGCTTTCTGGCCAGTCAAAACTTGGAAAATAAATTTTGCTAATGATTAATTTATTTACCTTTTTTCAATTAATTTGTTAATCGTGTAGCATAGATTGGGTAAAATTGGATGCTACATCCCATTTCTAGCAATGTCTATAAATTGACCAATTTGTCAAAAAGTATGTACTTGAAAATGTCATTAACTTATGGGAAAATGATGAGCAAATGCTTACATTGAAGAAATGACTGATCACTGTGGCACAAGGTTAAGTCATTGATCCCCTATTGTTTTCACTTTTGTCGTTTTTAGTTCTCTGGTCTGTTTGTCAATTTATTGCACAGTAATAAATTAACAATGCTGTCTGCTCTGCTTATTATAAACTCATGCCAAAAAACAATCACAGCCCCTTTTGTGGCACCAACTCTCGATCACTGCACCGTAAACAGTGGACTCAGCCAGCCATGGACCCTTATCAGGCACTGCTGAGCTCAGTTCTATTCTGAAGGTGCTGTTATGAAACACAGAGTGGGAGTTGTAGTATTATACATAGCTGCCTGCACAGGCCAACTCTTTAATCAGTCACTGTAATTGCCGGGATGGACTTTGAACCACAGACATATTTGTCTCCGCTTTCATCCATGGCTAAACAACTAAGGGAAGGGAGGCAACAAGCGCTTGGGCCCCGGCCGTGCATGGCTTCTGCACCGGCCCCGCGAGCAGCCAAGCATGGAAGAGCAACGGAGGGGTCACAAACTGAAGAAAGAGTTTTGGCCGAGGGTGGGACAGAGAGGGAAAGACAAGGAATGGAGGGGGTGGAGTGGCTCAGAAAGAGGGAAGAAGGGAGTGTAGAAGCGGCGAACAGAGGGGACATGATGGTACACAAGTCCCCAGTGGCAGATTGAGTGCTTTTAGGAGCCCAAACAGGGCTCTCCTCTGAATACTAAGACCTTTCATAAAGGCAACACTGCTACAGAGACGCAACTCCAAAGCCTCTCCTTTGAGGCCCCTGCGATATACGGGGCTTTCAAACTGCTTGTGCAAGAGTAGGTCTAATTGGAAGTCGAGGCTACACAAGGAGGGGGTTAGGGAGGTGGGAGCGAGGAGTTAAGGAGAAGAAGAGAGGCAAGGAGGGGTGCTTGATTTAAGAGGCCATTGTTTTAACAAGTACATTCTGCCTCCCCCTGCTTTCTCCTCATGGCCTCCCCTTCAGATGCCCACACTCCAGAGAGTCAAAAGGCGGCGTTTAGCCCCTGTGAACGAAGAGGGGCTGGGCTTGTTTTGACACTTTGTCTGCCTTGGCTTCTGTGAAAAGGCCCTGCTTCTATGGGCCACTCGAGTTCATTAGAGAGTGCAGCGCTTTCAGTCGCGTCCCCATTCCGGCTCCAGACCTCAATGGGGCCTCCAAAGCCCTTCACTGTTTGTATAATAAAGACCCTCACCACCTCCACAACTACCACCTCCATTTCCTTCATCACAAGCCTGGCTGAGTTGGTGCCTGTAGGGTCTGAGTACATAGAAAGACAATGTTGCAGAAGAAAGTGTGTGTGTGTGTGTGTGTGTGTGTGTGTGTGTGTGTGTGTGTGAGTGAGTGTGAGTGAGTGTGTGAGTGTGTGTGAGAGTGT
>JAQLOL010000001.1:26946989-26966964 GCA_029783665.1 Naso thynnoides
CGATATATATTTTTATGATACAACTACATTGATAGGTAAATGGCAAATTGTTCTTCTAGTTTGACTCGAATCAATCTAAAATATTTTTTTAAAGCAAAAATCAATTGTATGGATATTGAGAATTAGTGCCTTGTATTTAGCACGTAAAACGTTACATGGATTTATTTTTTGTAGTTATAATAGTAGTAAATAATTACAAACCATACTCCAGATAATTCTTAGATGTTCCAGCATGTGTGTTGTGTCAGCAGCGTCTCTTCAGATAATGATGGTTAATGGCAGGGAAGCACGAGGAGAACAAGATTTACAGTCCACACAGATTGAATAGAAGCCTTGTATCGAATGTTTGCGTAGTTCAGTGTGTCGAGCTTTTCCAATGTTTTACCTCTTTACCACTGCATAGAAATGAATAGCTATTTTGTTTTCCTTTATTTTTGTCATTGAATCGTATCATATCGTATCGCTTGTATCGTATCGACAACTGTGTTCCGTAATACGCATCGTATCATTGTTAAAATGTATCGTTACACCCTTATTACTGATCTCCTGACTTCTCATCCAAAGTTCCAGCAGGACCAGCCATGTTTTGATATTTCCACATTAAGTCAACAGAGTCAGTCTAAATAACCTGCACTTGGTGCACTGTGCAGCAACATCTTCATCTTGTGTGTGTGTGCGTGTGTGTTCCTGTGGAAAGGAGAGAGAAAGAGATAGATGGCAAGAGTGTGTAAAAGTGAGGTGTCGACGCTTGATTTCAGGAGCAGAAGAAAGGCAGTGATTATGCAAATCCTAACTAATTTCTTCATTCTTATTATAGCTGTGCAACACGGCAGCACACCACATCCAGCCCAACATTACTGCTTAAATAGAACAGCTTCCATGTTTGCACAAGGACGGTCTTTCATTACTTCATCTAGAAATATTCATTTCAACCAGTCAAATATTCCACCTAAACCTACATACACACCACATACGCACCACAAGGGCGTCTATATTAAAGACATGTCTTCATTTTTGTTGGTTTTATTTCTTTTTATTTAAACCTCAAATGTTGGCATTTAGACGTTTATTAGATGCTTTATAATATTCTTTTAACTGACAACCAACACAAATGTAATTTGAGTGAAGTTACCTGCCAGGATATTATTACAGCTGTACATCTCCGGGCATTTGATCAGTCCGCTGTCTAATCGTCAGTCAGTCGATGACAAGGTATCAAGACACAGTTTGTCCAAGGGAAATTACTGTAATTTGAATTCGTGTTCTCGGTTTCACCTGTACAGAAGTGTGTTGCATTCACCACAAGACATAAAACAAATCCAGGTTTTAATGATGATTTGAAATATTTCCTTTTTTAGGGTTGGCAGATGCCAAAAACCAGAGCTTATAATTATAGGATGTGGAAGTCATTATTTATAAGTAATACAATAAAAATGTTTTTCTATGATGGAAACGATGTGCTCTTGGGTTCGGCCTCATGTTTTGCTGGTTGATTTTTGAGCTTGGAGTGATTTGTCATGTTGAAATGCACCAAGTCAAGCAAGAACAAGGTAGCGTTATGTTGGGGAAACTGATGAGAATTAAGCCAAAACTGTTGATGAAAAAGGTCTTACAATAAGCTTCACATGAAAATCGGCTGGAGTTCTGAATGTGCCCCAATGTAGTCACATCCCCCAACAACAACCCTCTCCTACACAAACATATATAACCTCCCAGATGTAATTTGTGTGGGTTGTCAAATCCTGCATGCGTTCATGAGTGAGGGTGTTAATGGATGGGGAAACCCTCTTTGTGGAATATAGATGAGCGCTGGTGACCTGCTTCCCTGCGTGAATCTGTGATGAGGTGATAGAGGTAACATCAGGCTGTTTAAAACCTAAATTATTCAGGATTTGCCTCTGGCCACCAAGAGGTTGTGCTCATTGTGCATTTTGATTGAGAAATAACACGGAGAAACAAATTTCATGAAGGAAAAACATTTTCAGGTCAATTTTACACACCGGCAGGCAAACCAGTGGTGTATAAAGGATTTTTGGGAATAGGTATCCACACTGAGGAAGGCAATTTCACCCTCCTATCATATTATACAGTTGAATCTGATAAGTCTGTGACATTCAATGAATTCCAAGATTTTTTTTTCTAATTGTGTGAAAATATACATTTATGTTGAACATACGATGTGCAGCTTCAATTGCAGATTTTTCTGAGTCTTCTGACAAACAAACGAGAAACAGAAACTCAGACTGAAGACACTGAATAATGGAGAGTCAGACAACATGAAGGCTTAATCTGCACCTTCTTTCCAAAGAAGATGGTTCAGCCTCACAGAGAACAAAACCAAAATGTGTTCGGGTGCTTTCTGTCAAATGCTAAAGCCAACAGGAGCTTTTGTTACCCTTGAGAGTTTGATGTTGAATTGTAACTTAGGGTTAAAAGCTGACATTTTATGTCAACACATGAATTGAAAACAGTGTTTCAGGTTAATTCAATGGAAAATACAGTAGAAAATCTGGTGGTGTAATGGATGTGTGTGGTGGACCCAAATGCAGCACAACAAGTAGCAGATATAATTGGAACTGACTTACTGTGCAAATCAGGCAGGTAAAAATCAGCACAGTTCAAAAATGTCTAATAGTAAGTGCAGAGAAGGCAGAGTCAATAATCTAGTAGGATTATTAGCAGTTAATACAGTAGTTAATAATAGTAGTAGTGGTAGTAGCAGTTAATACACATGTCAACAGGGTAGTAAGTGAGCCCAAGTCAATAAATCCGTGATTCTCACAGTGAGATAAAGAGGCAAACTCACTCTCTGATGAAAGCAGGTAATCACAGAATAATCCTCGAAACTACAAATCCAACAAATGAGAAAGCAAGGAAACTCTCAGTGAAACAATGCAGGAGGTGAAGAAACAGCTAAACCTACTGATGCATGTTATCATACAGGAATCCTCAAATCCAAAATCCTACAGACGAGGATGCAGATAAACACTCTCAGAAACAACATCAGCAGTAATACAAAGTCTCTCATTGTAAAACCAACAGGCGAAGAGACAGGTAAACTCACACAAAAACGTCGAGGCAGGAAAACGCCACTGCAGCAGGCAAACAGACACCACGAGGGACAAAGGCAAAACTCATGGTCAAAGAATGAAGGCTGAGGCGTTTATCAAGGACACAACGAGGGGAGTGAGTCAGAGACAGCCAGGGCTGGAAACAAGTCTTGCATGAATCAAAACGACGACCTAGTGAGGAATGACTGAAGAGCAGAGGCCTATGTAGTGGTGAGACCAGGTGTGAGACAATTGACCTGACTACTGAGGGGCTGAGCAGTGCAGCAGGTGTGTGTGATTGATCCTGAGAGAGACTGAGATAATAGTGCTGAGTGTAGAGTGCTGCGTTCAGGAATGCAAACTGCGACAGGAGGAAAGTAAAGTTGAGATAGTTGAAATACAGACCCTTTTTTGTGACACAGAGGTGGGGACATGTCATGAAGTTCATAGGATGGAAATCCTGTCACTCAGTTTGCAGCTAAAAATTAACTTGGTCCAAACTGTTTTGCCAGACTTAAAGGACAAAGACTTTAAATATTCAGCTAAAATATTTTTGTTTTTAAGTCAATGTTTCTGTTTTTCAAAGACTGCAAATGTATTATCTATTAAGTTCTTATTTGTTATGTTGTCACTTGTGTTTATTTTGTTTCAACACAGAAAAATGTAACAATGTGCAAATCAAACCATTTATCCAGGATTTTTTTGAAAAAGAAAAATAGTTGGTATTGTTAGAGAACAAGTGTATGTTGTTTAAAATAAAATATGGTTACTCCAAATAAATGCAAAGAAACACAACGCCACTGCTACTTCCATGTATGTGTAACTGAATATGACCAAGACTGAAAAATCTTGCCAGACTTCTATTATTTGCATCCACTAATGGCTTTTTCATTGGTCCATTTCATGTGATATATTTACAAATGACTGATGACTGCCTGGAGGCAAATACCGGGCAAATAGTATGTGGTTCCATGATGTTTCCTGACTTTTCAAATTTTCAAAAAGAGGGATCACTTAAATGCACTGTTAAACACAGGTCTGGCCCACAATGGATTGTGGGATACTACCAGATATAAATTCAGGGAAAAGAAAAATACATTTCTAAACCACGCAGGAGACAATTTGAAATAAGACAGGCCATGTAAAATTATTTTGATGTTTTCTGTCTTGACCTCAAAAGAGGAAACTCCTACATTAGGATACAGAAATGATTAATATGTATAAAGACTGCTGCCATTTTCTTACAGAGTGCATAGAGAGCAACCACCACTGTCACAGAAAGTTGACTGTGACCTGCCTCTGACCACTGCCTCTGTTTCACAATGTTGCTAGAATAAAAGAGAAAGGCATTAAGCCTCCTGTTGTTCTGAACAGTACATGTGCTCCTGCTTGGTTGGAAGCCAAGACCTCACAGCCCCTCACTGAATGGTTTGGACAGTGTACACTTATAATGGTGCCACCATTGGTTTTGAATTGAGGAATGGATGATTATGCATCTATGCAATGCACAGAGGAAACCAGATTACATCCTTAGTCATTGTAATAATCACCGATCTGCATTTTTATTTTGCCTATTTGATGAATTTAGGTTTCTTTGTGCTAGCCAGCCTCCCTCTAAAGTCACCTGATAAACTTTCCAACCACTCTAAATGGTCACTCAGTAGTACTTTATGTATTTCTTCCTCATCTGCTGCCGTTTACTGGTGTGCATGCGCCCTGTGATTTACTTTTGGTACATATTTGAATCTAAAATTACATGAAGTTCTAATCAGAGTCTAAAAATAACATAACGTGATAATTAAACAAGTCACAACAAGTACACAAGACCATTTAGAGTTGTTGGAAAATTTTATCTGATGACTTTAGGCGGGGGCACGTTAGCACTTCCCACTGACTACCAGTATTTGAGCTATGCTAATTAGTGGCGGGTGAGCTCTGCCCACCAAGAATGGCATCTAACCTCTTGTCTGGAACTCTGAGGGAGGCAAATAACAAAAAAAACAAAAAACAAAAAAAAAAGTTGGTGTAACCCTTTAAATTGTTTGTATACAAATGAATCTTGTAACACGACATTGTTGGCATCTCTGGGTCCGTGCTCGTATTCTCACTAAAGACATTATAACAAGACAAAAACAACCCAATTACCAATAAATGCTAAACGACTTCTACAAAGATATGGTGACACTTTACATTCCTTTATGTGGTTAGGTTAAGGCTCGCTCAAGGCGCAGAAACCACTTGTTTACGGTTAGGATAGGATCATGTCTTGACTTAAAATATCTGATAGCCACAAACACTGGAAATGTCTTTTCATCTGTTTTTTAAGTTGCTTGTGTAGAAGCGGTGTCAGACACTGCTTTGACTCTTGTTTTTGCTGCTGTTGCTGATGCTGATTTGTTATGAAACATACCAATTTTAGTTATATGCAGTTTGCAGAAATATACAATGATAATATCTTACAACTGAGCTGCCAAAGTACTCCACTTTTCTCTTATCCAGCTCAGTATTAGCTCATGATGGTTTTTATGGTGGTTTTCCCCCCTCAGGAGCCCTGTACGGCCTTTAGCACTTTTGTTGGAGCGATGAAAGATAATTACAGGTGTAAGTGCCCAGGAGCTCAATTCCAGAGAGAGGTGGACAAAGAGAAGACACTAAAAGATGTTGACAGTGGAAAAGTTAAGCATCCCTTTTTCTCCAGTAGAGTTGTCATCACTTTTAACGCTTGCCATGTTTAGTCCAGGCATGCTGTGATCTGTTTACGAGATCCCACAGCTAAAAATGCTGCATACAGTACTGTTACAGTACAAGTGATTGTAAATGTACAGTAGGTTTGTCTGTGCGTGAATGCGTATAATTGCCAGGTTCCGACATCAAATGCTTTTCAATCTGCACTTCATTATTGCTGCACTCTGACAGGTGGGGAAGTCAGGTGTGTTTATATGGATTGTGTGTGTGTGTGTGTGAGCCAAAGTGTGTGTGCTTGTTAGTGTAGCCTGCGCTGTTAAGTGCTGTGAGCCTTAGGAAAACATTTCCACTTCTCCACACTATGACTGCTCGCACTAAATCACCACTAAATCTCCCACGCGCTCCACCCTCAGTAGTCCATGAAATACAAGCTCTCTCACACTAACAAACACACACACACACACACACACACACACACACACACACACACACACACACACACACACACCAGACTGTAAAAAAGCCGACTATCTCCTAATCTCTATGAAGTGTTTAATTATGGTAATAATGTCTTCACTTTTCCAAAAAATTGTCAGAGCAGAAGTAGGACATAATGGGAAATCCCCCTTAAAACACTGTAACACTGTTGAAAAGCTGCAGCTCGTAACACAAATGCATTGCTCATTATTAATTTGATCCTTGAAAATCTAACACAAAGGTAAATATCAAGATTCATAGCAGAGACACACAGTGCTTTCCCCAATAAATCCAACTTGGCTGTGGTGTCTTGTGGGAAGTAGTTGAGAAATTTTACTGTTGAATTAGGGCGAATTAAGACCTCCAGGACAGAAGGGAAACAAACAGGAGTACATTTTGGCTGTGCGGCAAATTATCTGTGTTATTAGCCTGCTAACAACAACCTTTGTGTGTGCGTGTGTATGTGTGTGTGTGTGTGTGTGTGTGTGTGTGTTTGTTTCTGTGACACACGCCTCACAGTAGGGCCCGACATGCTGGTTTGCATATTTTACTGGTTTGCCACGTCTATGTTCTCCGCTATGCTCAGATACTAAAACTGTTTTATAAGGTTGGAAATTGCTTGAACTAGTGATTTAAAATGGTGTAATTATGTAGTTTGTCCAGCATTAAATAAATAATAATTGTCCATTATTAAAACTACTAATAAGTGAAGTGTTTCCTGTTGTGCCGTGGTATCTGGAAAAGGTTTGTATATGATATATTAGATATCAGAATTTGGATATCAGCATTAGCCCCAAATATAAAATTTTGGTTGGGCCCCACCTCAGGGCTCACAGGAACTCCCAGTCTTCCACTTCTTTTCACTCTTTCTGTATTCAATTACATCTTTAAGTTGACTTAGCGTGCCACAATGCAATCTGTCAAATTTGCTTTGTGTTGAAGCAGCAACGTCTGGGGCTAAAAAAAAACAGCTTAAACTGATTTGCCCAAAACAGCTTCTTTGAACAAACTCTTGACAGATGGCCCCATAGACTTCACATTAAAATGTGCAACTTTACAGCAGAAATAAAATAATTTTGTTCTCTATGGCTAATTTACCCATTCATAATGATTTTATGGTGAGTGAATTTTTATGTAGCTCTATAACTTTATGTACAAAATTTTGTTAAGACTTCAACGCATAACTGGTGGTGTTCAGTGACAGCAGCTGCTTGCTGAGAGGCATCACACAGTCATTTAAAGTAATGCATGTCCTCTCCAGTTCCAGCTGCTCATCCAAAGTTGGCCACTTCTAGCTCTAAAAACTAAGTGGCTACGGCCATTATGCAAACACATGACTTCAAAACGACAGTCCACAAACCGATGGGTGATGTCACAGTGGCTCTATCCTCTTTTTGACCTCTTTTTACACTGTCTATGTTCATATCCAGTCTAAATGTTGGGTTCTACATGAACGCAAGTTACTTGTAGGACTGGTCATCCAAGAAAAACTGTTTAAAGTACTACCCAGTAGCCACACTAGAAGAAAAAAGACAGCCATTATAGAGATAATGACACATGTTTTCATACTGTCCCTCCTGCAAGGCTTTTACAGTGTTACACTCTGTTGTTGACATGAAGTGTCACAAAATAAGTTTAAAACACAGTTCAAAATGCAGCTCTGTCTCACCACAGCTGACCAGTCACAGTGTAAAGTGAGTGTGAATGTCTTTCATAAAGTTACAGAAAAGGTTCAGCGACGCAGGAAAGGGAGAGGGGTTTCTGAAGTAATTCAACCATCCAATCAGCAGTTTCACCCTCTGGACTGATGACTCGTGAACCTAGCTCAACACCTGACTTAGTCCAACACTAGAGTAATTAATCAAACATATAACACATACTTTGTAATGAGAATGGCATATTTCCAGTGCCATGTCATTGTTCCGACACCTCATTACTCTAACCACTCACTTGTCCGATAAATGCACCACTGGTCCAACAGCACGTTATTTCGATAATGCAAAACCCATTGCTCTGGCGCCCCATTGGTCCAACAACACACTCACTAGTCTTAGCCCCTCTCTGGATCAGGGTCGTGCTGACTCTGAGTCAGTTTACATGACCTGTGCCTTGACTGGACCCACTGTGTGAAACGTCTGAAGTGTCACGGTGCACCACTGTGCAGTGTTTTGCCATTTAATAAACTTTTAAACTCATGGATCTGTTTTTCAAACTGGACTTTTGGGATTATATTTCATGTTTCATCTGTTTCTAAAGCAACACATTTCCATCAAAACATCCCCATGCATTTTTCCACAGGGTTATTTCCACTCCCACCCCCGTATCATTATACTACTGATATCTGACTATGCATGTCCACTTTCAATTTTGTGTTAGAGAATCTTTAAAGTCTCAACAACCTGACAATTTAAAAACAAACTTCAAAAGAACAGTTTAAGTAAACAACACCTTCAAGAAATTTGTGAGAGTATTATGTGAATATGTGACAGTTTCTCCTCTTTCCTCTCCGGTCCAGCTGTGCAAAGGGCAGCACATAGTTGGACAACCAGGTGTGAGAAAGCACAGGTGTTTTTTTCGTGCGACACCATCAGATTTCTTACCTGTCACATTCCTGTCACATGCAGATATCATGTTGCACCTAATGTGAGTTGTTCAGATTTGGTGTTTTTTCTTGTTACCAGGATCATTTCATGGCTGTGAACTGTAACCAATCACAGCTAATAGAGTCCGTAGCTGTCAGAGATAGAGACAGCACGAGAAACAGAGCGAGATAGGGGGCGGCGTCTGTGGGGGAAAGCAGACAGAGAGACAAGGAGAGAGAGGGATGCGGCTGAGGAGATAAAATTAGAGAAAGGCAGCGGCTGAGATTGGCTTGACGTAGCCGTCTGCTGTGAAATTACAAAGCCATTATTTGATGGAGGCTTAAATGTCCCGTGCTTCCTCCGCATGCCTGTAAGCCCGTCGTGAACCCACACGCTGAGGAAACTATTTCCAGGTGTGAAATGGATCCACCATGGCACTGCTTTAGGGATTTGAGAGGGAGGGAAAATGGAAACTTCAATTTGATGAAGACTTCGGCTCAGACAGACTTCCTCTACCTCAGTCAGGCCTCTGTGGCTTAGCCATGAAGTCATTATGACCTGCTCTAAGTGAGAGGACAGGGGAAGAAATCCTGCAATATACCACAAGCCCCTTCATCCAATAATAGTAATATAACAACAGACCTCAATGTCAACTACCTGAACCTGGGAGTTACAGCTGTACTAACCAGGGTTCAGCAGGTTTATGGAGGCACACACTTATATTTTCAAATTTAGTTTGATAATATCCGGGGATGCGGACAATATATGTAGTTCTTATTTCAAATAATTTGCTCGCTTTGTTTGTTTGGTTTTTTTAAAGTTTTGTTAATTATTAAATAAATTGACTCAATAATAGTCTTCTAGTGAGACAATTATTATTTTCTGAATAATCACTCATTTATTTTACAATCTCAGAAAAAAATGCTATTTTCTAACAAAAAATTACAAAACCAAAAAAAAAAAATAAATAAAAAGGCAAGTTTTAATAAGTATTAATAATCTATGAATTTGTTTTAATTACATTTTAAAATATAAAATGCGTCAAAAAACTTAAATATAAAATATAAAAATCATTAGAAAATTACAAATTAGAAAAGTAGAAAAAGCAAGTCAATGTAGCATTTGCAGGTTGCATTTGCAAAACAATGTACATTTGTTCTGTGTTTCTTTGTTTGTTTTTTTGCCTACTTAGGGACTTCAGTGCTAGTAAGGTGCTAAAACATTTCAGTACTTTAGTTGCTTAAAACTACATGCTTAGTTCAAAGCAAAGCATTTTCATTTGCTTCTTAACAAATAGCCAGTGAACTTCATAGATTTATGACCTAATTAACCAGATTACATTAGTGCAGGGCGCACGCCTGAAGACTTGCATTTGCATCTCGTTCATCAATTTTTTTTCTCCAAGTTCCCCTCTCTATTTAATCTGTTATGATAAATATTTAGTTTAACCTGACTTTCCTACATTGGTGGAAGGCTTTGAAAAGTGACTGGAAGCACGTCAGTTTTGTGGCTACCACTGAAAAATTCTGCATTTTTGAAATTCTAGTGTTTAAGGAAACATGAAGATTTCAGTCATTAATATCTGAGCCGTCCTCAGAATCAGACTCAATTGAAGAGTCTGGTGTGCATCGAAATTGGCAGTGTAGATAGCATCCTGTCATCAGCAGGGGCTGGCACAGTGTAAGCGGTTGTGTTAATGTAACATCGCGTTTTCTGTGCTGACAAGACCAAACCACTGTGCTGGAGGTTTCAAGTTTCTTTGGCTGCGATTTACATATTTAAGGAACTCAGTCTCGGTAAATTTGAATCTCATATTTGGAAAGTGAAAACCTCTCCAGTGACAAACTTTTTACAGACACAAGTCAGTGTGGTGATGTTCTGACAATTATATATATAGCTTAAATATAAGAAAAATGTGTGTTTCTGAGTGGAGAAGATCTTTCAGTTACGTTGAGAGGATGTTTTATAGCAGCAGGACAGCAGCATCTGCAGCCTCAGAGCATCCATATTCATCACTGCCCCGATGGGTTCACTCTCACAACAGTTTGTTCTTTGTCCTTCTCACTCAGGTGGACTCACCTTGGAGGAAGCTACCACAGCTCAATGCCTCGACCCACCAAACAATGCATGCATTAGCCTTGATTCTGACTGGGGAACGGCAGGAGACAGCACCTGACATTTAAAGGAAGTCATACAAAGGTTTCAATATGGGACCTTGAACACTAACACCACAGGCAATAAGTTCCTGCTTGTAAGAGCATGACCGATATTAAGTCAATATTCACAAAACAAAATTAAAACAAAAACAAACCAAACCCCCCCCCGCACCCCCTGCATTTAGACCCTCATGGACAGTCACCCATGGCAAAATTATTTTAGGGTTAAAAACTTTCACATACGTGACCTCTCGCTGTCAGGCAAACCTTAAATTTGCAGAACACAAAAACCAACGTCAGCCTGGCGTGCTAGCCTGTCATACAAAAATAGCCTTTTAAAAGCCAGAAATGTTTCTCCTGACAAAAATGTTCTTGATTCTCTTTTAATATCCCATGTCTTGCAGATCCATGTACAGCAAGATGGTGTATCTTTGTACTTTTGAGCGTGCACACCACAAACTGACATTTCATATTTTAAATTAAACAAGGACAATCTAAAGTCATATGAAAGGACAACAAGAGAGATTTTACTCCTTCTGTGGCTCAGGCAGACATCAGAAGCTCGAGGCCTGCTGCTCCCCTGACGGATGGCGGCTGCAGGATGTTTAGTCATCTCGCTTTTAGCCTCATTAAAGCACCCTTGGGTGCAGTAAACAGAGAGAGGACAATTAGTCTGTGGTCAGAGCTCAGTTTAGCTTCATCTCCTCTCTCAGCAGGGGAGGAGCCACACGGACAGACACTTATCAGCTTGTCCTCTGTAGTTTGGCCTTGATGACAGTCTCCTAAAAACCCCCTGCAAACACAACAAATGCTTGAAAAACACAGACAAACACAAATGCACTTAAGTGAATTTGTGTTTGCCTGTGTTTTTAACTTCTTCACTTTCTTTTGAAATACATCTTAGAATGATGACAGTTTTTTCTTTGTTATATTTTTTTAGATAGATCAGTTTAACTCACTCAGGTAATTTAAAAGAACCTGGAGATGTGAAGTTACAGTAATGTTTATATTTGTTTGGATCAGGGTCGGCCCTGGCAATGCTGACATACTAGTCGAGATTTATGATTGACGCCCCCCAGTAGTTATAATAACATTGCTCATAGATACTGCCTGAAATCTACGGTAAGCAGGCTAGCTAAATGAGCAAAATCTTACAGTGCATGCAGAAAATTCAGTGTTGTAAGTTCATTTTTAATGACATAAAATGCAAATTCTTAAGCTATGAAATGTGCACAAGCTTGTTGTTAGCTAAGTAAGTGAATAACAGGCTTATACAGCTGGCTCCAGGCACACGACAGTACAATCATGTCGCCAAAAGAGGCATAATCTTACTGCTTGATTATATGTGTAGCAATAGAACTTTTTGTTTGTTATAGAAATAAACTTGCTGCCAGAGGCAAATTCCATTAATCAGCTGATAACAGGTAGGCTATTCACCATATACATCTTCTGACACATGCTAATCGACTATGTGAAAGGTTTTTTTTTCTTTTGTCTTTTTTTTTTTTTAATGAAAGCTCATTGTCATGCTCATTCTAGTGGTGATTCTTACCTCTATATTTTTCTTTCTTCTCCTCTTCTTTGTGCCACTTCTTGAATTGTGCACCAGATAATTTTGTTCTCTTATGACTAACTTTGATTTTGTTACTACAAGCAACTCAAATGCAAACCTATACCGTTGGTTATACCCATTACATCATGATATCAGGTTTGTTTTTATTCAATCATGCTGTCAACTTCTTAATGAAAGTTTGACAGTTCTCAGAAAGACCTATTCAGTTTTGCAAGAAGAGGGAGACAAAACTTGTAAAAAAGAAAAAGAAAAAGGGGCATCTTTCTGTGCCCCTGTGGCATTTTGTTCCCAAGGCAACGGACTACATTGCCCATACCACAGGGCGCCCCTGGTTTGGATATGTGTGTTGTGAGAGGTGCTACTTGTGACAAGCTCACAGTTATCGCCCAATGCTGCAACACAAAGCCTTTTAGCATCCTTTAGTTTATAGTTTTGTTTTTACTGCTCATGAACTCATTTCAGCACCAAACTTGAGAAAAGGTTTGCAAATAGCTGGAAAACATATGACGCAAATTAGCAATTAAAGAAAAAAAAGCAAAACTTTCTCAGGAGTTAGTTTGGACCAAACTAGAAGTCAAGGTGATTTATAGCAAATATTTGCATCACTGTGTTAACTTTATAAGACACAAACATGGCTACAAACATTTGCTAATGTCACTTTGTGCCTGCTGGATGTGAAAACTGGCAATTTGCTGACATAGGTTTCATCAAAATGGAATAATCTGTCAATATATCAAAAAAATTATTCTGCCCCCAAGTGGCTGAAATATCACTTAATGGTCCATAATCATGGCATTCACTAGATGAATAAATACCAACCTAATTTGACTTTCAGCGTTTTCAGCTTTCGCCACTAGTTCATAAGTAATATCAACATTAGGAACGATTTGATGAAATGTTCCCGAGCACATTCGAGCTTTCCAGAGGATAAATCTCAGTCAGTTTGAACACTACATAAGGTTTCCTGTTTTGGTGTTTTCAGGACAAAATGTCAAGAAGTTATCAGTTAATTAAATAAAAAAATAAAAGAGAGTCGATGTGAAACATCCACCAGGCTGTGTCGGTCGGTGCTGCCGTGATTGATGTGCGTGTAAGTGTTGATGGAGCAGATTGTCAAGCGTCCTGAGATAACAGAAATCAATTCCTTTGTCAGTTTCCATCATCAGCCAGACAAGTGAGAAACTACCTGGATCTGCTTTGTTCCAGTAAGAGGGACATGCCGGCCTCTTTCTCCCATCCGTCCTGCCTTCCCTTCAGAGTTTAAATATAACATTTCCATCCCCAAAATATAGAAAACATAGCCCCTGGTTGCCATAACAACAGCATGTACTTTGTCTTAACTATAAATATAGAACATTGTAGGATTAGGTCACATGACACAGTGACTCTCTTGCTTGAGTAAACCAGCTTTGTTTTGTGACATAAAGTATTCTATAATCAACATTGGAATTTCTGAACATACAGTGATCTCTGAAAAGTCTATTACGTAAAAAGCACTGTTTATATGCTATTTCAAGTCCACTTAAAAAAAGTGTTAAGCGTTTAAGCGTTACTTATTGGTGGATTATTATACGTGGATTACAGCACTTACAGAAGTCTTTCAGGTTTGTGATTGAGCTTCACTGGCGTCGACTCCTGCATGAAATCTGACCTCTGCAGAGACTGTGGCCTCATCAGAGTGGCGGATGGAGACGTCAGAGGACACAAGGCGGCGTGTCTGCTTGTTGTGAATGTTGAGTGTGATGTGACGTTGATCAGAGTTCAGGCAGCGAGAGGTGAAGGGAAGAAACATCTTTAAGAGTCCCGTCACTTCCCCAGTTGCTGCCCTCGTGCCAAAGTCAATGTTGTCTTAACATCCCAGGCCCAGGAGGCGAAAAAAGCCTGAAAGGATCTGGAGAAAAAGCGAGGCTGAAGCCCGCAGCTCGAATTAAAATATCACTTGGGTAAACAGACTGGATTTCCTCCTGTGGTTACACACCCTCGTCACCCTTGTCACCTTTTCTGCCTGTCACTTCTCAGCCCTCTGCTTCTGATCGCTCTCACGCCTCTCAGCAGCCAGCTGTGGTCGGCTGCAGCAGAGCTGTTTACAGACTTAATGGCCTTATTAGGCGGCATTACAGGGTTCATTCATGAGTGCAATACAGCATGTGACGTCATGACATATAATTCACAACTAGTGCTGTAAAGACAATTTCACTGCTGTTGAGAGTAAGCATTGTATTTTTTTTTGTACCTCTGGCTTTTATTGTTTCTGGTTAGGCCTAATTTTCTTACAAAGTCTCTCTGAATTGTTGTCTTTCTAGAGAAGATAAGAGCTGAATAAAATGCAGGATCATTTATCTGTGTATCCATGTTATGAACATGTGTGTATGGCAAGACTTTACAAGCACAAATAAGTAATTCAGTGAGTTTTTAGCCCCTTGACTTTGCCTCTAAGGAACGATACAAGCTGCCCCTTTCTTCACATTGGACATTTTCAAGCAGATCATTAAGCAGTTTTGATTATGATTTTTTGTTTTTAATCAAACATGTTTTATAACATAACAATATTTATCATAAACTATATTATTGAAATGCAGTGGATTACTAGCTTAGCTCATTATCATATCAAAACTTTAGTTTTTGTTTTTTCTTTAATGGGTAGTAGAAATGAAAAGCTTCTCCTTAGTTGGTGTGAAATCACAAGATCATGATATTTCTTGTTCACCGAGCAAACACAGTGACACAGTTTTGCAGGATAACCCATCGAGTTTCAGGTTGTGAGACAGAAAGATACAGGATTTATGGCTGTGCAGATTGGAGGTTATTGATTATCACTGCAGACTGTTTCAGAAGCAATTACAGTTTTTGAGTTTAAATTATTCACTCCGGTGGTACTTTAACACCCAGACACTGCAAGAAAATAAAATATTTATTCGGCATTAATGTTGAACACAAGCTAGGATGTCATCCTGAACAACAAGCTCTTAGCTGACTAACAAAAGCTACAGAATGATAATGATAATATTTTGAATCTGTGTCTTGCAAATGGATTGAACTGCAGGGTCAGTTGTTTAGCAAGACTGAGTTGTAGAGATGAGTTGTCTGGAATGTGCATTATTTCTAAAGACAATGTAATTTAATAGGTTTTCTTAAATTGTGTAGTCACAGTGTATGAAGCTAACGGGTCATCATCACAGATCTGTTTTTCCACAGTTTTATTGCACAGTTTTTAATGTTTATGGCTTTTCCAGACAGTGAAAACACTAACAGAAAGTTGTTTGAAACAAAGCCTCTGTGCTGTCACATTCAGGAAAATGAATGCAATATAAATTTTATGAGTGGATTCATTTCCATACAGTCACCTCTGACTCTTTGATGTCCAGCTGGATTTCAGCCTCTTGCATTGGAAATTTTGTTATACGGAGTTTTACACGAGACTTAGCCGACAATGTCTTGACGCCGCAGGCTGTTTCATTTAAGTTGTTTCAACAGGGCGAGTAGATGTGTTGTCTGCTGTGTGTGAGTGACGCCTGAGGCAAAGTGTCTGACAGGGTGAGCAGCATCGTCCAGCCCGCTGGTCTCAGAGGTAGCAGGTCTCCTCTGAGGTTTGACCCGTCTGCTTCCCCTCATCATCATCATCATGTTGTCTGCCTGCTCAGGTGCAGATTTCCCAAATGCATCTTTCATGTCTCACTTTAAAGGACACTTTAAAAAAAAATGTTTTTAGTTTTAGAGGACAAATTAAGAGGCAAAAAGAGATTTGCTGGGTTTTATTGTACAGTGACTATCAAGTTTAATTTCTATTTTAATTAGATCATTAAAAAAAAAATTCAAGACGTATGAATCACTTCTTTGTCCAGAGAGGTCACATTTGCAGGGCTTGTCAATAAACTATGGTAGCTAGGGAGGTAATAGTAGCACGCCAGAAAGCCAGGCACATTCTGGTGCCACTAATTCCAAAGAGCTCTCCATTTTCTCTGCACCGTGTGCCCCAGCCCTTTAGCTTCTCAGATTCTGAATCATCTCATTCAACAGTCATTGGAGCTAGCTGATTAGCATGACCAAGAAGGTTGCTTTTTTATATTCTGGCACTTTTTCCACATGGGAGCGACTAATACTTCTGTTAGACCGGGAGTGGGGGACTGCCCATTGTTCCAACCAACCCACCGATCTGACATCCCATTGGTCCAACAGCCCGTTATCCTGGAAATAAAAACCTATTGCTCTGACGCCCCATTGCTCTGACCATACTAGTCTCTGTAGGCTATTGTATTTTATGTTCCCGTTCCTTTTGATTGATTTATTTGGTACCATAAGAGTCTATGATTTTTGTAATTTACTTTTCCCCCATGGTTAAGGTTAGGAAAAAAATTACAGGGATAGGTTGAAAAACTCTTGTTGTTTCACATGGCGGGTACAGACAAAGTACAGGCCATGTAAACTGACTCTGAGCCCCGGAGAGGAACAGCAATCACTAAGCACAACCCTGATACAGAATGAGGCTCAGACTGATGAGTGTGCTGTCGGACTAATGGGAATCAAAGCTACGGGTTTTGCGTTGTCGGAATAACGGCCTGTAGGACCAAGAGATGTCAGACCAGTGGTGCATTTGTCAGACGACTGAGTGGTTGAAATAATGGGATGTTGGAACAATACCATTGCACTCCCAGAGGGCTACTCTGCACCATGGTACTCTGAGATGATGCAAATTTTAGGAGCCCGGCCCTCTAGTATCCCCTGATTCTGGGGGTTCTCTTGCAGGAGGCAAAGGCATGATGCCCACACAGGGCAAACTTCTAAATATCATGTCTGCAGAGGCTAACTGAGAAATTTTGATTCAAGGTTTCTGAAACTTATCATTGACTTTACAGTCGCTAGGCCTGCTCTGTATTTAGCGTAGCATGTACCCCATTCATCTTTCATACTTTTATTTAATGCAACTCAACATGCTTCACAGTAACTCAGTCAAATCCATTAGAACCACAACGAGGCACAGATTGAAGAGTTTTATGAAAACAGAAGGGGAGAAAAATAACCATACAGGCGACTTAAAAGTAATGAAAGAAAAATAGCATCAGAAAATCAAAAGGTATGTACTCAAGGGTAATTTAAAACAGCAGGGAAACTGTGAAATGACTGTTAGTTTGATCAGGAAGCTTTTTTTAAATTATTTTTTTAATTTACTAAAAGAAAGAGAACTCTTGTTTGTGAATCTCAAACTGTGAACAGAAATTTGAACCTTAAGGCAATGTGATATGTTGCTTGCCGAGCTATGAAACGCCTTTTCAAAAAAACAAGTTCCAGGGTGTTAAAATAAATGCTAAATGAAAAAAAGAAGCCAGTGCGAGGTGGCCAGGACAGGTGTAATGTGTTCATTTTCTTTGTCCTATTCAGAATTCTGGCAGAGGCAATGGGCACAAGCTGTGCTTTGTCTATTGTCTTCTTTTTGTAGACCGGTGAAAACTCCATTAGATTATTCAAGGCGAGAGGGTCATCTAATACCTAAGTAAAAAAATGTCTTTGGTCGATAAAAGTAAGTTTTGATCATATTTTTCAGACAGATCAGACAAAATTAAAATAAGGTCACAACTGATGCATGTGACAAATGTAACAGTTTCACTTAACTCCCCAAAAACAAATAACAAAGACGAATATGTCTCTTTGACTGTAACTCAAGGCTTTCAGTTGTGTAAAGATGAACATTGTGAGACTGATCATTGTTGCCTTGACCAGATATTGCTGGGAAACCTGATGAAATGCATTTAAAATATATTCCAATGTTGAATATATTTTGAAAAGAAATATTTTATGTATGCATACGATGTTGTGAGTACAATCATCGACACAGGTCCACCTGTTCTGGAGCTTTTGTTCATATCACATGATCATCCAGCAATTTTCAGCAAATGCTAACCTGGCTAAAACCATCCCGTTCACGTGAGCTCTGTGATCTTTCTGTGTTGAACTGTGTCATCAGTCTGGACTTCCAGCAGCTGAAAAACAATTTCGGTGGGTGGGATTTTTGCCAGGTAACATCATCTTCATCACCAATGGAGCAAGTTGATAATTCAAGCTTTTGCTACATCCAGTCATAACAAAAGCTGTACAACTTCTTTCTCCTCTGATAATTTCTGTTAGTACAGCTGTACTCTTGCTCTTGTTTCATTGTTGTTACTAAGTCTATTTCTGCAATAACCGCCTTCACTGCTGTGTTTAACGTTAGCACTCACTGCTTTGGGAGCTGCCATAATGCCATTAACAACGCAGTCCGCGCTTGGCTGGTTATGATGTCAGCTACTGCAGCAAAGTCCCTGATTGGTGGTTCATACAAGGATTTTGCTGATCTGTAGAGTGAGACAGAAACATTGGGCTCACATGATCATGATTGTTTTAACCAGGCTCATTGTTTGCCATTGCAGATTTGTTGATTTCTGAGCACTTTAAATCTGCATAAATTATTATCAAAAAAAAAAAAAGACGCTCAACTGTATTCAACAATTATTCGTTATTCAACGTCTATCTGCTGTTAGGTGTTAGGTAGTGAAAAGTGGTTTTGTAAGCTCCTTTACTGAACGCAGGTGCTTGCTGTTGCTAGAAACAAGGCTGATGAAAGCAGTGAGTGAAAAAAAAATCAAAGTTGCAGGCTGTCAAAACTAAAACAACGCTGCTGAACAGCTCTACAGAGATGAGAGGAGCTGCAGTGTTAGGTGATAAATCTCAGTGAGTTCTTCACTATGAGTAACCCCTTTCATATTACAAGTACTCATTTGATCAGTGTTCATACAAACTTATGGACTGAGGCAGATTTAAGATTTAAAACTCGAGGTTAAAAGTTCATTTGGAAACCTGCAACATGCAGTATGCTGTTACAAATTACTGGCATAAATTAATATTTTAGGAGACAGAACTGAAGCCATACATGAGCAGTTTTAGCTGGCAAGTTTTTAATTAATCTGCATGTGCCGAATAACTTCTCATTTTGACAGCAAGAAAACGATTCTTCAGGCCACAAAAAGATGCTAATTTGGAGTAGATTGGATCATCTGTTTCATCTCTTTGTGTGTCTAAAATCCTCCAGGATCCAACTTGTCTCTGTTTCCAAGTGGTGCCAAACGTGAAACAGATGTTCAGTCACAGTTTTCTCTGCTGCTTAGTGATGGATGAGAAACTTAATGTGGAAAAAAATACAAAACCAGTGTTCCTCTTCTTTTTCTTTCACCTGATCGTGCGCTCAGACTCAAACTACAAATTTCCACATCTCCTTTCAGCCATGAGGAAAAAAAGGTCTGAGAACACAATGAGATTTATTGTCTTTCTGTAACTTGTGGCCGGAGCACGGCAAAATCACGCAATTCAAGCATTTGAAGCCTCACCGCAGTGAAGTGATGGATTATACTGTATGCTGGACACAATATACAAGAGGAGCAACTCTGACCCAAAATCGTCTCAGGACTCCTGCGCGGCGACCAT
>JAQLOL010000001.1:26973267-26986006 GCA_029783665.1 Naso thynnoides
CTTTGAGCACATGTTGCACTAGTTTGTGTGTTTCTGCTGTGTTGTGTTGCAAACAGAAGGGCGGCACAATTGTTTTTTTACCTAGAGCGGCAGAAGAGCACACGCCGGCCCTGATCCAGTCTAATTTAAAATGCGTGGCAAAAAATAATCCTCAACAAATGCCCTTCTTATGTCTATTGTGTAACACTTATGCCCCATCTGTTTTAGGAAATTATACAAGCTATTTAACGAGATTTGGTTAACGTCTTTAGTTGAAACAAATGGATTTGTGGGCTGGCACCACAGACAAGCTGGAAAAGATGGAATATATTGAGCAACAGACACACACTTTTTTTTTTTTTTTGGACATTAAAGAAAACATTGAATAATCCCTCTCTCACCATTTAAAGTCTTCAAAAACTGACACGACTCTGTTGATACCACATTGGATGTCTGAGTACGCCGACACCAAGTCTGTGTGGTCGTAAATTTTGGCCTTGCAAACACAGGCAAACTATCTCGGCTTTGTGAGCGAGGACAGGATACCTTCAGACGCGAGCATTAATCAAAGTGCAGACACAATCAGAGGAAGACGATGACACATTTTGTGGTGCGACACAAAACTTCACCAGAGTTTGCTTGGAAGCAAAACCAAGACCAAGAATGTGAAGAAAAGAACTAAACTGGGAGTGAGCTCACAAACCTCAGTGGATCAGAGTAAACTAAGAAGACAGAAAACACACGAGGAGCACTGTAGTTCAGAAGTTATGAGGCAAAATGTTTGTGCTACATAAATGGCCACAGGTTGCATGTTACGCTTCATCTCTCTCACTCCTCGCTTGAGTCATCTTAAGTTTTTTAAAAATAAACAAATGGTGAGCAAGGCTATCCACAGCAAACACAATCACTTGTTCCTTGGCTTGTGACCTGACTTTCAACCCCATTTCATTACAGTAATTTTTGATGATATAATGTTAGCAAATACACAATCTTCCTAGCTTCCCTGTTTTGTAATCATGTTAGAATAATTTCATTCTAGGTGTTTTTTTTGTTTTTTTTTCCAAACACTCTCCAGGAATTTTAATAGACCATAAAACCTGAGGAAAGCTGGCAGCCAAGACAGAGATCTGCTCAGTGTTTCAGCCAGACGAAGATCAATATATATATATTTTTGTAATTTGATCAACCATCATCACAGCTATAGCTCGTCAGATGGAGGAGGTTTGTGAGGACGGCAGGTTGGAAGAAAAATGAGAGGGACAAAGATTAGTTGCAGAGCAGTTCAAGAGACTTTACAGACGAGTTGGCAGACAGAAAGAAGACTAACAAAAGGGCACAGATGAGAAAAGAGCAGAGACTTGGCTTCTTCAGTCATAACTGGAGTGGAAACATTTAGTCGATGAAATTTTGTACTTGCTCCTTTTAATTTCACACACTTCAGTTACAAGCCAGCCAGGACTTATAAACAGCAGTCACAGGGAATAACAGGTAGTTTGTTTATTGGGTTATGTTTTCATGACCTTTTACCTTCTGAGCTAACAGACTCTGGCAAAAAGGAAAAGACTCCACACATCATTTTGATAAGGTAGTTTTCCACAGGCCAATATCTAAGGAGAAAACAGTACCAACTCTCTGCAATTATATATTGGTATTCTACATGCTTGTCACTGGATTCGATGCCTAGAATTAAAAGTTACTGTGAACAAAACTTTAGTGGGATTGGTCCCAGAGACATAGGATAACAGACGGTACAAAGAAAATGTTTTGGGTTGAACTGTCGCAAGTAAAACAAAGTTAAGCTCTGTTTCCTGTGTGTTAACACCTTTCTGTTGTAGTCTGTCACAACCTGGCCAGACACACTGAACTATATCAAATAAGTTGCTCAGAACCTGCTGGGAGTGAACTATGTGTGGGCCCAATGCCTTTATCTTTAGCTCCTCAGTGTCTTTGACAGCCTCGTGCATTGTTGGGATTTTATTCGGAAACTCTGCATTCCACTCGCAGAGAAATTTGACCTTCGCTGGTTTTGGCAATGAGCAATGCTTTTGCTGAATCAGACCCCAAAGCCTGTAAAATAGAGGGAATAAAGAGGTTGGTATGGCAATGAAAACACTAACCAGTTTTTATGATCCACTTATGACACACACGCAGCATGTCGGGCCAATGTGATGTGGGGAGCTGACTGGGAAACAGAGACACACAGAGGGAAAGAGAAGAGCTCATCAGCGGATAAATATGCAGTGATTCATGTCAGGTTGTGACTTTCAGGGTTTACCTGCACAACATTACTCGTGCCTAAGCCATGCTGCTGCCAAAGGTGCACAAACACTAACAATTTATTTGTTGTCTTTCATTTACCCAACAAAGGCTAAAGTTTTTGATCTCTGAAAGGCACATTATGTGTTTGGACAGCATTCCAAAGATCTCTTTTCATTGTGCCAAGCAGTGTACTCTACATGTACTTTGCTTCTTGTAAGTCATCTGACATTCACATCAAGAAATACAACTAGAAAATGTCTTTAAAAGATTTGTGCAATTCTAAGGCTACATTGAAGTTTTGAAGTGAAACTATAAATTCATGAAGACTTGAAAATAGTGTGTCCGTATCAAACTTTACTATCTAGCAATCTCCATCAGCTCTGTGTGTGTGTGTTGCCATGGTGATGGATGTAACTGCTGTTAAACTGAATGCTCAGACAGTACATTTGACAGTGGTTTCAGCTGAGGTTCACCTCCCAAACTCCTGCATCTAAATCAAAGACGGTAAACAGTATCAACCTAATGACAATATTTTGAGATTCAGGACAAGCTGCTGAGCAAACAGTGTGATCTTCGTGTGCTCAGTGTATAAAATGTGATCACAGGAACAGTTTTTGTTCTCTCATTTTCTATGGGAGTAAATGCGGCAGTTAGTCAGTGCTAATGTCACTTGGAAGCTCACTGATTTAACAGAGTAACTCTGTTTCATGCTACAGTTACATGAGAGCAAGCAGCATGAATTTTCTAAAGTTTATGTGTAAATTATGTATGTTGAGTGAAAATTGTGGGAGAGAGCGTGAGTAAAAGATTTTTATTTTTTTTTGCATAATTTTACAACCTCTCTCCTCTCTAGTGATGACTGGCATTTTGAGACTGCGGGAACCATTTCGTAGTTTTAAGAACTTAGTTCTAACAACCTCCCGTTTTATTGCATCTGCACCGCAGAAACCACAAACTATTTTACTATAGTTCTTAGAACTACGTTTTGAGGAACTTTTTACACTCCAACTCCAGAGTAGGTACTTCCGCAGTACATGGGGAACTATATTGATGTACGTGTATGGTGAAGATGCATTCACATGGAATCAGGCAGACGGTGGGAGACACCTTGTGAACCACACGGGAGAAAACAAACAGTCTAACCGAATGAAAGGACGGCAAAATAAAACACACACAACGATGTGTTGCTGTGCTGATATTGTATGATATACAAAGAATGGAAGAAAATGTACTTAATGAAATTTTTTTCATGACAACTATTTTATGTAACTTTTCTAGTTATACATGTAGCTGTAAAATGCAGCTTTTTCTTATTTTCTATTGCAAACTTAACATAAAAGTTAAATTACCTTCCATATGCCATTTTTTTTGTTTGACAACTCAGTAGGTTTGCAGGCGTAAATACAACTCCGGGTATTATTGCTCCAAATGAATCACTTTCTCATTATCAAGATCACTCGTGTTTTCTCTGTGCATGAAGCATTTGAGGATTAACGTAACATCCGGTTGTAAATTCCAACACGGAGGACGCAAAAAGTTATAATATTTTAAGTTTGGACGCCAATGCCATCTGCTGTTATGGTTGCCGGCGTTCTCTGCCAGCCTCATCAAATTTTATCACCCTGCGTTCATCCACTTAAATGACATCCGGTTTGCCGTCTACCGTCTGCCTGATTCCATGTGAATGCAGCCTGATTGGCCGACCTCAGGAGCCAGCGCAGGCAACCGCAGTTTTTAAAAACCCAACAGCTGTATTATAACAACACAAAACATGAACCAGAGCTCGTAACGAGATCGTCGTTGTGTCTTCTCTGAGATTTAATGGCGTTCAGCATGAGATTCATGGTACATTCTCACCACATACTAGACAAAAGAGTGAAGTGGTAATGCAGTAGCCTTCATTTGTTAATGTTGTTGTTTTTATTGTTGTAGTTAATGCGACCCAACACAGCACCAAAAACAAATATAAAGTCTATATAAATTTCTAGGCCTTTACTTAGTATGTGTTGACACAAGACAAATTTGTTGGTTTGAGGAGAGCAGGAGATATGCACTCAATTTCACAAATGGAATGTTTATTTCAAAATATAAAGATTTTTGGAAGATTTTTGGAATAACCCTCCATATTACTATACCAATTTGTTACCTTGCTCAGTCTGGGGACCTGATTCTAGGAGACGCCTGGAAGGTTGGCAGCTGACTACGCTTTCCTACAGGATTAAATCATATAACTAATGATAGTTCTGTATTTAAAACAAACAAAATCAGTTCTATATGACCTACCTCTTCAATGTGGGCCTACAGAGCAAACATCAGAGCTGGGATCAATCAGGACACAGCTTCACTACATCTGAACATACAAGAAACCTCATTAGATTTCTGGTCAAACCACCCAAGCAGTGTTTCTCCCCGGGGCTCCCTTACCTGCTGCACATACCAAGCAGTGCCACACATCTACCAGGATTCAGGCAAAGAGGTACTGATTGCCCACACCTGGCCTTTTATAGGCAGGAAACACTCTCTAATCTTACCTACAGAGGGCAGTGAGTATGTGTATGTTTTAAGTCGCGTAGAACTGACGTTAGTATGCCAACTGCCTGCCAGTTTATGTAGCCTATGTGGGTAGGGGGTTCCTATTGGCAGTGCGAATGCCAACATAAAAAAACTCCTGAAGGTGTTTAAAATTTCCCTACATGGGACAATAATGTTTACCTTGAATATTGAACCTTGAACCTTGAAGGTGTCTAGCTCCCCAGGAACTCCCCAGTGGACAGTTCCTCTCAAAAAGTTACCAGAACTGTTTGGTCATAAAATGCCTGATGTCATCCACTTTAGCTGTCTCCCATAAAAACCCATTTAAAAGAAAACTGGTCAATACTAAAACTGCAAAGCTTTTGCAAGCTGTCAAAAAGCCAGTTTAACCCTAGAGGAAGTAAGAAAAATGTACGTTGCGTAACAATAAGTGGCCAAAGTGCTTTGAACATCAAGCACACTTAATAGAAATCATTCTAGGGGTTTCTTTGGGAGCCAGGTCAGGCAAGCTTTGACCTTCAAAGTGATGGAAACCAGTGACAGCATTGGTCAATGTTAAAAAATACAAAAGCATACTGTAGCATACGTGCATAGAGTATGTATTGTAAAATAACAGGCAAATGTCAATGAGCTACAGCTCTGCATTCCACCTCTATTTGATCATCATAGCAAATGACTGGACTGTTTTTTCTCTTGTTTGAAGATAACAACAAGAACACTAAAAACCCTGCAAAGGTTCAGTCCAAGCATGATCATGATAATTATGTAGAAAGACACGAACTTGTCTCCTGTAATCAGAAACACATTTGTGAAGACCAATTCAGCTCAGCTGCAAAGCCAAACATCGACTGTGTTTTTGTTAGCTTGTCATTATGGTGTTGATTGCATTAAAATGTGATTACAAATCCAAGAGTTTGAATTAATCGTGCGCTTGAGCTCTTCAGTTTGAGGCAAAAATAGCAGAGAACATGAAAAGGTTTTTCCACAACAGCAAACATAGCACATCAAAATTACGGCCAGACATCAGACAGCAGTGGGAGAGCAGAACACGGCGAACATGAAGCTCCAGTTTGTGCCTTTCATGTAATCACCATCATTATGTGAGACTTAAATGTCTACAATTACATTTAAGTCTCAGAATCGTGCCTCAGCTTTTGTCAAAACTGAATCAAAGCAAACACGAGGCACACAGCAGGTTGTTAATGTCATGCTATTTATTGATGTTGGGTAATCAGAATGCTGCCTGTTAAAAAAAGCAGTTCATTTGACACCAGGGATAAACTAAACTCACATCACATCACTTACAGAGTAAGATACGTTTACTGACTGCAGTCATAATACCATTTAAGCTTAAACCTGGGCTGTTGTTTTTATAAAGCTGCACTGATCAATATTTTTTTATTAGGACAGGATCAAATGATTATGTGTAATATTAAAAGACAAATCCACAGAGGTTTATCTCTCATGTGTGCAATTTCTTGCAGTACCTCTGACTGAAACGTATTGGCAAGATAAAAGAATCCTCAGTCTGTCCTCCCTGTATTTCTGTTAAGGGCTGCACAACTTTGAAAAAATATGCAATTGCAATCAGCTGATATTCGAGAGACTGATCATTTTTACATCATTATTTTCAATGATGATGTGATTTTTGCAGGGATCTGTACCAAGCAAAGATATTTTCTTAAGTCTGTAGAATATGATGTATTGGCTGAGACAGCACTGCAGCAGCACAATGCTTGAATCAAAATGGTATTTTGACAAACATGTTTCTCCTTTAACATAATTTGATCCAAAGATTGCCGTTGACCGTATTGTGATTTTCAATTACTTGTGCAGTAATAATTGACACATTTGTTTCTTGTGTTCAGTTATGCTCCTAGTTACACTGTAAACATGCTGCTGTTTACCAACAAACCACGTGATGGGATTTCCTCTACAGAGGTACATGGACATTATATTAACATTGCAGCATCCAACACTGACAGCATGTCCTCAGTTCTGTTATTATAGGCAATTTATCATAGTATCGATCTGTTTATGTCATCCTAGCATTACATTGCTTCCATTCGCGCTACAGACAGTGCCTTTTAACTTAATGTAAAATAATAAAACTGAGACACTGAGAGACTATTTAAATCACAATTGTTCAGAAACATTATTCCAGTGGATTGATGCTGTATGGCATCTAATGAATTCAATATAGGTTGTTTGTTTGTGCAACGGAAATGAATTGTTTTGGGTTTTGCAGGCATTAAAAACGTCAGAAATGTCATGTTTTCACTCAGAATAAGTAAGCGGATCTGCCTGCCTGATAAAGAAAGGCGAAATCCTGTGCTGGCATTGTGAGGCTAAATCAAATATAATAGAGGCTGTCTTCATTTCTGCGTTTGTGACAATCGCTGCGATTGACAGCAGCTGAGAGGCAAGTGGCTGCACTCCATATTGTATTGATTTTAGCAAAGAAAGACTGCTGTGTACAGACGGAGAAACGGAGGGGAGGAACAGGGGAGAGATGATGGTGGTGGTGGTGGTGGTGTTGGGTAAAGAAACACAGACTGGTGTGATTGACGTGGGGAATGAGGGAGTGCAGCAGAGGAACTGTCCAAGAGGGAAATTGTTTAGTGAAATGTGTTGATGTGTTTCAATCACATAAATGCAGCAAATTGTCATAATAGCTACAGAGGGAAGGAGTTGGGATTGATATTTCACTGGTTACATACCAGTGTTGCTGCTTTCCAGTAAGACCACCCACAAGCCTCCCACATTTGCTATGAATTAATCAATGACTGATTGGACAGAAAACTGCAAGATGTAATGGCTCTCTGAATAATCGAGTGGAACAAGACCATGAAGATGGAGCGACAACAGCTGATTTTCATACAGATGTACTAAAAACTTCAGCAAGATTTGACTATTTTTAATCTTATTCGTCTCTCTTGAATTATCAGTATGCAGTTTTACGGCACACTCACACGTGGCCAATTTCGCCTTGTTTTGTGCCAA
Source organism: Naso thynnoides (assembly GCA_029783665.1). Classification (NCBI taxonomy): domain Eukaryota; kingdom Metazoa; phylum Chordata; class Actinopteri; order Acanthuriformes; family Acanthuridae; genus Naso; species Naso thynnoides. Next base: position 26,981,041 of record JAQLOL010000001.1, read on the forward strand.
AGCATGAATGCCCCCCCCCCCCCGACATGTTGGCCTGCTCTCTCATTGCTACAGCTTCACCTGGCCTGAGCAGGTGTACAGCTTTACCGAGCTGCCTGAATAATGGAGTTCATCCCATTCTTTTAATTTAAAAACTGATGTTTTTTTCATCTTGTTCCAACATTGTTTTCTCCTATGATCAAGAAGATAGCAACATTTTTTTTCTCAAATGTCTTAATCCAGTTGACTATGCATGTTCTGTTGTCTGCAAATGTCAAGCAAACCCTCCGCAAGCTGTTGCATCAGTGCCAGCATTCAGCATCCGTGCTTGTGCACGTGCAAATGCTGGAGGCTACCTCTTCCAACCTGGCTTGGGCAAGACATGGAGCACTCACACTATCAGAAAAAGCAGTCTTTAGGGGTCAAATGTGCTTGGACACGGTACAGGCTGCCTAGTGTGAGTGCCCTTCAGTGCCCTTGCTTGGTCCCTTAATATCTAACCATTGTCAGTGCTTTGACATTTAAAATTTCTCAACTTCTCAGAGAAGCGCTGGTGATGTCACCGGCGTTCTTTTAACAAGTAGTAGATTGTTGTATTGTTTTGTTATTTCAGCAAGTAATTATGATAATTCTTTGTGTTTTCATCTTGCATCTCTATTATTTTTTGGATTTTGACTTCGATAGATGTATGTTTATTGTCCCCATGGGGAAATTGGTTTGCAGCAGAAGACACACATGGCAATTTACACTACAACATAACATAAAAGCAGGGACACAAAAAAACAGTAACACAGACACAGTGCATCCACTTGTACGTGGTATTGCCCAGACCAGCTGGGGTGCTATCTCCTAACCATATTTAAGAGTTTAATGGCTTGGGGTATTAAGGACATATTTGACCTGTTTTTAGTGAACAGGGAGGGGCAATAACACCGTGCTGATGGCAACAACAACTTAATACCAAATGGCACTCCCATTCGTGTCAGCTGTACTTTGTGTTTAGTACCTATTCAGCAAACATTAGCACTTTAAACTTTTGTACCTATCCTGTGTTTTGCCTCATTATTTGTGTAGGTCAAGTTGAAACCAGTGTAGTGATGGAGTCCAGAGGTCAGATCGAGTCAGAGCGTTTGTCTGACTTGCAGAAGATTAATAAATGCGCCATCTGAAATGATCTGCTATTGTCCAAAAAGTTTCCATCACGGTCTTCATTGTGTGTCTGAATCCAGAGCCAAGGGGAGGTGCAGAAGTTGAGTGTTCTTTCAGATCATTTGAATTACAATATGCTGAAAGTTTATGATGGAATAATTGCCCAACGATACCAAAAATAAACTGCCCATCCGAGCTTTAGATCGGAACATTCAGCATATGCATGTTGAAGCATCAGTGGTGCGTCTTCTAAGAACTTTTTTGCTGCCTTTTTCAGCTCATCGTGGTGAATACCTGGCATTAGCTCCATGGGTGCAATCATGCAAAAAAAAGTAAGAAGACGCTGAACTGAGACTCAACGCAGAGTTAAGGGCTGTGGACTTGACACTTGTCTTTCACTCGAGATTTGGCGCCTCATTTGCAAGAATGAGGCAGAGAGGGGCCTCTGTCTCTGTCAGACTTTTTACCTCCCAGGTCTCCTGTTCGACTTTACTTTTTTCCTCCTGTTCCACTTGTTTTTTTCTTTTCCCGGTAACTCCCACAGCTTCGTGGTTGCACCTCCAGTAGCACAGTACTGCGACACTTCATTAGTTTCCATCAACTCAGACAGCTGATTCTACAGGTAGTAGAAAATATGACAAGAGGATTCCTTCTGTGTTGGGCCAGTTACACCATACAAAACCAATGTTGTGTGCTCTATTTTAAACTATTTCTAAACAGGAGGAAAGGGTATAATTTCCTCTTTGTTTTGCTAAATTGTCCTTGCAGTGCCATGATTGTGCAGTTTGGTTGGGTTCATAATTCTAATGCTTTTCATATGTGTGCTGATCAAATCTGTGAATCTAATATTACACAGACATGCACAGAAACACTTTGCACACTAACTGAGAGGGATGAAAGTGGCCGCGAGCAGACGGAGGATTGGAACGGATCGAAGGCATGCTGAAGGAAAAGAGAAGGACAATGGAGGAGGGGAGCAGAGGGTTATCTTAGGACAAAGTTTCGGTATGGTGAGTGTGTCGCTACATCACCAAGCCAATTATTCTGTGCCAGTAATTTTCTCCTTTTTGAAAAGAAAAGGCATTTATCTTTGCATAAAGAAATCAACAGTTGTTCTTGTTTCAACTGAAACACATAAACTGGGGCTGGTGAACCAACAAAGTGGTTTCCTTTTTCTGCCTGTACCCTGTGGTTATTGGAAGTTGCTTCTTTTTTAGTTCAAATGCTTAAACATACAGTGGGCAGGAGGACAGAGTGCAGGTCTGTTTCTTCTCTGTTCAGTTTGAGTTAGCTTGGCCAGGGATTGGAACTGAGATAAACATACAAGCTACATTTCCTCTGGGTTTGCAGAGACTGGGCTCTAATTGTTGTTTTGGCTCTCCCTTCTCCATCAAAGTGAATCAGAGTAATTGGATCAATATTTTTGACAGTGAACGATTGTCTTACACAACTAAAAGCCAAAGAAGCAAGCTTTCACTAAAGCAGAGTTTTCTGGACCATTGATAATCGATAATACACCAGCTTCGAAGATGCATGTGAAGCTTGTTTGAGCTCATTTCTTTTTGGCGCCTTAAGTGTATTCATATTGACAGGAAACATAATGGCACAGTATATGTAAGTCCAGGTTATAATTTCTTTGTTGATGAAAGAGTCCGAAAGAGTCTCCCGATGATATTGAGGTTTAGAGGATGACTGACTGCTGTTTCAATGGAGAGATCTTTACTTTCATGTGACAACACTAACACACCAATACAGAACCAGTAGTCTGGCATTCACTTACAACCATTATGGTTGGCCATAACTTTGTTACACTTAATGCAAGATACATCAATTTTCCAAGTGCTGCTAGCTAAAACTTTTTCCATCCGATTCGATGGGGGTAGACTACATAATGACGCCCCAAATAGGCAATAAGCATGAGGTTAGATCAGACCTCACATATGCTTCCTTCAGTGTCATGGGGGATGAAAAAGGTGACAGCTCCTGGATCACATTTCTCCTCACCTTTGCCACACTGGAGGGTGGAGGGCAATGAAACTTCAACAACCACATTTTGTAGCGCTTCGTAATTCTGCAAAGTCCGTATCCAACAGCAGATGTACCTAACAGACAAACAGAGTAGCTTAAGTCTGTATGTTAACCCAGGGAGTGAATGAATGAATTTTGTGTCGTCCATCCTGCATGTGTTAAAATATTTGAAAAAAGTATAAGTTAATATCTTGACCTTCTTGTGATAAATGAGGAAAAGTCAGATGATCACTGAAATTATTAGGATTAATCTTTTAAAGATCTGGAATGTCAAACCCGACCGAAGCAGTGTGGCGACCAAGACTAAGATTGCTGTCGTGCTGTAGTGGTTCATCAGAAATGTGGCTGACAGATGCAGAAACACTTCCATTTGTTTCAAACTTACATTTTTCTTTCTAGAATTTATTTGCTTCAAAGAATCCAAATTTGTAACAGCTGAAAATGTGTAAAGGGACAGTTTTTGCAACTTGAAGCAGTAATGAACTGTTATGTCCTGCCTTGACATGTTGATTCAATCAGAATCATATGAATCACAGAGGAGAAAAATCCTTGTGACTTTAATAACTCAAAAGATGTTTTTTTTTTTAAATCTCTCCTTGTTTCTCCGCTCACCTCGTTTTTCTTTCTCTCCCTGTGTCTCTCCACCTCCTGTCAGCTTATGAGGACATGCAGATGACGAGTGATGAATAGTGATGAGCATATGGGACAAATATGTGTGTATGTATGTGTGTGCATGTACAGGGTTGTCAGTGCGAGACCTGCTGCCCTTCTCAGTCTCTGTCCCAGCCTGACACTCCTGCATCCCTCTGGGAGGAGACATCCTGATTCTGTCAACAATGCCGACTTGAACTGGCTTTACTGGAGGCACAGCCCCGCCTCCGAGGAGATGAGGCACACCGGGGGGGAGAAGGGTATCCAAAGAGTGGGAGGGAAGAGAAAAAAAGAATGCTGGCAGCGGAATAAAAGAAATACAATTAGATGGAGAGATTGAGAGAAGAAAAGCCAAAGCTGGGCTGCAAATATTCAGAGCATCTTCTGTTTCCCTCCACAGTTAAACACACTGGTTTTTATTAACCCTCAGGGGGATTTGTTCTCCATAAGCCGCAAAGTGCTGTTGTGGTTTTCAGTAAACAGTGTCAGTGCGGCACTCCTCTGATAACAGATTTCTGTGAGCCTCTTTTAGGTCCAAACATTTTGCTTTTAGGATAATACTGCCTTATAAAGTCTTGTCTGTAAGTAGATGGGTTGAGTTACAGCTCAAGTGCAGCTGGTGGTTTTTGCAGCTCTGAAAGGATTTTATGAAATACATAAATCCAACTGGTAAAATAAGCATCTTACAAGTATCATTCAGTTTTGGGTGTTTAGTTCAGTTCTTTTTTTTTTTTTTTCTTGGCCCAGTATCACAGGGTTCAAGTGAGCTTTACCTGCTGAAACATCAAAGATAGAACACAGACAAACTGGAAAAGGAAAATATCTCCTAAAAGATTTAATCTGAAACTAATAGAAAGTTATTAGGCGTAATCTTTGGTTTTTTGTTTGTAGGGTTAGATTGTCTTGGCCTTAATTCTGTCTGACAAAACCTCCAGGGTAAGTAAATGTCTGTCTAGTGTTGGATTTGCGCTCCTTCCCTCTCTTGTGTATGTGTGAGCCAAATTCTGCGTGTTCTTTAATGAAGCAATAGGAGAAGATATTTGGTCTCAAATACTGTTTTGTTTAGCAGTAAAGGCATAAAGCATTACAGAGCTCTGGGTCTGAGTCTTCCTGTCCCTGACAAACAACAAAGTGTGTCAGTTCGTGAAGTCTAGCTGAT
>JAQLOL010000001.1:26986106-26998080 GCA_029783665.1 Naso thynnoides
AACTCTACATGCAGGACAAGTTATACTTGATTAATCTTAAAGCTCAGTTATAATTAGTATCAAGACACAGAGCCCAGAGTAGGTTTAACAACAACACTCCCATCGCATCAGCACAGGCAAGTCTTTCTGAGAGCCTCTTTGTTCTATATCATTTGCTCACTTGATAATAAGTAAATCCATTAAGCCTTCATGTGGACACAGTTAAATGGTTTAGCATTTTCTGCAGACCCCTCCGTCCTGTAAGCAGGACAGTCATACCTTTGTTCTCACAGAAAATTAAATTTGTATTTGGATCCTCAGAAATGTCTAAACATGTTTTTTATATCCACTCCTGGAGCACAGCTGTCCTACCACTGGCTGTGTTTACACAGTGATTTAAAAGATGCTGCGTAATAAACTAACAATGGAATAGAGCTGTTTTTGTTTTAATAGAACTCATTCACCTCCTTTATGCATAAAGGTTGGCTCTGAAAAGCTTGATTTTTGTAAAGGACAGCAAAGATTTACTGCAAAAAATCAATCAATGAGACTCCTAAAATAAAGTGGTGTAATCCATTTTTGTTTGTTTGTTTGTTTGTTTTTTAACATGTAGAATTGAAATCCTAAAATAAAGTGGTGTGATCCATTTTTGTTTGTTTGTTTGTTTGTTTTTTAACATGTAGAATTGAAATTGCTTTATAGCTTTTTTTTAAAGCAAAAAATCAGCTAAAATCAGCACGTAAAGCTGCAGTTTTACACAGACTGTCTGTTCGTAATGTCACTGCAGATGCTTTTCTGCAAGTCTTTGGCAACATTTCAGAGATACAGATGACTGCCTAAGGAGGTACATTTATCTTCACTGCACAGAGGTCAACACAGTCTATTTGTAATATAGTGCCGTAACAGTGGAAGAATTAAATCCATGTTCAACACTGATTACACTGATCAAAAACAGATGTTATTGTAGCCTTAGTGACCTTAACTTCTTTAACAGGCTTTAAAATTAAAACACAGGAGTGAAAAAGTTTGGCTGAACTCTAATCTTAGACTCAAGAGTGCTTTTTGCACAACTTAAAAACTCAAATGTCTTGGCTGTCCTTACCAGTAGTGACAATGGTGAAAGATGACATGGACATGCTGCCCATATATCAGCACGAAAGACATGCCTCACCAAAGGAAGTGAGACAAGGTTGCATTCTCTTACCAATTCTGTTCTTAATCGCTTTCAACTGGGTGATGCTTCAGACAATATCAGACCATCCCCTTGGAATCCAAACGATCTGGCAGTCATGTTATTCACTCGTACCCACCTTCAGGAAAAGTCTGACCAGCTGAGCAACTATGCGTAGCAGACTGGTATGCACATTAAGTAGAAAAACACCCAGGTGATGTACATCGATACTACACCAGTGCCTCTGATCCCCATTGATGGAGAGACGCTGGAATGTGTTGAAGATTTAACATACCTCGGATGTCTCTTAAGCAGTGAAAGTGGAACCAAAAAGACATCATGATGAGTCTTAAAAAAGCAAAAGGTGCTTTAAGTCAACTTCGGAACATCTGCGAGTCAAAAAAATATAGCCTCAAAACTAAGATCAGACTTTTCAACAGCAATGTTAAAGCTGTCCTGCTGGATGGCTCTGAGTGCTGGAGAGCAACAAAAAATGACATGAGAAAGGTTGACATTTTCCATAATAGCTGCTTAGGTAGAATCTACAATATCTTATCTTTTGTATCTTTTTCAAAATAATATATCAAATGAAGAACTGTTTAAGACAGGCAGGTGAGATAAAGAAACAGAGATTACAATGGCTGATGGACCCCGATTTGGAAGAGAAAGAGAGGCAGATCAAAGAACACCTGGCGAAGGACAGTGATAATGGAACTAAAGGAGATGAGTCTCTGGCCTGAGACAGGGTTTGGTGGCAGTGTATAATTGTGGCCTTATGCTCCAGCTGAGATGAAGAGGATAAGTAAGCAAGTATATGTACTGGGGATGTACATGGCGACTAATTTCCTTCACAGTTAAAGGAATATTTTATGGTCAACTAGTATATAAGCAAGAAAACACTCAGAAAACCATCAAAATTGAGTACAATTTATTCCACGTTAAAATATTAAAAATTCAAACTGTCCTTGCATTTAGGAGAACTTTAGCCTCAACACTCTTCAAGACAACATTAACAAATGTTGTCGTGCAGCACTTTGCACTGTTATATATTGAGCTTGCACACATTAGAAATCATGACAACTGACTGAATAAAAGTTAATTAAACAAAATACATTTCCGCTGAAATGAGTGCCACTTTCATTCCTTTATTATGAACAGTCAGTGCACATTACATGAAGAAAACATGACAGTTCCCAAAAGTTAACAAAATAACATTTAATAGCTGATAAATAGGAGACATTACTGTTGTGTGACTTGGTCTGTACCGTGTATTCTGGCTCAATAAAGTGCATTGACTTGCGAAAGCCTTTGCCTTCAACAAAACATAGTGGCAGCAGTCATTTTACTGATGAGTTGCATTATCTTTTCCTACTGCTTGGCATCACAGCGTCTGTGGGTTGAAGTGGCAAATGTTGTGATACTTGCCTGTTGTGTTGCTAGTAGCTTGCTCTCCCTGCAGGTTGACCTGTAAGATGCCTTTGCTGAATGTGGTTTGTCACTCCGGTTGAGTGGTTATATGCACATATTTGCTCACACAGCCGACTCACGACCTTGTTATCTCTTTCTTCTTCATCTAAATGCTGCCAAACCGAGCTAATAATCCTTCCAGCCGCCATCTCTATTTGTTCCACTTAAGTTTCATTTTTCCACCTGCTGAAGTGTGCAGAAGAAGGGAGGAGCAATCGCCTGCGGTGGAGGCTGGCTGCATAACATTGAGATGCCACATGTAACCAGTATTCTACCAACTACTATTTCTGGTGCTGACTAGTGAAGGAATGGGCATTTTAACATTTAACCAACTAGTCCCCTGCATGCAAAATATACAAAAATATACAAAAATATTGCCTAGCCAAGCTATTGTCCTTGACATTCTGGCTTGTATCTTCTCAGATGTATTACAGAGATTGTTGCTGGTTGCAGTTATTGCAAATTTGTACTTTTTTTTTTCTCACAGGTAAATATTATCTTTGGGGGCATGGCGTGAACAACATACAGACAATTCTAACACACTAAAGGACCATAGTAGACAAGATACATCAAATACTGTGATTCACACACACACCCACACACACACACACACACTGTTATGTCAGTCTTCAATTTGAATATGTTACTTTGAACACACACTCAGACACAAGCATCTTGTCAGTGTTCAATTAAATGTGTTATTTTTAACAAATACACAGAGACAGAGAGAGACTTGCATCTTTTAATTTTCATTTTCAATGTGCATCTGCTATTTTGAGCAAATTAAGCTCGGTTTTATAAAAAAGAAAGGATCTTTTACCTTTTGCCGAACATAAATCTATACGGGTCAATTTTGACCCGTAACACCACAGATGTCACAGTAGATTGTAGTACAATTTCTAAAAAACCCACAAGCAATTTATTTTAGAAAGAGTGTTCAAATAGTAGTCTACAATTATCAGACAAAGCAATTACCTATGGTCTTCACTATAGGAAATATATTGAGTGAATTTAATTTTTTTTTTCATTTGAAAACAAGTGGTATATTGTTAAAAAAAAGGCCCATGGGACCATAAAAATAAAACTAGTAACAGCATTGGCGTGGGTATTATTGCATAATAAATTATTTATGAGTTGTAAAACAAAACTGGATGATAATAATTGTTTTTTGAGTATTTTGGGCTGAGTTAAATCATGTGTCAAATTTGACTGGCTAACCCAAAAGATATGGACAGCTGTCTAACACATTACATGTGTTAAATGGTTTTTGACTGTTTCTTTTGTGCAGATTGTTAATCACTGTTGTAATGTTGGTACATTGTTTACTAAATGGTTGAGCAAATGTTCCAAGGACTGCATAAAACAGAAGTGTGGAAAAAAATCTTTTGTGGAGCTTCTACTGACCTCAGGGTTATTGGTAAGTTCATAGCCAAAGGGAAAGCCAGAGTTACACAACTTCTGTTACATGCAAGAGCAGTTCAAATATTTTTGAGTGATTATGCAGAAAGTTTGACCAAGAAAAAAAAAACAAAAAACAAAAAAACATGTAAATGAGAATCACATGTAGGCAAAACTAAAGGAGGGTGAAGGTGAATTCAAATATGCAGAGTGAGGTGATTGTAAAAATTCCCACTCTCTCAAACAAGGCTGACTTACAATTTTCAATTTCCTGAAATGGAAATAACACAAATTTTCTAACTTTAAACTTTCTGCATTACCGCCCAGTGAGTTGAATTGCACATGCATGTAATGAGAGCTGTGTGAATCATCCCTTTTATACCTCACACTATGACATTTTCAATCACCCATTGTATTTTTTATATCTAAGAGGTGCCTATTCATGTCTGTTCATGAGTTGTAATCTTGTTTATTTTTGCGCTTGAATTATGATACATCGTAAGATGTTCTAAATTATTTTGTCTTCACACTCTAACTGGATTGAAATGAAAGCGCTTATGAAGGGATAAACAGAAAGATTTGTCATGTTGCCTGTGATTGACTATCTCACTCTGTGGAAGTTGTTTTTCCATCAAGAGTAAAAATAGCTTTTCCTGGAACAGAGGGGGAAAAAAAAGTCCTGATATGTGTGACTATGCTTACTCTGGGGAGGTAAACCTGAACCTTTGACAGCATCTTAAAAAAAAACTGGCGTTACCTTTTAAGAAGCATCTCTTCTTAAAGCTCAGTGATCCCTGGCATGATGTGACATGACTTTCTCTCTCCCTCCCAAATAAAAGCTCCTCAGTGTTTTGTTACAGGTCAGTCCACACTTAAATAATCCATCTACAGAGAAGATCCACCTTGTCCCTCTCTTACCCTCTCAAGCAAAGAAAAAACTACAACCTCAGCTCAAGAGACTCTTTGACAGCAACTGCAGTCACTTCTTTTCAATGCAAGAGTCCTAATTAGTGCCTTTAAGTGAATGCAGATCCTTATGCGCGGCACCATATGCAGGACTGAATATTCATGCGGGTGGTGAGCTGGCTGTCCCTGCTGTGGCCCAAATGCTGTGTTTTTCTTGCCCTCATTATTCTGACATGCTGACAAAGAGCAACAAGGCAAAGAACAAGGAGGAGAGAGCAAAGTCAGTCTTTGCAAGTTCACCCCCAAAACTTTATGATGCTGAGAAACAGAAAGGGAGGATAAATTAAAAACATTAACACTGTGCTTCAGCCAAGAGGAGTCAGTGATTGTATCATGTCAAATCAAAAATTCATATCAAGTTAAAACCAGCAGGAATTTAACTTGATTCCGGGGGTAATTTTCAAGGACCACGAGAACGTGTAAGCTTATTATGCAGACCTGTACAATTGTAAATATTTGACAGTATTGGTTTTCTAAAGCAAAGCAAACACAGCTGTCTCACTTAAAAGCCTCTCCGAGGAACTTTCATTTTGTGTTGAATGTAGCGATGCCTGTAGACCGAAGCGGTATTGCTTGCCGTTGTAAAGATCTTGTCTAACGCGAGCATTTGTTTCAGAAAAACAACAACAAATTGTTGTAGCTTTTCCACTGAATGGACAAAGGCATTGTAAAAGGCAGGATAGTAATTTTCAATCTCTAATCAATCTTGTTGATGGTCTCATTTGCTGGTGTAAGATGTGAGGCATCAGTATTAAATGTAGACTGCTTCATAATCAGTTAAAAGTTCATTACAGGGACTTCAAAATCTACATTAAGAACAATGGAAGCTACATATGAAAACTTTGAAAAATGTGTTTTTATCGTACAAAATGTGCAGTGGGTCATGTATAAAAACAAAAGAGTCAACGATGATTCATGCAGCATTTAAGCTTAACTCTTGTGCAGTAATTGATTTGAGTAAAGCTCACGGGAATCATCTTGCAGGGACTTGCTTGAAGTCGGCAATTCATCACTGTGAGTGTTTGGTCATGTCGTCATTGTGTTGTGCCATTACAATTTAAGTAACAGTTTCAAAGAGGTTTTGCAGTCACAGGCTGTTTTAACACAAAGCAAAGAAGAGATAAAGGCAACTAAACATTTACTGTGATGTATAACTGTGGCATTATTTTATTTATTTATTATTAAATAAAATGAAAAGGAAGGTAGAGGTTAAGCAGAAGTGACTTGCAGTACATAACACCCCTGAAGAATTTTTCTGTCGCTTTTAGGATTTAATGTGTCACAAAGTTGGTCATCTCCTACAGCAAAAATATCCTTGACTACCTGGCTAATAAAATATAATAACATCATCTTTATAAATGAATGCTGCTCCGTCACACCTCTTTTTATTTGCGGGCAAATAATGAGACCTTCCTCCTTTCCTGACACCATTATCACTAAAGAGGGCACGGTGTATGACAGGCATTTTAATTGGTACTCAGGAAGTAAAGCGTGTTATTTAGTGAAATAGCTGCGGTTGGCACTTTCTCTCGCAAACTGTGAAGGTTTGTTTTAGGCGTCAGAACGGCAGCGTCGACAAAACAGCAGTGTCGTGGCAAAGCATGGAGAAGCAGCAGCACTGATAACAAGCAAGAGGGTGTGTGTGTGTGTGTGTGTGTGTGTTTGGGGGGGTGATTGTAGAGTCAAAATAATTTGAGTGTCAGAGTGGCGGAGGAATGTGAGGTGAAGAATGAAGAGCGGAGCAGTTTCAACGTTGACAGTGCTGCCCGTCCTTCACCTAGCTGCTCCGCTCAGGCTTCAACACCTCCAGCAGCCTCTCACTTGGATGAGCTCCAAGTGCCGCCAAGGTCAGGAGAGCACTGTCATTCAACACCACTGTGTGTGTGTGTGTGTGTGTGTGTGTGTGAGAGAGAGAGATGCAAGTGGAGGGGAGGGGTGAGGGCAGGGTGTACGGACATGTGTGCAAGAGCAAACACAAGCCTAGACGTGTGTGTTTGTGTACTAGTTGCTAAGGTACAGTAAGTATTGTATTTCTGTACTTTATGTGTGTGTGTGTGCGTGTGTGTGTGTGTGTCTCGGTGTGTCTGCTTTTGTAGGTGTGTAACAGTCACGTCAGAGTATCCATCAGCTCTGACAGTCATCCTACAGATTTCAAACATCTATACGTCAAAACAGCCTCCTGTTGTTCAGAACATTCTACATTTAATTTCAGTCAGTACAGTTGCAAAATAAGACATATATGAGTAAACTTATATGTGTAAACTTAATAAATAAGAAGAAATTTAAAAAAAAATTCTATACAGCAACATACACACACAATTGTTATGTATAGAAATTTTGCAACAGTCATAACACTATCTTATATTAGCGCAACCTCAGTGATCGTGTCCCATTCTTAAAAAACTAGAGGCTTAAAGAAGTATCAACTACAGTAGAAAATTAAATCAAACTAGAGGAAAGGGTGCCAAGAACTTGCTTTTCTCAGATTTTACTGTCTTTGTTTCAGCTGCATCTGCTCCAGAATGAACCTGTCAGACTACAGCGAGCTGTCAGCCTCTCATCTTTTGAAAACTAGACAGTCAGACAATCAAAAACTACAGAGCATTCACTCAATGCTGCAGTATAATCAAACAGGATTACTCAGGAAAGAATAAGTATGCAAAAATTATAGTGCAATACATGCGGAAATTTACTGAGGCTGTTTAACCACCTGGCTTTCAAAGGTTGAGAGGATGATCGCATTCTCATGATTAATACTAACCCTAATGCTAGCAAGCTCTTAACCTAGTGTGCAATGTTCTCTCTTTGTAGGGGAAACTCACCAGCTTTGCTTTGGTTACTGTGCTTTCTATGAGCAGCTGTCTCTGCAGGTTAGCTGTTAGCTTTAACGAGAGCCGTGGCCTCTGTGCCGTCAGTCAGGCTGTGCTTCGATTTTGGCGATCAGTTTTAAAATGGTAAATATTTACAGTTTCTGGTAGTGGGTAAAACAAACTATCTGTTTATCGGTCTCTTTTCTTTCCAACAGAGTTTCGCAGTCCAGGATCCTCTCCAACAATGACCTGCAAGTGTTTCTGTCCTCCTCTTCTTCACATTCAGCAACCTTACTCAGTGCTTTAATGAACACAACAGCGCTCCCCGTTCAGGACCCTGACAGTCACATCTATTTCCAGAGTAGATCTAACTATTCAGTCACTTTGAGGAGATTTTTGCAGACAGGACTCAGGAAAAAGTGAAATACTGCAGGGACAGTAAGTGTGCAGAAATCTCTAAGTGCAGGCGAAACTCCATAAATACATCTCTGCTTCATAAAGACTTCATTAACATTTTCAAGCTTTTGAATTTGTAAAAGTGTATTTCTATATTTCGGTGTGAGAAAAGGATCTAACTTCATGTGTCACTGGTATGAAAGGTGAACGTTTTAATAATTTAGGAAATTACAAAGACCTTCGAACGCAATATTTGAATGTGGGTAATGAGCTGTCGATTGTTTCTCTTTACGCTTTAAGTTCACAGGGTCCCCACCCTTACCGTTAAAGTTGGGAAACTACATTTTAATTAAGTCCAGCTCATAAACCTGCACTTTGGTCAGTGTCTCACACAGGAAATTGCACATGAACATTCATATGGTAACCTGGGACTCACATTTTTTAAGCTTTTGGTGTACGGATTAAAGAATTTTACATCATCTGACAAAAGCCTAGATGTTCAAAGTGTTACTTGACGAGATACTAAATATTTAGTCTGCATGCTCTAAAACTGAGCATCACTCAACTGTCCAAAAATGTCAGGAGTACAAATTAAATTAAACTTTAAGCCAGCTAAATCGAATCATGAAATTCCCTTAACTGCAAGTCTTTCTCCTTGGGAGTCCATCCGCATTAGGAGAGTCTTGGTGTCCACTAAAGACCCTCTGCTGTTTGCTGTGAGCGAGCAAGGACACTGCGGTTTGGCAGTCAGAGGGGATCCTCCTGATGTCGCTCATCCTCTCTTTTCATCACACTGGAGGGTCTGCCGACAGTATTTAGGGAGTACTCACCTCCCCCATCGCCTTTCTTACTTGATACTGAAGTTCTTTCTCTCCTTCTTAATTTATCGCCTCTCTATTCAGTCGCCACCTATTCATGCCCACTTCACTGAGCTACTCCACTCAATTGCTCTGCTGAACACAGGGGACTATTTTAATAATGTTGTCTGTATACATTTGTTTATTTATTGCCTATAAGTGTCCTCTGGAGCTTTTTATCCAGAGTGAGCGATGATATGGATGCTGATCATCCATTACTTTTTTAATCCGCTCTCACTTGAAGTTCCTCTCTGATCTGTTTGTGAAGTCTGTCTGACCTCCTTCATGTTTTTTCTCTCTCTCACTGTCCTTCGATTTTTTTTCCTTCTGGCCTTACAGGAAACATGTTTTTTTTTTTTTTTTTTTTAACAATCTGATTGGGTAATAAGAGGAAATTAGAATTTATCTGCTTCAGAGGAAAAAAAAGAGTCACACTTCTTTGACCCCAAGCAGCAAAACAAAGTATATTTTAGTCATTTCTATGGGCTGCTGTCAGACCACCACTAATGAAGGCATGAATTGTTCCACGGTGAAGCTCTGCTGCTCCCATGCAGGGTGAATTAAAGCTGTATTTGTTTCAATTTATTGAGGTCAGGAAATAATAAAGTTAGAGAGAGGAAAACTTCTTTTGAATCCACATCCATTAGAGGCTCTTTATCAGCATTCCATAATTACTTTCCCCATTCACCCAGGTCAGGCTAATGTCGGCTGTCTGTCTGCACAATCACTTGTGCTCTGGAAATGACTTGACCATGTGGCAAGTGTTTAAAAAGTCTGGACTTCATGTGGAGAAAGAACTCATGTCAGCAGCATTGAGAGCATGTGGGCTGCTGTGAGATTCTCAAAATCGGCCTATTAAGCCACATATGTGCATTTATGCCACTATCTGGTGGATTCATGATCAACATGAAACATTTTCTGTTAGCAAACCTGTGAACCAGCCTACTACTACACCATGTGAGGTCGATCTGGATTAGGCATCACTGCATGTTTAACGAGCAACTAGTTCTACTTTGCATTTAAAATGGTGGCAAAGAACACTTTTTGTGTCTTTGTTCCACAGACACACCACAGACATTTCAGTTTCAACACTGTAGGTATCTTTCAAGACAGGTGGTGTGGTTGTAATGTGTGTTAATGAATGTGAGTTTCACGCTGAATTCATGCTCCCCAAAAGACAATTTATTAAGTACAATTATGATCAGTCTTTTTGGGAGCATCTGTTTAGCATTTTGGTGCTTCTTGCTCTCGTTGGCTTTGCTATTTTTGTCAAAGTATTTTATATCATACAGGAATGTGTGTTTGCTGCCTTATAAAGCACGTTTTTAAAAAGACATTCTGTAGATATAAAGTTCAATTAAGCGAAACAGTATGATTAGAAATAGTTTAAAAATATTTGATCAGCAGTTAAAATAATGGATAACCTTAACAGAGGATATGCAGAGTAAAAATTCAAAAATAGAAAACTGGCTAGTTGTTACTGTCATCATTGTTTCGTGTCAATTGTAGAGAATCATCCCAGTCTGTAAATCAATTTCATGCTCCAAGAGTCACATATTTGATGTAAGAATCTGAAGAAATGACATTAGGATTAAAGTGACTTTCGAAATCTGATCAAGAAGATGTTATGTTTGTATTAATATTAATGGCTGCAGGGTTACGACCCATGACTGCCACCTTTATTCACTTCCATAGCTTGACTTATTTTGTCTTTCATCTTTGCTTTCATTGACTGTTTTTTAATTTTCTCTCTCTGGAGAGTTTTTTCTTTGTCACCCATTCATTCACGTGACAATTTAGAACTGTAACATGCAGAAAAACCTTAAAAGCCCAGTGACTATAAACTAATTTAATCAGCAATGAATGTGCAACTCATAATTACAGAAATTCTGCTGTCGTCCCTTTATAAAAAGAAATCAATAAGGGACAAATGGAGGCACGTAAGCATTGAGTTGATGTTCAAATAAGCTGCATAGGCCCCATGCGGTGGACTAATAGAATAAGTGACTATGCTTTCATGCATAACATGGGCCTAATGTTGTTCCTGCTCTCTCTTTGATTAACAGAATAATTCAATTTATGTACTCGCACAGATAAAGAATTCATGCCCTCTTAATATTCCCAATTTCATGCACCCTCGTATAATTTGATCACTGATAGAATGCATATGTACTCCCCTTTAGTTGCACACTCAAAGCCCCCACTGTCATAAATTACAGGTATATTAGTCCCATTTCTGGTCTCAGCTAGCAACTCCCACATTATTATCCCGAGAGGGAAAACACAAAACTAGCAGCCGTAACAGTTAGCATCCTAGCATTTGTTAAGTAAATGTTGGAACTTGTTAACTCTCTGAGAAACAGGCTCACTGGCTGCGTGGTATCTAAATGTTCAAAAGAGTCGGTAAATGCAGGAGAGTCACAAAGACAATTCTGATCAAATTTAATCAAATTGAAAAATGTGGTTGGACTGTATGTGGTTTGA
Source organism: Naso thynnoides (assembly GCA_029783665.1). Taxonomy (NCBI): domain Eukaryota; kingdom Metazoa; phylum Chordata; class Actinopteri; order Acanthuriformes; family Acanthuridae; genus Naso; species Naso thynnoides. The sequence goes on from JAQLOL010000001.1 coordinate 26,997,635, forward strand.
CGGAGTCTCAGCTGGAGCTGAACACACTGATTTGTGGGTGTTTCCAGTGATATAACCTGAGGAAGAGCTTTGGAAATCAATGTGTGAAATAAGTCACGAGAGCCAACAGGAACTTGAAGCTTCAATACTGTGTTTGTGACTCCAAGATGATGACATTTTAGGAAGATAAGCATGTTCAAACAGTGACGTTATGTCTAACTGGTCTCCTTATTTGATTCCTGTTCTATTCCACTGATTCTGCCATAGCTGAAATGTTCCTGCTTTCAACATGAAGTGAAGTATATCCATCAACGCATGATGTCCTATTTTGTTTATACATGTACCTGTCCTTATTCGTAATTATATTTATTTGTTGTTTGTGTTGTTTATTTATAGTTTATTTATCTATAACTTTAGAGGAAACTCCTTTTAGGAGAAGAGCTGAAAAACCTCAACAGTGCTGGTGT
>JAQLOL010000001.1:27021262-27034121 GCA_029783665.1 Naso thynnoides
CTCTTTTAAGAAAGACTTAAAAACCTATCTTTTTAGAAAAGCATTTGCATAGATTGCCCTTTTTAACATCCTTTTTTATGTTGTTTTAGTTCATCATCTGTAATCTTCTCTGAAATTTCCTCTCTGCCTCATTTTAGGTGTTTTTACAGTGACTTGCATTTTTACCTTTTATCCTTCTACAGCATTGTAGCACTTTGAGATCTTTTATTGATGTAAAGTGCATTATAAAGTAAATTTATTATTATTATTATTACAATCTTGTGCATACCCCTGCGCCCTCCGGCAAGATTAAAACCATTTCTCCTAACCTAACCCTAACCAATTTATGCCTTAGCCTAACCTTAACCTTACTTCATACCTTATTACCCCTAAACTTAACCAGGATCTCAGACATCAAGTCATGTCAAATTAGGACTGATCTTTGATCCCCATTAGGACTATTGGTCCTCACACGGTCACTATTTATGCCAGAAAACATCCTAACAAAAACCAGTACACAGACTCTTTGAACACATTCAACCAACACCAACCTCCTTATATACCCTCTCTTCCAGGCTAATTATCATCAGCTGTGGATGAACATCTGAGGTGCTGCCAGTTGTTCCTGATGAGTGAAGCCTGTGACCTAGATTTTAGAATCTCTGACCACAACAGTTTGCAATGTATATTTTAATGCGATGAGTTCATTTTGTGTATTATAAGCCAGTGTGTGGTCAGAACTTGTTTGTACAGACGTAATCTCTCAAACTTTAGCCCTGCAAAAGACCACAGATGTCAAATAAAAACACAGTAGTGGACATCACAATGCATGTTTCTCTTTTAAATGTCGAGAAATTAAGCTGGAAATGGGAAAAAAAAAAAACTAAAAAACACACTTCCTGGTGTCCAACCTCACACATCCACCTGCAGTCTCTGTTGTCGGCCACATGGGGGCAACATACCTCAATTGTTAAGATTCTGGTTTAAAGGAGAGCTTTCACTTGACAAGATCTCATGAGGCTGCACTTAAAATTTTTTAACATTAGACAACTAATGGACAGTAAGAGTCTTACTCTGTCGCAGGCATAATAATCCTCTTGAACTGAAAGCTTGATGCCTTTCACACTGATCTCCAGAATGCAGGAGGAAGGCGGGTTATACTTGACTGTCATCCTTCTGTTGGTGGCAATCTGGAAAACAAATGTTGATGGAAAAGATGATGGACATAGTCACATGCTGAATTTGTTCATGTCAATTTCAAGTTCAACATCATATAACAGCAACTAAGTGTTAAACAGTTGATCCATTTAGATATTACATTCAACTTTATTTCAGATGTTGCCAAATGCAAACGGCTCCTTTATTTTTTATGTTTGGCTTGATTGGAAGAAGATGACACATCCTAAAAGTGCAGTCCGAATGTTTTTTAGGTTTGCAAGTGCTAGGTGTTACGCCATTTTGCATTTTCCAGTGTGGACACACTTCACATTTAGTCAGAAATTGTAATTTAAAAACAAATACAATAATATGCTGTACTTCCTCTGATATGTTTTTCAATATACAACACGTCTTCTACCAAATTTTCCTGTGAATATACCTGATAGTAATAGTAAAATGCCCAACACATTTAAACACACAAAAATGGAAAACGTTGTTCTTGTACCTTCTGCATAGCCGCACACAGAACATCATTTCCTTTGTGAAAGGGCACCTGGACTGAGCCCAGGAACTTTAGCCGGTATCTGTCCATCCATTCACTGCTCTTGACTGCACAACAAAGATTAAAAAAAAGAATAAGTCAGTATTCTCAGAATAACAATCAAAGGCAACATGAGCAGAGAAGTATGAAAGCTGAGAGCGGTGATGGTCGCTACTCCCTTTTTTCATTATGTTATCTTGAGATCACAAAAATCCTTAACTTAGGATGGATGTAATGATTGCACGCCATTATGTGAAAACTACTCATGTTCTCTGGCTTAACTGAAGTTTTGGGGCATTAAAAAAAATCAAGGTCTCACCCAGACGTGGTGATATAGTGAATAAATTACTCAAAAGAGAAAGCGTCTGGATCCATGAATTACACACAGTGAAACCTTTTGGTTTGAATGAGGAGCTTAATCTTTCTTGCTTTCTCTAAGGTCCATGTAGGTTTTTTATTTTATTTTTGGGATCATTTGTTCTATCTTTTTGGAGTTGACTGATAATTCTAACGTGTTTTTTACATACCAAGGTCAATCTGCTGTTATGTCTACTGATTCCAGTGTTTTTATCTGTGTATCTATCTGATGTTATACAATTAGTCAGTGGATATATTTTTTGATTCAATAGCCCACATATTTTTACATGAATGTAAGATACATTTGTCAATGTTGCAATTATGGCTTTATATATCTAACTATTCTCTCTTTATTGGTCTATGAAGGTGGTAAAATGTGCATTGGTTAATTGTGTCAATTGTGTCAGTGACACAGCCTGCAGACTCTAATCTGTTCCTCCCTCCTCTTTCTTTGAGCCCGTGAGCTACAGGCTTCCAAACGCAGGGAAGGGTTAAAGCAGACTGATTGTTTCCAACGCTGTAATCACTCCAAAGAAGACCATGTGTTCGAAACGTTAGTGAACGCTTGCACCTGAATAAAAACTTTTTTAAGATGATCTGTTGAGCTCCAGTCATTTTCCCTTTTTGATCATGAAAAAATCATTTCGTTATGACAGAATAACAGCTTGTTCTCCCGTGATAAAGGAATAAATTGATGCATTATCACGGGAAAACAAGGCTTGTTTTCCTGTAATAATGGAATAATTCATCAGGTGAGCTTTCATCACGTGATCAAAAATGATTGTGTGGTTCATGAGCACAGATTTGCCCGTCAAGATCATTGCCAGCAGCATTATTGAAGTGCGATTGTCTGTAAAGCTTCAGTAAAACTAGTCTTCTCCTTAAATGACGAGTGCTGATCTGAATGTCATCTCTAACAGAAAGACACAATTTCTGCCTGTGTTAGACCTTGATTGAAGTACAGTCTGATGCGTTGATCAGTAGATACTCCAGTATGTCTCATTTTCAGCTAGCCTACTCACAGGTGTCAAGAGCCATCTACATGCCGGCGCTGGTGGTAATCCAGATCTCTGATAAAAATTATTACACAAGAGGAAATGACAGGCTTTTTAATCCTGTTACCACAGGAAAACGAGCCTTGTTATCCCATGATAATGCATTAATTTATCCCATTATCATGGTAAAACAAGCTGTTATCCTGTGATAATGAAATGATTTATTTTTTGTGATCTCGAGATAACAGAATGAAAAAAAAGTAGTGACCGTGACCACTCTCATCTTCCATAGAGAAGAGCTCAAGCAGTCATTTATTTGGGCCCTTAAATCCCGGTGAGATTTAAGTAGCTGCATTAAAGAGACAGATTAATTGCTTTCTTTTGGTTTTTTTTTTTACAGCTACAGAGGTCTTGGGTCTCTGTGGTTGCTGGTTTTCTGCACACACCACACAAACAACTGGGCATTTATTACATTAATGTGAACATAATTCTAAACTAAACCCTGACATCAAGTCCAAACTCTCAACCAGAGTTAACCTTAAATATGATACAATGGTCTGGTGCAGATTTTCAGTCAGTGTTTCAAGTAGATTCTACTCAGTCAGTTCTGTTTTGACAATCGGCAGTGTCTTTACCTTTGAAGCTCTCGGGGTCCTTGGTCACCTCTATCGCGTAGTAGGCTGGGAAGATCCCACGAGCTCCAGTTCGCATATTGTAGCCCTCATACCAGTAATCCTCTGACTGAACCTCCACCAGCAACGGATCATCCACCTCCAGCTCCAACTCATCATCATGTCGGGGAACAAACCTGTTCAGACAGAAGCAGTTACGCTAAAGATAGGAGGGACCCTGCAGGCTTTGTATGAGCTGGATGACCACATTGCACAGTATCAAAAGGAATAACTTGCACCCACTTGCCTTAAATCAGCCACGATCATTGTTGCTAAATGTTTTGAGAGACTGGTTTTAAAACATATTAAATCCACCCTCTCTGTCATCCTGGACCAGCACCAGTATGCCTACAAAGCAAACCGCTCCACAGAAGATGCTATTTCCACAGCCCTACACTGACGCAGCTGGACCAGAGAGGGACCTATGTTAGAATGCAAGATTATAGCTCTGCCTTTAATACCATCGTCCCCTGCAGGCTGGTCTCAAAGTTGCTTAACCTGGGACTTAATAGAACTCTGTATGTGGATTAAGGGCTTTTTGACCAACTGCCCACGGACTGTGAGAGTGGGGTCACACCTCTCCTTCAGTCTGTCCCTCAGCACCAGCACGCCCCAAGGTTGCGTGCTGAATCCTTTGTTCTACTCATTATACACATTCGACTGTACCTCCAGTCATCCCTCCAGTACAATAATCAAATCTGCAGATGACACAACTGTAGTGGGACTGATTTCTAACAACAACAAGACAGCCTACAGAGATGAAATCTGCGATGAACAGAATGTTGCAAAGACAATAATCTTACACTCAACAAAAAAAAAAGACCAAAGAGCTCATCATTGACTTCAAGAGGCAATGCAATGATCCCGCTCCTCTAATTACTGGAGGAGAGGAGGTGGAGAGGGTCCTCTGTTTCAAGTTTCTGGGGACCTACATCACTGAGGACCTCGTGTGGACGGCCAACACCACTGCTCTGGTTTAAAGGCTCAACAACGGCTCTACTTTTTGAGGACACTTAAAAAGAACAAACTGCCATCAAAGCTGCACAAGGCCTTTTATCACTGCTGCACTGAGAGCATACTGACATACTGTGTAACAGCTTGGTATATGAATTGCACTGATGCAGACAGGAAAAGCACTCAGAGGGTCATCAATGCATGCCAAAAAATTGTTGGATTGCCCCTGCCCACTCTGGAGGACATATTCAGGACACGCTGCCACCACCACCAACAACAACAACAACAAAAAAAAAAGGTGAGACCCACCCCTGTCACCACCTCTTCTCTCTGCTCTCCATCACTGAACTTAAGAGTGACAGACTCTGACCCCTCCACTGCCATCCCCCTCCATATCACAAGGACTAATGGGCCTAAATCTATCTCATACCTCAAACGTGCAATATATTGGGTCACTATGTGCAATACTCATGACTATTTTATATGTGTCTTTCTTTTATCCTGCATACACTCTTCTTTTTATTTAAGTTTTTACTCATCAGTTCTATATGATTTATGTGTAGCCGTATGAACGTGTGCATTGATGTTTTATGGACAGCACTTACAAAGATGTTGTACTGTTTTTTGTGCAATGACAAAACTGATTCTGATTCTGAATTATAATTAGCTTTAATTCACAAAGTTGATAAGATTCTAACTGCAAATGGGTTTCACAGAAAAATAAGTGGCTTCACGACCACCAGCAAGAAACTTCTCAAATCACTCACTTTGCACATTCATTTTTTTTTCTACTAAAATGTAGCAAATACTCACCTAGCTTGTGGTAGCTTTGAGAGTTTCTTGGATTAAAAAATGTCGTAAACAATAAATAAATTTGTGAATTCAAGCTGACTACAGTTGCTGTCTCCTTTATGCCCACACACTGTTTGATAAGCTTAATATTCAAAACAGTTTGGGACTTTCATAGAGAAAAGAGGCCTTTTATTTAGGTCGTTTAAGGTTTAATATGCATCCTCGAGTTTGTCTAACAAGGTTTGAAATGGTCTCATAAGTCAGAGACTCACAGGAATTCAGCTTGTATTACTTAAGCTCAAAGTACAAGATGACAATTATTTACTTAACAAAACTAACTGCTCTGATGCTGATAAGTCAGATGTGGTGCTAATGGTTACAGAAACACTAAAAAAATATTATAACATTTAGTATATATTTTCAGCAAATTATGGTAAATACACATTCAGACTGGAAACTCTTAAAATTAAAGGAGCACTGTAAGCTATGCATGCATAATATCAGTCGCCATCACATGATATGTCATTGCTCAGAGATGCTGCTATTCACATGACTGCATTGCTGTTGTTTTTGCCCTCCTCCTCTTTGCATTTATCAGCCTGAGGTTGTCAGCAGCAGCTGTATTGCAACACTGCCAACTGGAGTGTGACTGTTACTGGGGAAACACTAAGATGCAGAGCAGTTTCTGCTCCAGCAACTAAAAAATGACTGATGGAGGTAAACCTGTTAAAAGGCAACGACAACCTTAAATTCTGCTGATGTGTCACACAGGGGGTCAGGGGACAAGGGGGGCATTGACTCCATGATTACTGCTCAGTGTAGCATAGCCAACAATGTACGACTCACAGCTACACAGCAATTACAAGCCAGTGTCACGCACTCACACAGGGAAAGCACATTCATGGCTCTTTGAGATTCATTGCGTGGGTATCTGTGTTGTAGCTCAGCTAGCAGTTCTGCTGTAAGAGCCTCTCCAATGTGCGTTTCTGTGAGGGGTGTTTATATTGAACCTCATTCCTGTGGGGTTCTGCTATGATCATAATTTAGGACTCAAGTACAGGGATTGCAGAATGACCTAAGGCAAGCAAAATGTCATGTTGGGTTATAATTCTAGCAGCTCACCTGCTGGGAGAAAGACATTAAAGCTGATGTAGGTAGTTCGTTTTTGGTGTCACTGGGCAAAATTCTATAATAACCTTTTAGCATTTTGTAATTCAGGTGGTCTGAAAGAACACTAGACTTCTGCACCTCTTCTTTTGAAGACAGTGACGGACCCTTTTCGGCGAATCACAGGCCATTTCAGAGAGCCATGCTCTACAAAGGCAGTTGTTGTGTCTTCACATCCTCTCAGCTGGTGAAACAATACAATGGCTGACAACCCAGGAGGAAAAGTTGCTCCTCCAGCTTTAGCAACAACTGCAAACAGGGCAAAGCAACCCCATGAAGGAAGACTGACATATCAAGACGTCTAAAAAAGAAAGAGTCAGCAAACGTAATAAAATGCAAGCCAGGTGAAGGGTGGAGCTATAGAGCGTAAAAAGCTCAGTAGCTCCACAGTTTTGGTGCAGCAACCACAGACTACCACAGAGGCTCGCTGCTTAAACTGCAAATCAAGTCATGCAGGAAGTCTTTTTTTTTTCTTTTTTTTTTAAAATCTCACTGTGAATAGGGGGTTGCAGGTCTGTATTACTGAAGGAAAGGCAAAGAAAGTGGTAAGTTAGCTAAATGACCATGGGGCCACCATTCTAAAAGAAAAAAACTGTTATACACAACCAAATATATTTACTTTCTCTCGAGATATGAAAGGATGATGATGATTTGGTGAAATTTTTCTCAAAGCCAAGAAAGATTAAGTGCAGCAGTAGATTATACACGCTTTGCTCTTGATGTATGCTACTCTTTTGTAGATAAATACGATTTGTTTACGATCAGTCATCCTCTCCCCGTTGTATTCTCTTTAGTTTTTAATGCAGAGAAAGAGAGTGAAAGTAAATTTGAATGCAAAAAATTCAAATGCTGATCCCCTGTGCCATCTGATTGAAGCCAACCACATTATAAAGTCATCCCAGGCACTGCATCTGTAAAGGGTTTTTTCGGTGTGTACCACTGGGCCTGGATAAAATTCCAGAGGATACACGGCTGATGGTGTAGTTCTTCCTCACCTGTAGACAGCTCTGTGGCTCTGATCCTTCTCCTCTCCATTTAAGATACAAGAGTATAAGCCAAAGGACTCCGCACCTTGAAAACCAGAGAGGGGAAAAAAAAGGGATGAGGGGAAAAGAATGTAGACCGTATAAAAATAGAAGCCACAATTAGGATGCACTGTGTTTACTTGAAAGCACACATGCATTCTTTAGGAGCCATGAATTACACTTTAATTAGGTGTGAAACAGATGAGCATTGTGCATTTCTACCTGCATTCCCCTGAGACACCCCTCACCCCCCCCCGGACTACTCAGATCAACTGCTGTGCTGTTTCTAATGAGCCAGTGAAACACATGGACGGCATCCAAGAGCACAGTGAGGACTATTAGAGGAAATGACCACTCATACATTATTAACAAATGCCTCTTTCTTATGAATCCTTCCTCCTGCTCTTTACTGTTCTTTATTGTGGACTGCTTTGCTCACACACACAAGGTGCTGAAGGTCAGTGCATGACTTTTCTCATTGCTTGTCAAGCTTAGAATCAGCCTAATGAAAGGAATCCCTACCATCCTCCATTAAAGGGCAATACTCTTCCTTCTGGGGTTTCTCTTTTACATTTTGAGACCACAAACATATAGTATGATAGAGCAGAAAATCCCACAGCAATAGCTTTTGTGCAGGAGGAGAGCTCTGTAACTTTGCTGTCTTGAACAATGACAATAAATGTAATCTTCTGTCAGTTATCTTATAGGCACATGGACACTAATCATGGAATATTCAGCATCTTCAGATGATCTATTGTGATGACCCACTGAATTTTTCCCCTTGCAATTACATTAGACCAAACCTTTCACTCACGAATCTCAAAGATTATTTTAAAGATTTTAATTAAATCAACTGAGAAGATTCGTATCAGGCAGATGAACACTTCTCATTTCCTACACTGTTAGCCCTCAAATGAACTCTGTGGGATAAAAGCCAGGCAAACTCATGAAAAGGATAACTCTGCCTGATTCCCTAACATTTGTAAAGACAGTGGATTAAATGATTTTCTCTGTAAAAAAAAATTCCAGAGCTGCAGAACTGCTGTGCAGCAATAGGGTAACTGACAAGCCCTCAAACTCATCACTCAAACTGACTTCTTGTATCACATTTCATTTGCTAACCTATATCTTTAACACACACGCACACACATAAACCCATTTGCATATTTTTACAGTCATTTTTCATGCAAATGCTTCTTTAGCCTTGAAGCATCCTGGTAGATTTGTAAGCGTTTGTTAGAGGGAACTCCAAGATTCTAGGCTATATGCTTTAAAAGTACTTGGGAATACTACTGCATTTTCAGAAAACAGTTTTATACATATATGTCCTTTTAAGGCTCCAGAGTAGAGGTCAGTCAATTAACTGGCGCCGATAGGACTTTATATAAAGTGTTGTTATTGGAGGAATGGGGCTCCGATAGTGGCCGATGGCTGTGCAACTTCCACTGGTCACGTGGGGACGGCCATCAGCGTTTTGCACAGAGGCCTCACAGACAAACTCAAGATAATATGTGCTTTAGATAACTGATTAATTTGTATGATTTAAATGAAAGTTAACTATTGTAGGACAGCTTTACTCCTTCATTGGGGGCATAATAAGGCTGCTGGTCATGTAATGGAATTATAAATATATTAATTACACTGAGGATAGACCGTACATATCAGCCAATTTCTGCTCTAAACTATCCTTATCATATCAGCCATTAAAAATCCACTATCTGTCAGCTTCTTCACCACAGGGAGCTGTGCAAAGTTTGTTTCAGTGTGTCACGTGATCTCACTTGAATCAGCGTCAGTTGTGATGTGGAGTTAAAAAAAGTCTACCCGATGTCTCTTTCTCTCACTCATCTTTGTCTGATGTTTGATGCTCGTAACTTGAGGCTACATCAGCAACTTCTAACAAACTCTCTTTCCATATTATCAGTGTTCTGGTTGCATGATGGGTAATGTAGGCACCTGGCTTTGAGAGGGAAAAAGAACACATGGAATACATGATGATGATATCTATGTTTCTGCTGCACTGGTTATAATCATTATCTCTACTATAGGAGCACAGTGTTTAAATGGTGGATTGCTATTAACAACTCTATCTAAAGTAAAGAATCCAACACTGGGGAAAGCAAACACAAATTATGCGACTCGCAGAAAGGAGACTCCATCACGCTTCAGCAAAGTTCAGCACTCTAGTGCCCCTCAGGAGCAGGACACTCAGTAACAGCTGAGCAGAAAGGGAATCACCTAACCCTAACAAACTACATGACTCTGAGGAAGATGTCTGCACTGTGTCCATGTGCTCCAGCGATTCCTTCCCTGTTCTGCTGTTCCACATAAGCGACTGCAACTGATGATAAGGTATTCTGTGTCTGTTTACACTACAGCTAATTCAGAACATTAATAGTCAAAAATTTTACTGAAGAAAATGAAGTTTAAAAATCCCAAGGACTATAACTAGACGCAGCAAAAATACCAAAGTATTTAGCCAATCTAGCCGTTTCTTTGATTTCGCAGTCCATCCAAACAACCTCTCTAGGACCGCAATTTTAATGCTCAAAAAAACTGAATGTGTGATTCTTCTGAACAACAGAGAGGAAGAAAGACTCTGGAGGCAAATTCTGGAAACTGCAAGCAGCTTTTGGCTCAGTGTCCCTCAAGCCAGCAGGCCATTTAAAATGTCCTGCTGGGTTTTTGCCCTGAACGTGTGGCTGTCAGAATGCTGATAAGGATATCAACAAAGCAGAAAAGACTACAGCTTTCACACTCACAAACTGAGCTGTGTAATGTGTCCAACATTAGAATAACTTTCATGTGAATGACATCTTTACCTTGTAACAGCCTCATGCGCTATAAGAAAGCATCATTTTCAGATACTTTTTCTCAACCAGTTTCAGGTGACTCTATACAATATTTTAAGCATAAATGGTGCTTCATGTCTTTCGACAAAAGTTGCAACAGAATCTTAAGTTGCAAGCAGAGAGTTACATCTAATTCAGTGCAGACAGACATTCAGAGCTACATGTCATGTGAATGATGGATGATCTGTGCTGTGGGGGAATATTCCAGTGCCTGAACATCTCTGTGGCTTTGCCTCATCAGCCACATCGCTTTAAGCCCTTCCACCAGCCTGCCAACCCCGCTCCACAGACAGCATTCACTGCTGTGTATGTTTAAAGGGAATCACACAAAACAACAGCTTGCTGTGCTGATGTGCTTCCTGGTTGTTTCACACGTAATTCTGATAGGGGGTGTATAATGTCTCCCATTACGAGATACGCTTCCATATTCCTCGACCTGAACACTTTTCTATCTTCCCTCACACTTTTGATTATTAACTTGACCCTGCAATGGACTGAAACAGTTTATATTCACAATTATTCTGCACTTAACATGAAATTTTAGTGATAAAAACTCATCGTTGTCATGGCAATGACTTACTGGAGGAGCTAGAGCGTCCGTTCATGAAGACGTTGAGGAACTTCTTGGAGAAGTGCAAGTCAACTTCTGGAGTGGAGTCCTCAGACAGACAAGCTGTGGCCTCTCTCCTTACTCCTCCTATCCGTGCACCATCCTCCTCCTCCTCATCTTCCTCCTCGTACTCCTCCCCGATGGCCGACTCATAAGGAGATGAGACGCAGTTGTCATAGACTGTGGCCGAGTCGCTGTCATCACTGTAGCCTTGGTAACACTGCCGGAGACTGACCAGTTCTAGCTGAGCATGCTCATCCACGACCAGTGTGTATTTGACTGAGTCATATGAGAGCCCGCTGGCCTCCGAGCTCATGGAAGTCCTTACTGGGATTCTGCTGCTGTCACCCTCCCCCTTTCCTCCCCTCCTCCTCATCCCTCCATCCATTACTATCCTGTCCACATCCTCATCCTCCCCACAGTAGCTCTCATCCGTGGCGTCCACGTACTCCACTGATGACCCGGCTCTTAGCATGACCCCTGCCCCTGTTCCCGCCCCCTTCAGGCTGAGGTCTAACGCAAGGGAGGATCGAGCTGAGACAGCCACGCTAGGTGGCGTGATGAGTGACTCTACACAGGAAGCATATGAAGGCGGGGGTACATAGACCTCGTCCTCCTCATAGATGGAGGGGTTTGTCCGGTCTGGGAGGGGCTGGTAAGGAGGCGGGCCCTCTGTGTCGGAGCTGATGGACATGCGGCCCTGTTCAGTCTGCTGTGAGAGGAAAGGTCTGTCCTGCACGCTGGAGGGCTCCAGGGAGTCGGCGGAACGCTGCACAGGAGTCAGATAAATCTCCTCTGTTGGCTCTAGATGAACATCCGTGTGGTACCGGACCCTCTCCCGGTGGTTGCTGCCTCCATCCGCCTTCCCTGTCGGGTAAAGAGGAGCTGGTGTGTAGTTCTGTGGCGGGGGCGGCGCAGGCGGCTTCTCCTGAAGCTTGGAGCGTGTTGCAGCTGCTGTAGATGATCCGTGTGAGTGTCCAGAGGTGTGGCTGTGTCTGCAGGGGGCGTCGGTGGAGGTCCCTCGGTCTTTGGTCTGCGCTCCCCCGGCCTGCACCTTGTCCTCGTCACTCAGACAGCTGTGCTCGCGTGGAGGGGTGAGCTCACCTAGAGAAAAAGCGGAGACAAACAACACACACACAGTCGCACAAACACACATGCACACACACAGACACACACACAGGCCAGACGCACAGAGTAAATATACATGATGCAGAAATGCAGACATGACGGACAACCACGCAGGAAGGCAGAGGAGGCAGTGAATGCACAGACAAAATAAAGCACAAACAGGAAGACAGAAAAGTAGAAGTGGTGGTTAGGTAATGGATGTTGGGATTATGCAGCTAAATCCCCATTACTCATCAAATTCAGAGGGCAGCCAGGAAAAGGTAATTGATGTGTTATGTCATAATCCATCGCCAGGATATCCATGATGTTTTCACTGTGGATGATGCAGCATGACGTCTGAAAACAAAGGCTCTCAGGCTTCACAAGAGTATTAGAGATTATTAAAACAAACTTCAGCAGCTATGGAGCAGGGAGATCAACTCAGGGCAACATTGAAATATTTGTTATTTTCTTAAAAGGAGTAAAGATGTGTACTTTTGTGAAATTGGTACTGAGCAGTTCAGAACAAAACAATTTTGCAGCCTCTTGCCTTCCAACTTTATATCATATTCAATTGCACGGACTTGTTCTTGTTCTTTTGTTAACTTAGAATTTTAAATGATTCATTAAAGCAAACTTTTTTTAGCTTCA
>JAQLOL010000001.1:27039446-27051859 GCA_029783665.1 Naso thynnoides
TTCAAATCGTGTCGCCCTTGTTTCAGTTAAATCGACTTCACTGCACATGTCAACCCTACATTTCCAAGACGGCGAAGCTCATGCTGTGTTCCTGTCTGCTCTCATGTGAACTGTATCACTTGCCATGGCTTGGACATTTGCATTATCACCATGAGTAACGAGGGATAGTGGGAGCTTCCGGCTTTTCGTTGAAGAGTTGACGCTCAAGTTATGTTTGTTTGTCCAATTACCTCTGAACCTCTGAAAATGTGGTAATCGTGTATATAAATGTAATTCCTAAGTGATTAAAAGAACTCTATCAAAACAAGTGTTAGCAGCTTGTGGAGAAGGAGCTGCCACTCGTCTGTCTGTGCCGTTGCGTCGGGCAGCTCAAGACTGGGCAACAGCACCCTTCCTCAGCAGCCAGATGTGGGAAGTCTCTGCTGTCCTGCGTTACTCACGGTGATAATGTTTAAGTCTAAGCCATGGCAAGCGAAATGATTCACAGAAGAGCAAAAATACATTTATTATTGTTTACCCAAGATATATGCACTGCTGAGCCTGTAAAGAATTGTCTGAAGGCATGCAAGCGACTGTGTAGCCACAGTGGTGTTTGTTTACAGGCGGAGATAGAGCTTTTTTCTTGTGCTATATCCAGAAAACTAGACAACTCTGTGCATGTCAAAATGGTTCTGATTAAAGGCTTGATGCATGTATACGTCCATCATGATCAGATCACTTTAGTTAGCATCCATGTAAACAGTGAGGTTGGAATCTCTAATCATTTAAGATTTTTGATCAGACTGAAGAAATTTTGCACATGAAAAAAGAGCTTAATGTAGTGGCCCAATGGCAGGCCTCTCCCCTCAGTCTACATGTGGTGATTTAGATTACCCAGCACCAAACAGTAGACGGACAGTTAGCAACAACAAGCTGGTGCTAAAAGAGGAACACCTGGCAGCTAGAGAGCCAGGTTTTCTTTCCAAGAATTGGTGGAGCCAAAGCCAGAACTGGGAGTGAACAGTGGTCTAAAATTCTAAATATGACAAACCTTTTTCATCGGTTTACTTCCTCTACTCAAGAAGGAATTTGTGACATACCAAATCTAGCTTCTACTAAGGCTATTTGGTGTGTCACAAAATTAAAAAGGACCCAATAATATTAAAAGAAACCTCCAGGGCAAAGCAGACTTGTCAGTACAACAACTCAGAGTTTGAATTAGCACAAGGCCGTGCCAGCCAATGCCAGTTACAAGCTAACAAGCTAACAGACAGCATAGAGATACCGACGACGCATCATTTTGATACATCTGCTAGGCGTTGACTTGGTGTACAACCACTCGTCATCTGAGTCTGGATATGATTGAGTATCAAACGTCAATAGTCGAATCTTTTCAGCGTTTCCACTAATATTTACTGTTCATCATACTGATGCGCACTTCTCTCTCACCGGTACACCTAGCAATTGCAGCAGTGGTGGGTGGGGCACGAAGCCTGTGATTAATAGATCCAGAATCTTTATCTACCCTTTCTCAATGAGGGAGAAAGAGTAGATGTGTTTCCAGACAATTTTAAGATTTTAGCTAGAGTCCACTTGCAAATGATACACACCAGTAAGTATGTCTATTTGATGAGGGAGATCGAACCTGAGCTCTGCTATGTGAACAGAAGGTGGACAGACATCATGAGATCAACAGGCGGTGATTAACACACATACATACCTACACACACACACACACACACACACACACATACACACGCACACGGCCTCACCCAAACACACGCACTCATATTTGCATGTCTACACTAGCGAGGACCCTTGTAATTATTGCTCACTGTCCAGCTCCTAACCTAAACCGTCTTCTAATTAACAGCAGTGACCCTCAAACAATCCTTTACGGATAAAATTTCTCCCCTCTCGAGGCTTAAAGCTGCCACTGGTCCTCACAAAGTCTGAAGTATAAAACACACACACAGTCACGAGCTCCAGCAGCATTCAAACACAGACAGAGACGGGCACCAAGGAGAAAAAAATCACAGCTGACAAATGAGGCTATTGTTCAGTCCAGTAAACACATTCTGTCAGAGGAACGATTATGGTGAATCAAAGGCAAAGTCACAGAATATTTCAATTTTTGAATGTCACATTTGTGCAATAGGAAGGACTTACACATGCAGACACACAGACAAAAAAGAAAAAACAATCACTGAAACACTTCTGCTTCTGCTGATCGGTCTGATCAATATCAAGTCATTTGTCACCAATTGTCCGTAAGTGTGTGTAAGGTTGATTTAGGCTCTACCTGTGTGCGTGGCACAATCGGGAAGAGGTTAAGGGTCGTGGGTCTCTTAGGTCGGTAAGTATCCATGGTAACAGGTGCCACAGGATCCTTGATGACTGCCGGGGGTGCAATAGCAGACGCCTTTGAGGACTCTTTGTCACCACGGTAACCGTCAGCACCGTCGATGAGTTCCAAATGCAGCATCTCAGCCTGGAGCTGGCCAACGGCGCCCAGCTCTGCCCTCCCTGACATGCTATTGGTTCCTCGCCTCACATGGCCCTGCAGGGATTGGAGGAGACAAACCGTCAGTCCAGGCAAAGAGAGATAGAGACAGACAGGCACAGAGAGAGAGAGAGAGAGAGAGAGAGAGACTCTGTATGAGGATGGGATGAGGAGACTGAGCGGGCCAATTAGAAGCTGTTCTGTCTTCAGCCTGTAACACTCTCGCTGCCAACACTGACCTGCTTAAAGCACAGAACAGACTCAGAGACGGATTTTATTCCCAGCATCTGCTTCCTCACTCTGCTAATCAGTGTCCAGTTTCACACAGTTTTTAATTGTCAGTCTCTGTTTGCTGAGGACTGATGTTAAATGCACCTTTGTGTTAGTTCTCACACGGCCTGATAATCCGACTGAACTGCCCTTTATTTTCACCACATTTCTCAGCCTTGACGTGTTAGCTGATGAAGTGGTTTGTTAACTGAAACAACTGGCCAAATGTTTGTCAAGTTGATTGAAGAAATATTTAAGAATTTTTAGGAGCTGTGCTTCTGTAAGTTAAGTCACATTAATGTGTATAGCTGTGTTATTTTTGCTTATTGCCTTTTTTAGTGCCATGTTAGAAGTTTAAAGATTGGATCTGCATAGTTTTGCACATTACTAACCCCTATCCCCAGAGTGAAATATCTTAAAAAACTATTAATTAACTGTTTTTTTGTTCAAATATTCTTGGTACCCAGAGAAAAAATCTTACACATTTTGGTATTTCCTTTACATTTGTGTACTGCAACCAGGCTGAGGTGGATTGTGTGTTTTAGAGGGAATTATCTGGATAATTCTTCTTCTTGAATGGATTAGCTTTAAATGTGCTAAACATGTCATGGTTCCTGGAAGATCATTTCTTCCTCGACAAGGAAATCCAAAGCAGTGATATAGATATCAATCCTCTTTTCACAATTTTCATAAGGCAACTAGTTGGACAAACATTTACACAAAAACAAAGCAGGTGATTCATTTTTTGATGAGAATCACTTTGCATCACTGCTGAAATCAAAGCAAGTGACAAACACAAGCATCATCTCAGAGACAGTAAGTCAAAGGGCAGTGGGACAGCTCAGTCTGCCTCACTTCTCATCACTTTGCCTGCAGCTACACACAGAGAGCACATGGTAACTCCTCCCGTCGGCTAAGAGATGCTTTGATAAAGTCACTGCTAAGCCCATTACAGTCTTTAGCTCCCACTTTGGCTCAAGTATTAACAACCACATTGCAAACACACAAAACTTGTGGATACGATATTGCCCACACGCATACAGTATGCAAAAGATCAGCAAGTTTTAAGCTCTCAAAGCACAACGTCAGCACATGTAAATGATGTAAAAAATCTAAGATAATTTATATAATTAACAATTAAGTATTTATTAATGATATATGTACTAGGTGAGACATTTTTTTGGATCGGAAACCTATAGTTCCAGCATAGTCTAAATTTAGATATCAGTATTACTAAAAGGTGTCTTTTCTCTCAAAGCAATGACCTGCTCAAGGTACAAAAAACTGGACAAAGGTGAAATAGTTCATTGCCTGCCACCCACCTGGTGCAATCACATATCTCTCCAAAGGCTGGAGTGGGAGAGCGTCAAATGTCCATTTTGGGGAAACTCTGATTTCCTTTCTCAGAGGTACCACTATGCTGGAGGTCAGGTAAGATTTTAACAGAATAGCTGTGTTCCAAATCGCAGACTTCTGTCGCTAGCCTATACTTCAATGCAGTACACAGGGTAGTGTTGTCTCATATGCTCATATGATGTTGTCTCACACTGCTGTTTTGCAATTATTGGAAGAGACAACATTTTTTTGGTTTTGTTTTTCTTTCTGCCTCTTCTTCAACTTTTTTTTAACAGTAAATTTCAGACAGATGGTGGCCGACTAACACCAATATTTGACAGCTTTTTCCACCCGCTACTTCTTTCTTTTAACTTTTATTTAGTAATGTTCTACAGTAAAGATGACAATATATCACACAAAAATCAAACGCACACCACAATCTTAATTACCGATTAAAATGTGCTGTCATAGCTAGGAGCAAGTTAGCTAGCAAGTGGATAGTAATGTTAGCTAGCACGCTAACGGTAATAAATCATTACAGACCGAACAAACATTACTAACACAGCTATCTGACAACAGTATATATATACATAGTAGTGCTTAGTGCAAAAATATGTATAACTTGCATCTGTACAACACAGTGACATTCACAGTCACCAGGTCAGTGGTACAAGAAAACCCTTGGCTGTATGCCCCTGCTGCCATTTTGAAAGTTGAGAAGTGTGTGATGCAGCACACCAATACAGCTCCCTTTTCAACAAAAAAAACAAAAACAAAACCTGGTGCTAGCTCGGTGCTGGTGTTAATGCCAGTGGCTAGTTGGTTCAGCTTGCACACCTCCTAAGAACCTGTTTGCTTTCCCATTTGCAAAGAGCCAACTCAGAGCCACGTCATTATGTCACGGCGTAATGTAAACGGTTCTTGGCTCTAGACCAGCAAAAAGTTGGTGCTTGTCTGGCACCAGTTTTAAGAGCCAGAAGCTGGTGTTTAGGCTGTTGAAAAGCAAAGAACTGGTGCTAAGTCAGGCTCTGGCTCCGAACCAGCCCTGGAACCAGCTCTGTGGAAGAAGGGTAGAAGTGTTTCTTTAGGATGTGAAGTGACCATCGTTCCACACTTGTTTTTGGACCGTTTTGAGCGTGCGAGTAGTAGGCCTACACTGCGTTTTTTGCATACTTCTCAGTGTGAATGCACTTTGCACACTTATGCACTCAAAATATTAAGGGTTTAGCACATTAGTACGGGATTTGGAAAACAGCTTATGTCTTATGTGCTGTTGATTTTTGTTTTCACATTCTTATCCATGCTTTTATTGTTAAAGGAATATTCCTGAGTTTTGACCCAGGGCCTAATTTTCGACCTATCCAGTCCTGCTCCTGTTGGCAGTGACCATTTTGAGCTCATTTAATGCAATACTGTCAACATTTTCCTCCTAAATCTGGAGCTCCCCAACTTTCTTTCTGCCTCCAGTCTCCCGTTCTGGGCGATGTACCATCTGTCTGAGTGGATTTTTGGCATGGCTCAGTGTAAGATGGTCAGTAGTGCCTATTTATTGGCTACATTTGAGCGATACCTTGCAGTGGTGCATGCAGTGGCTGCTGCCAAGAGCAGGAAAAGAGCATGTGCCATTGTAGCCTCAGTGTCAGTTTGGTGCTTCAGTATTACAGCAAGTGTCAAAGAGCTGGTTCTCCAGAACATGTGGGAGAGTCCGATACTCTGACAGCACCATCGAGCGCTGGCGTCTGGTCAGTTATTACCAACAATTCCTGCTCTTCTTCCTTCTACCTTTGTTTATACTGAAAAGTGCCGCACCATCAAGCTCATGTTTGCCATTATCTTAACTCTCTTTGTCTGCTGGACGCCCTACAACATTGTCATCCTCCTGCGAGCTATTCAGATCTCCAGCATCACAGGGGATGATTACTCATGTTCCAAGTCTGAGAGTCTGGACTATGTATGATACCTGGAACATAACCTGTTTGTATTGTTGCATAAGTCCTGTGTTTTACACAGTGACTTTAAAAGGCGGATGGCAAAGAGGATCCCCTGTCTGACGAAACACATGACATTTAGCAGCCAAAGCACAAGAACCACATCATGGAAGACACCACAGTCTGCTTATGAGTACTAGATTCTCTCTCTCTCTCTCTCTCTCTCTCTCTCTCACACACACACACACACACACACACACACAAAAAAAAAAAGTAGATGTGTTTCCAGATGATTTTTGGTTACTATCTAGAATCCCGCTGCAAACAACACACACCAGTAAGTCCGTTTGGTGAAGGAAAACATACCTAAGCTCTGCTATATGAACAGAAAGTGGACAGATATCATGAAAGGCAGCATTTAACACACATGCTTACCTACACACACACACACACCCACACACACAAACAGAGACAGGCTGCAAATTATAGTGGTAAGATATACAGCTAATACTTGAGTCATTTCAAAGCTCACACTGGAATTAATTGCAGTAATTTATAGCTTTGTTATCCATTATTGAAATACGTGAACTATGAGCAAAAAAAAAAAAAAATGACACAAAGAATTTTGTGACATGCAATTACAAGATTAAATGAAAAACAATAACACTGATTTATAGTTTAAATCTACATATCAGTAAAATCTGAATCGGGAAATTCCTTAGCCGTGACGACATGAAGTAAACTGAACCTATAGCTCCTAACCACCTGTGCTATAAATCTGTACACAGGACCTCCACATCGGTGATGATCAAAGATTTGTGGGAAAATAAAACTGTAAGAGCTGCAACAAAGCTGATCCACAGATCGGAGATCATCAATTTTACTTATGTGTCACTTTCAGCTGCCATTATGACAACATTTGGCATTTCCCACATTTTACATTCACTCACTGAACAGCAGCAAAAGCCATACGCACATTATTTAAACACTGTTCATAGTAGACAGCGTGTGTTTATTCAAACCTGCAAATACCTTGATTCTGGCTTTCCGTTGGTGACTGACTGTATTAGAAAGATTATTTTGTGTTTTCATTTGTAAATGTGTGGGTATTAACATGTGTGTGCACAGCTGAAGACAGTAAGCTCAGTCACCGTCGGTGAATGGAATGGAGGTTAATCCAATTCTACAGGCTAAGTGTTTGCTTCGAGCACATTTGTATGCAGCCAAACGCTGATTACAGATATCCAGAGCCTGCTCTCTCTTAAGAAAGAAAGAAAGAGGCTTGTGTGTATTATAGGGAAGTGTTTGTAATGATTTCGTCAAAGCCCAGAAACCTTTGAACTGGGACAACAATGGGAAGTGTTTGTGAAGCTGCATTCCTACTCAGGAGCCTCACCTTTGAAAACACACATTCAGACTAAATAGAAATACAAAATAATAAATCTGTAGCAGAGTGAGGCACTCTCAAAATTACAGCCAAAAGTAAATGTCAATAATTGTCAAGGAACAAAAATATTTGTTGTTACTGCTGTTTGGCTTGGTCTCCTAACTCGGCTGTTGAGCTTTTGGCATTTCACTGAAGAAACATTGTGACAGCCCGGAATAACTTTAACAGTGGGTAGTTCTGCAGGGCAAGATGGGACTTACAGTAAATGCCAACGATTAGTATGAACACAGGAAGTCATGTGCTGTTTATGAAGGTATGATTTTTGACTTTACAGGTGAAACAACAAACAGTGTCACCCTTCTTATTTCCTTGTCTTGACAATCGCACAACTGTGGCCATGCACTGATTAAATAAAATAAATTGACCTAAAAAAGTTATTGACCATAATATCATTATTTTATGATAGAAATCCTGCTTGCAGAGTGAGTTCATAACATTACCACTACTGAGTTATACTTTTTCCACCTTTCATCCAAAATATTGTGGTGTGCCATTTCATATTTTTCAATTTGTTATGATACAAGTCAAAGAAAAAGAGGTCAATGTGAAGACTTATTTCACCACCTTAAGCAAGAAGCACCTGGTTTGTTCAAAGAAAGGCAAAAAGCCTGTGAGGAGAGCTCAACAGTTATTGTGACTTCTACACTAAAAGCAGACAAACAGCACTGGCTCAGCAGATATTACCCATTATTTGGCAAATGTTAGTCTGTTTTTATGTTATCAGCAAAGTCATAATCACAGATAACTCCAGAAATATTGTGATATTATTTTGGGGCATCTTGCACACACCCCCCTACCCCCAAACAACAGCCCTATCTGATGAACCATCAGAAGATGCTCCTGTCATCCCTCCTCCTCCTCCTCCTGCACTCAGCTCAGTCGCAACACACTGCTGTCTGTCTCTGTTCTTGTAAACACACAATGGACAATTTCCTGACATACGTAGATTTTTTCTCTCTTCACTCTCCCTTTCCTCCTCCTGTTCACCTTTTAACCTGCTGAGGATCGATTCCCACTAATGCATCGTCTCATGTTTTATGACCTCAATTACGCCTGGCCCCTTTAAGAGAGCACCGGCCCCTGTTGCTAGGAGACAAGGGGCTCAGTGATGAAAGGGAAGCTGAGGAATTGCTGCTGCCCCCGGAGATGCTGTGATGTTCTGCTCTCATCCAATCAAAACAGCTCGTGCATGGCAAACACACAGCCAACAGGTCAGATACAACAACACCGGATTTAAAATGTAAAATCACTCAAAAAAATGTTGCTGAGCTCTGTGCAGTGATTAAAAAAAATGGCTGACCTCCATTTAAAGTGGCTCTTAAATTCATATTGCAACAGCAGATAAATATGTGCAGTAACATGAAACGGGTCACTCAAAAAGTGTTACCAACAAATACTGCAGTTCCCTTCGGCTTTACAGAGTATTTGTAACCTAATTGTTTGGTGTCCTTGTCAACAAATGCTGATCTCTTCAAGATTTTTTAGAAGCAGCAGAAGGTAACATTATAAAAAGCTTTGATGAGCCTTCTGTATGCCCATCCAGCACCAAACTGCACGAAGAAAAAATAAGCATAAAATAGGGGAACATCAAGCAGCTATAGAGCTTTTTTTAAGGAGTTGGTGGAAACCAAACAGCGCTAAAATGACAGTGAACACGATTATAAATTCATCACATGACTGTCAACACGAACTTCAGATGAATACTAATGTTGCTAATTATTTTGTGTTTTGAACATGTCACATGTGGCGGGTTTTTAAGCTGTTGCTGTGCCTCAAAGTGGCTCTAAAATTTGTGGAACAGCAACATAATTAACGGCTAAACCTCCAAACAGGAGCAGAGACAAACTGTCTTCCCTTATTTTGTTGATGAAGCAGCTTCCTCTCAGCTGTTTCCATGTGTGGATGCCATGACGTGAGCAGTATCCATGGGGGCCGTGTGTGAACGTGTGCATGGAAGTGTGTGTGAGTGTGTCGACGCTGCATATATTTTCAGCTCTGACACATGCAGTAGGTTAGAGAAAACACTGTTGCCATGGCAATAGGTCTCCTCCTACTGCTTTTTTTGTGTACATGTTTTCTCTTTTTCTGTTTCATTTAAGTGGATCCAACATGTAGTTTTAAGCAGTTTTTTGAAAGTGTCTCTGTCAAACACATGTGACAACAGAGGGCAGTGTAGACTGAACAAGAAGCCTTAAATCCTCTGGGCTCACATATCTGTGTGTGCAGACACAGTCACTTAATGTTATTGCCCATCCTATCTGACACCGACATATGACTGGATGACTTTTTCATTCATTAACACATCACAGCATGGCTCCTAATCAAATTTATTCACCCCTGCACCCATGCACCCATGCACCCATGCACAGAAGCACTCTCTCTCTCTCTCTCTCTCTCACTCACACACACACACACACACACACACAGAGTGGGTGTGATGATGGATGTTGTCATTTCACGTCTCTGAGGAGCATCAAATCTTGGGTTCATTCTAAATCTAAGCTGCTCCACATTAACCCGTTATACCTTCGGACATGTGCACACTAATTCGGATACGTTTGAAATCCACCTTCTTCTGTTGACAACAAAATGGCCCGGTCCAATTATCAACTCAACTTCGTTTATAGAGCACACATAAAAACAGCTCATGTTGACCAAAGTGCTTTACAAAAGGAATGGGTTGCTAAAAACTAAAAACCCAAGCATGAGAGGTAACATACCTGTCAGGTTCACAGCTCATATATTCAGAGCACACATAGGCACACGTCAAAAAAAGCCACATCAGGGAGACTCAAACACTAATGAATAAAAGTAGGATTTGAGCCTGGACTTAAACAAGTCAATGGGGGGGACTGTCCCACAGTTTGGGGGCAGACACAGCAAAGGCAGTGGTGACGCCTGAGCTTAAATCTGGAGAGTGGGACAACCAGGAGCCCAATGTAAACTGACCAGAGGGACAGGGGGGTGGAATAAGGGTGGATGGGGTGGATGTAGGATGGGGACAGACCATTAAAGGCTACATAGACAAACAGGGGAACCATAAATTCAACTCCAAAGTTTATGGGCAGCCAATGGAGAGAGGCTAAGACAAGTGTGATACAGTCTTTCTTCCGGTTATCTATGAGGAACCTGGCAGCGGTGTTCTGATCAATTTGGAGGTGAGACAGAAAGAGAACTAGAACTGGTGTACCGAAGTTTTCAGTAACTCAAACAGGAGGAGATGAGGGCGTGGGTGACTATACCCAGGTCTTTGAGAGAGAGAAATGGCTAGATTACCGGCTTTTACTACTGCATTAATTTGCTAAATAGTTTGCTGATGTTAAATAAGATTTAAAATCTGGAACTAAAATTCCCTAGCACATTTATGTTTGTTTTGCCATGGCATCTGAGGGTCTGCTCAGATTATTGTATTTAAAAAGGTTCTAAAAGTAAAAACATTGAATCAGGTAGGATGGGAGGATTAAATATATAAATGTGAAATAAAACTGGAACTGAAAAATGCCTTAAAGATGACACACCAATGGATCAGTACTGCAAACTAGCAATTTTCGGTTATTTTTTTCTGCTCAAATTTAGAATAGAAAACAATTATTAAATAAAATTACTTTCAATTTTGTTTTTGTTTTTTTATTTGAAAATCTACACTTAATTTTACACTTCACTATACTTAATTTTGCTTTGAAAGACATTAGAAGTTTCCTGGTCCTAATGTTGACCTTAGTAGCAACCAATTCATTTTTGCATAGATGCATTTGCATCACTGATGTTTGCATGTGACCAACCACAGCACTTCTCCTACACCTTTGTCGCAGTCTTTGATTGGCTACAGGAAAGACTTGTCTTTAAATACCTGAATTAGTTTGGAGACACTCCCTGATCACTCCCTACAAACCCCTGAACCCCCTCCCTGCTGAGGCAGATACCACGCCCGTCTGTGATAAGGGATGCTCCCTTTGTGACTTTACATTATTGATGAACAGGATGCATCCTAAAACTCCTCTGGGATGATGAGATCACTGATGAGGTCACCACTCTGTGTCCATACAGTGACAGCACCAACCCCCACTGCTCTGACATCCTGCAGCTGCACCATGGCCTAATACATTTTTAAACAGACCTGGCCTCCTTCAAACTGTGCACTTTTAAATAGAAAGCACCAATAAGGCTGTTTCTCTATGACCTGTGAAACATGACAGAGAAGCAGAAAGAGGGTCTGTCCCTCTGATATTCACAGGATCTCTACACTTTTGTTTTCATCCACATCTAAAATTTGCGAGACAACTTAAAACTAAGGAGAGTGTTATACAACTAAGCAAAAAGGAAGAGTGACTTATTAAACTGTTATTGTAAATGTGTTCTCTCTCCCTTAAAGTGACTCTGAGAAACCTTCAGTTTTTGTTGATTCTAGCGGCCCCTTTGGACAAAAGCGGTAGTGATGCAAGTGCCTACTTTTGTAGAGATTTTGGTCGCATGTACCAGGCAGGCAAACTCAACATAACACTGATAATGCGTGCATTTGTTTTGGAGGCACGTGAAAGAGTGACCACAGGATGAATCTCGAAGACATAATGTTTTTATATGTGATTGAGAAATGAGCTATAAGCCGGTTGTATGGCAGTAATGTCCCGAAGGCTATTTTCCAAAGGCTAACATTACACAGTCATTTGCATTGATGTGACATGCTAAGGTGCAAGCTAACAGCCACAGGCAAAGAATATAATTACATTGTTATCATTGCACAGAACAACAGAATTTAAAAAGAAAAAAAGTTTCACCAAAGTTCCAGGGGATTCGTAGCCAATCACGGGCATTAATAGTTACTACAGAAAACTAGCAGTCATCATCAGAGAAATCATCATCAAAGTCACGAGACTGTTCTAAAAAAAATCTAAAGTTGCTCGTATCACTTTAAGTTCAGGTCTGTTTTCAACCAATTCCTATCTGACAGATG
>JAQLOL010000001.1:27063215-27073759 GCA_029783665.1 Naso thynnoides
TCAGTGTTTCCTGTTTTTTTGAAGTTATTTCCCGTTTGTTGTGTCCAGTTTTACTTCCTGTGCTTGTCTGTGATTGTGTGCCCTGATTGTTCACACCTGTGTCTTGTTTCACACCTGTGTTTAACTACCCCGGTGAGTATTTTTCTGGTTTTTGCCTTTGCCTTGGTTGTTTCCCCCCTTGTTGTATTTTGTTGGACTGTCTTCCTGCTTCAGTTTTTCATGTTCTGTATTTTAAATTTTTGTAGTTTTTATTAGCTTTCATTAAAGTTTGCCCTCAGTTGGTCCTACATTTTTGTCTTGCATTTTGGGTCCTCCTTTTGTTGAAACGTGACAGTTTCTCTCTTTTGGTTGCCGGGCCAGCTGCATGTTCATGTTAGTTAGCGTGAACTTCCTCCATTTGGAACCATTGGCCTTCACCCCCTTTATAAAACACCAAAGTGAGTGAGGAGCAGCTGAGCATGTTGTGTTGTGGTTGAGATTCTGACCCCACCATTGTGGAAAGAGACAAATAGATGTTTTTTCGCATTAAATAAGATCACATTGTCACCGAGTAGCTGTGGGGGACAGCAGAGCTAACGTTATCCGTTAGCAGGGCTCTGGCCTCCCTTGCTGCCCAAGAAGGAGGCTACAGGCCCACCTGGAGCTAGCGTCAATAATTAGCTCGGCTATAACGTCACAAACGGTTTCGATAATTGTTGTGTTGAGGTTGAGATTCCAACTCGACATGGTTTGTAAAAAGAGACTATTAGAGGTTTTTTGTTTGAAATTAAATTAAAAATTATCAAGACGAAGTGGTAGACGGCCAAGCTAATGCTAACCACTAGCGAGCCTCTTTCCTTTCCTGAGCAGAGAGCTGCTGAGAACAGGGTGGGGCAGGTGGAGTGCCAGAGGAAATGGGAGCTGTGGCTCACATGCAGGTTTGTTTTGGTGTAAAGCTGATACAGAAGTATGACCACTAGTGGTCAATCAGTTTTGTATAGCTCCTTTAAATGGCTGGACATGGTCGTGGAAATGCCTGTGTGCTTCTGATAGTGAAGTGAAAATTTGGGGGATCTGCTCTGTTTGGACGAAGCAGGATATTGGAAAACGTCACCTGGGTGATCGGAACCTTTGACTTTTTATGGACAAAATATTAATCAGGAGATATTTTTCAATAATCAGCATTCACACCTCAATTAAAGTTTCACACTATCTAGAAAAACACAAGCATGGCATTGAATTTTGGATGAATAAGTACAGGGTTGTCCTTCAAAAACTCTCACACTTTCTTTTAGGATTAGTTTTATGGTGTTTTAGACAGTTATCATGTGCTTTTGGGTCAGTTGTAATTTTGTTGACAAAAAATGTGACAAAATTATTCATCGGCCCCTTTTTTCATGACGAAGACGAGACGAAGATCTGTGATGATAAAAACTTTGACGAATTATATATTGTGATTTTGTTGACGAGACGAAAATGTAAGTTAAATAAAAAACAAGACATGCACAAAAGGAATGATTTTTCAATTGTGCATCCTGTCTGCCTGTCAAACTCTAAACATTGCATCCTGGTCTTTGATTGACGTGTCATTGACGCGCATGCATGTGTTGTGCAAATGCGCACACACTCCTCTCCCAAGTGTAAAATATAATGGATCAGGATTGGCGGATAGAGGACGGTGTGCTATCTAAGTTGATCATGGACATGTGAGCAGGGGATGGAAAAGGGCAGAGGAACGGTGACGCAGTGAGAAGTTTATTCCATACAAGTTTGCAGCTGGCGAATGGGAGCAGCTGGACGGAGGCTGCTTCAATGAGACGTTTACTGGAGTGACACGGGCCAATAGAGCAGCCAGGACGAGGAGTCAGACGGACTGCTGCAGGACGAAACAGATGGAAAAGGAAAGACTTGGTTCAACGCCCACTATATGACAAGTAAAGGGAAGCGAACCAAGAAAATTGCCCTGTGTGTGAGAGCTGCTGATAGTGTCAGCCCACCATCTAGGGTTCACTTTGTCTTGCCGCAACGGCTGCACCAGCAAGGAGCTGCAGGGCTGGAGCAGAGGAGCCGACGTCAGCGGGGCCCCTCTACTTCTCCCCTAACGTCACACTGAGACTTCAGTACTCCCCTTCCTTGAACTATTTATTACCCACTGAGGTATTGGGACAAAGACATTCTTATCCGAAGGACTTTTTTAAAAAATGCGTTTTAAAGGACCTCCGTTTTTTTTTTTTTTCAATCTGATTTTACTGTGATAATTTAGCAGTTTAAATAAATCATTTAAACTGTTTATTGGTGCCTTGATTTTCTTAACAGCGGAAACACTTATTGCTGGTGTAAAAGACAGGACACATTTTTGTGTTACATTCTTATTTTGTAAAATGTAATAAGTTTTGAGTGACTAAAAATTGACAAAAAATACTTCCAACTTTTGTCGACTTAAACTATACTAAACTTATAATGGATAAAAATGACTAAAATGTGACTAAAAATAATATGCATTTTTGTCATAGGACTAAGACTAAGACTAAATTAAAAATAGCTGACAAAATTATCATTGTTTTGGATTGTAAAGTTGGGTGTGAGTTTCCTGTGCGAGTGGCTGGAGCTCTGGTCTTGCTGTACCTGCATCTCATCTTTATTGAGCACATGATACATACCTACCCCTACCTCATGCCATGTGCTCCACCAGCGTCCTCCAACCTTGTGCTAAACTCCTCACCAGACATCCAGCCCCTTCTCTCAACCCCTCTCCCTGAAACCTTTCAAGAAATTCATTATCCTTTGCTCCCTGTCTTAATGTCCACTTTTGGGTCCTAAGTTTACTGTAAACATCACATGTTTTAGAGCATTTTCACTTTCTTTCTGGGAAAAATGTGGAAAATAGAAGAGCACAGACATCAAGAAAAGTTACATTTCAGCCATACACTTGACTCCTGGAACACAGTGATCCAAATCAAAACACATCCATATGAACACACACAGTTCTACCAGGGAAAAAATGTCACACACATGCCAATTTTTACAGAATGACAAATAAATGGACATGTCCATATTCAAGAAAATCCAGAACTGAAGGCATCCATTAGTTCCCTCCGGGACTGTATTTCTGTGGGATGTGTAGCCGTCGTCTCATTCAGACACAACAGCATCACTGATCGATGCAGGCTGACTCAGCGGACTGGCCGGGCTCTCCTGTTCAGAGATTCCTGTGACACATTCACTGTGTCATCGTTACTGAAAGGGAGACGCAGCAAATAAGTCAAACTGTAGTAAAGACGGGCCGACCCCGGCATCATCACTGTGACACCCTTACCTCATGGGACCCTGAAGTTATTACATCAACATCCTCATATAGTTTTTGCCTCTGCCAGACAAGTTGTCAGCAGGTTGTGTTCAAGTGTGTGCTTGTTGAAAGATGCCAAAAATTGTGAAATCTGCCGTAACAACTTTGCTGCTGCCATTTCCATACAGGTGATTTGTGCCTGATAGATTGCAAGCATGCATCACAAGCAAAGCTTGCCGTGCCAACATCAGTTTCTTGCGGGAGTCTGTTTTCTGGAGTAGATGTGTCGGAATGCATTTAGATTGGAAGTAACGACCTGAAATTACAGACGTTCGATTTGCAATGGATTGCATCTTTAGTTGCTCAGATTATGTTCACTGTCCATGTCAATAAGTGTGAAGTCGGTACCCTTTGTTGATGTGCGAGTTTATGTGCTATGGCCCATATCATGCTCATTGATGTCTGAAGTCTACTGTTGATTATGTTTACTGTTGACTTGTGATGAAATGCCATGTGATTATGCTGCAACCTCATCATTCCTCATGGGGACAGACTATTACTACAAGTACTACTACTTCATAACTTACTATGTAAGTCCTTTGTGTAGCATTGCAAAATGGGGCGAAGGAAGGTTTTGATTAACATACTAAATAAATAAATAAATAAATAAATAAATAAAAACTGAATTTCCCTTCTCATGCATCAAATTTGTGTTGTGTCATTTTGGAGAGTAAACCACGTGTTTTGAGAAGAATAAGGCTAAGAAGCCTGTCCAAAGTAACAGTCATCCTGCTCCAGTAGCTACAAGTGGATAACATCCAAGAAGAAGACCCTGGCTGGATTCAAAGCTGCAACTTAAGAGGACAGGACTTGAGATGCTTCTTTCTTCTGTGCTGAGGTGGTGTTGTGCGTAGGTGCAATATCATATTTTCTTATTTTGCTTGTAGTGAAAACACATACTGTTAACACATAGAGTTAAAGTAAATCAGCAACTATGGTTTGTAGTTCAAGAATAGTTTTCTCAAAGACACTCCTAGTGATTTTCAATATAACCTGTGTGTTTGCAAAGGTTCATGCAAAAAAGAAAGCTTAATGCTGACGCCATTGCAAACTTAAAATTTTTTCTGTAATATCCAATCTAGTAAAAACTCTTAGCTTGGAACGGCTTAAAGGACCCCTAACATTTTTTATTACATGGCTTTGTTGGATACTTGACTCTGATTGGTCAATCACAGCATTCTAAGGTCTGGCCTGTTATTTCTGTATAACAGACCATTGCTATGAATAACAGACTGTTGTTAGGGGCGACGTTTGGACCCAGCTCATCCATGGGTTACAGAGGTTCACATCCAATCATATCAATCCACGGAAAGAAGTCCGGTGTTTGTGTGTCTATCATTCGTTCACTGTGCTTTTTAAAAAGGTGAAGCGACAGACTGAGGATGGCATGTTTTCAAAGCATCAATCAATGTCAGTTTCAGGCCATCTGCTGGTTTGGAGGTTTATTTTTGAGGACAGAGCTTAAAGCCAACTGTTTCGAGAGTAGCGTGGCTCCTTTAAGAGAGTGTAACAGAGCGAAGGCCAGTGAGAAACCAGTAAGTTTTGAATGTGTGGAGTGACTGGAAGTGAAGAGGCAGTTAGCAGTTAGTTTAGTAGTTAAACAGTCGTGTAGCTGAACTGTGTCGACCGAAGTTGTTGGTAAATTAAGATCGCAGCTTTTAAAGGCCAAGGTGACGTCTCCCATGTCCTGTTTGAGTACCGCTGGCAAAGTAAGCAGAAAATTTGGCCTCGTTTCCAAAACATGGTCCGGGTCCAAACCGAGAAACAGCTAACGTTAACATTACGTTGCTATGCAAGCTGTTCCAACTGTGGAATCAAACAAACTATTTTTTTGGCGGAAGACAAAAAAATTATTTTCAATGAAATAATATATCAGTATTTCATGTCTTATCATTGATTTGTTCAGTAAATAGCCAGGTAAACAGCAGGATAATGTCAAGTGAGTTGATCGTTATTGCAAAAAGAACCCCTTCAGGCTGATGTAAGACCACTCCAGCATCACACTTTCGGGGTTCTTTTCGCAATAATGACAGGCTTACTCAACATAATCCCTTACTTAAAATATAAATCCTTTTGAAAAAGATGCCAGAGTTCCATTGGTTGATATCATTTTAAAAATGTCTTAAGCCTTAGTTTTTGAAGTGCTATTCAGTGGTCATGCTCCAAATCTCTGCATGCATGATCTTTCCTGCAACCACAGACTTATAACAGTAATATTGATATTATGGTTTCTATGAACCCCTGATTGAGTAAACTGCTGTTACGACACAGTTTTTAAGCTGCATTACTGACTTACGCTCAGTTTCCTGAAAAAACTAGATACAATTGTGCAACAGCTTAAAGAAGGGATGTTAAAAGTTTT
The DNA here is from genome assembly GCA_029783665.1 of Naso thynnoides. Taxonomy (NCBI): domain Eukaryota; kingdom Metazoa; phylum Chordata; class Actinopteri; order Acanthuriformes; family Acanthuridae; genus Naso; species Naso thynnoides. The sequence goes on from JAQLOL010000001.1 coordinate 27,068,903, forward strand.
TACTGGTCATTGCTTAAATCTGCTTTGCAAAATCAGATTTTATGCTGAAACTGACAATGGCATGAAATCACAGACACTGTGTGTGTCTTTAGTCTGTGTTGTCAAATGAACAACATCAGGGGCAACAAAACTACAGGAAAGATGTTTCAGTTTGTCTCGCTAAAGATTTGGGATAAGCTCCTGCATCAGTCTGACAGTGGGGGGTGACAGGGCTGCCTGCTGCTGTGATTGTGCCTCCTCTGCCTGTGTCTCTGCTTGTGTTAATGAAGGACAGCATGACCTCTCGCTCAGGCCATGATGGGCCAGCTCATTAGTCCTTATCTCAATCCAGCAATGACCCTGTTGCAAAGAAACCCTGCTTGCTTGTAAATGTTAGCGGCAGTTTTTGTTCACAAGTGGCACACAAGGTCAAAAAAAAAAAAAAAAATTTGGTTTTCACAGATAAGCAGTGAAAATCAATGACATTTTTGACGGGGATAGATCTGTTCATTTTGAACTCCACCAGGATTTGATAGTCCCTACAGGCCCCCGAAGTTGTTATGTTCCTAAAAATACACTTTTCAGTTCAGAATGGGTCATGTAGTGGTGAAGACCGACCAGAAAAACACTCCAGTGAGAGAAAAATACAAATAAGAAGCTAATTATGGACCCGAATCCCCCTATGGCAACAAAGAAAATAAATAAATAACTTACAAAATAAAAAGGTGAAAAACGGATTCTTATTTCCTCCCTCTCAAATGTTGTGCAATGTTTGCTAATGCATCAGCGGAGGCAGGACAGTCACACAATTCTGGATATGTTACACTTGCAAATCTTCTACCGTGTAACAGTCACACAGGAAGAGCATCTGTGTTGTGCTGCTATTATTGAATCAGCTGAAACTCCCACACACACTGAGCCCGGCATTTAGTCGTCACAGCGGATGTATGCACACCCTCACCTATGTCCTCCTCGCCCCCATCTCTCTCCATTAGTACACATTTGTGCTCCCAGTGAGAGATTACAAGGCTGCATGCTGTCTGTCACTCATCAGCTTTGTCCTCTTGCAAGGACAGGACCGGGACAAGGATCAGGACCAGGACCATCCTGTCAGCGTCACCATATCCAGAGAAAAAACACCCCCCCCACCATCATCTGCCAGATGAAAACAAACTCTGAAGAGGTTCAGTCTTAGAGTGGGGATACATTTGAGACACAATCTCCTACATCCACAGTTCTGCTACACACACAGCAGCATAAAGTGTGATTCTCCTCTGTGGCTTCTCCGGTCCTATTTTTGGTCAACATAAAGCAGCATCCTTCACTGCATGCTCTCTCTCTAGACACAAACATACACACAGCCATATGCACCCGCTTCTGTTCAAGGGCATGACTGCTCTGAGCTTTAGGACGCAGGAGACGACATACAGCAAGAAACAAGCATGTTAGCAGTTACACACTCGCAAGGTCGCATACAGCCATGTTGCTGTGTGCCAGTAAAAAGAAGAAAGAAAACTGAGAAGAAAAGAGAAAGATGCCCTACCATTTCTCCCACTGGTCCTCCATCCAACCCTCTTCTCCTTCCCCTCCCGAGTCCATACTGTAAGTGAGGAGGGCATCCACAGCTGAGAGGAGAGGAGAGGAGGAGGAGGAGGAGGAGGAGGAAAAGGAGCTGGAGGGTTAGAGAGCGAAGGAGGGAGGGTGGGAGAGAGGGAGGAGCGAGCAGGATGAGAGCGGGAGGAGAGGGAGGAGGGGGGCAGCTTGTCCGGGTCGATGGTAGAGGCGTCCGATTCAGAGCTGCTGCTGCTGCTCATCCGGAGGCAAAAGAGATAGAGGGGGATATTATTTAAAGCAGAGGAGCTGGATCTGCCACACAGGAGTAGTGTTATATAATCTACTCCTCTCTCTCCCTTTCTATCTCTCTCGGATGTTTACTCCATCCTGCGCGCATCAGATTTACTACGCCTCTGCAGGAAAGTGCTGGTGTTAGCAAACATCCAACGCCACGGCGAGCCCAAACAGGAGAACCATCAGCACAAGAGGACACTCCTCTCTCTCTCTCTCTCTCTCTCTCTGCAAAACACTGTCATGCTCAATTATTCATAAGGCCCATTGATCACAGGACTCATAATTTTCCTGTCTGTCTTTCTCCCCTTTTATCCTCTTAATGGAAAATTCCAGTGTATTACCACACGGGTCTTATTCATGTGCTTATGTCCACCACCTTTATCAGTTAAGACCGCATTACTCATTCCAAGTGATTGTTGAAGTCTGGTGCCGTGAAAAATTTATAAAAGACGACTGACACGAAATGAACCAGAAGGCCAGACAGGTTTTATACAAGCCGGAAGTTTGTCAAGATTATCTTACCATATTCTGTTTGCCTTTTTTTTATCTTCATTATTTTAAAAAGTGAAAAACTGAAAATATATACTCACAAAATGTAAAAAAAAAACCCTAATTGTGTGAGAAAGTTCAATGCTCACTGCAGAAATTGTGGTGGGTCAAGCTGAACCTGGAAGGCGCATCTGTAAACTCAGACGGATGTAACAGTTCAGTATTAATTGTCATGACTCCTGCCCTGTTATAAGTTTACTGTGTTCCCAGAGTTCAGCTATTATATGGATAAATTTGACATTATTATTAACAGAGACAGTGGCCAAACCTTCAAAAATAAGCCAAAAGTGATAGAAAGTGGAATTCTCCTCCAACCAGAGCTGGTCTTCGCTTGGTATGCAGGTGATAAAGCTTCTTCTCAAAATCAATACGAGTGTGTGGTTTGTGTGCACACCCACTGAACTGTACACTCCATTAACCCTCTCAGCTCTGCTGACCTTAAAACCTCCTGCCCGCATCTTATCGACAGAAACATATGCACTGTATGTATGCTCCAACACCAAATAATCACGCCTAATAATAACATCAGCTACTAAAGGCTTCAACCAATGTATAAAGCAAGCATTCGGATCTGGGTTCCCTAATGAAGCTGAGGGAACGATTTACAAACACAGACATGGAATTTAACGAGACTGTTTATGATCTCCGTAACTCAAAAATCAAAAATGTCACGTTTGACCACATCTACACTGACTCGTATCTTTGCAAAGTTTGTCAGTCCCAAGTAGGTTCTCCTATTCTCTGAGGGGGGCGATGTCTGTGAACAAAAGCACCCTGCAAGTGAGGTCTGTCACTTCACAAAGTCAAAAGCTACTTGCAGGCAAAGAAATCAGAGAGCTTCAATGCAGAGCAATTCAGAGTTTGCATTAGTGCAATTTTTTTCAAACATTATTTTGGAGGGTTTTTTGTTTGTTTGTTTTTGTGTAAGAAAACCATGTAAGAAAATGTAAAACAAAATATTAATAATTAAATACTTTGAAAAATGTGTCTAAAGAGGAACTTCAGCGAAGAAGTGATCGATAAATATTTTTATGGGCTATAATAAAAGTCACTTCTGTACAATGAAACGTTAGCTACTACTTGATGAAGAAACAAGAAGACAAAACCGGAGCGGAGAGGAGAAAATACTGGACTTACATTTATCAGATGCAGAGACAAATGAATGTGTTGTGTTCATTATGTTCCTCTGCTGGACACTCCAACAGGCAACTGTTTGCTAAAACAAAAGCTACAACTACTGTTTGTCAACTTGTAAATAATGTTTCTCTGCCCTCTACTGGTCAGAAATTAAACAATGTGACTCTGAATGACAGCAGAGAAACTTCCTTTGCAAGGTCCGTTACAACTAAACACAGAGACACAAGTTAAAGTGGCTCTTTGGAAAAATCCCTGACTGCAAGTATTCAAGGTCAAAATGGGAAAATCCTTGTTTATGACTCTCTGAGCCAACAGACATACAGCCAGAAGGCACATCCACACAGCAAACCTGCCAGAACCTATGGAGCACACACACACACACACACACACACACAAACAGCCCCGTAACGGCAAAAAAGGTTCCAGGCAACAAGCTACAATGATGTCATAGTACAGGACATTTGTAACAAAATGGCTCAAATTACTAATGTTCAAAATGACATTTTTTTAAACTATACTTTAGATGATGTCTCCTTTGGTTTGTTCCTCTTCTATTTGCTGCCGTTGTCAGCTGTGACTATTGCAAAAATGCTTCTCGTTGATATAAAAACATTTGTCATAATCTACACTTAAACAGCACTGATTTCAGTTGGTGCATCTTTGCTGGTTTTCAACAGGCTTGTGAGCGACTGACAGCAGATGAGGACTCAGGTCACGCACACAGTGGCTAACGGAGCGGGAGAAAGGCTCTTCACTGCTGAAGAAAAGTTTAGAACACAGTCCAGCATTCTTTTCATTTTGTTCTTCTCGGACAGGCAGGAGACAGACAGATGCTTTGAAATGAATTTGTTCATCAAATAATCCAGATTTTTACTGATTTCTGACTTGAAATCATCATCATTGCACCTTAGCCCTTTGAACTGCAAACTGCATTGAGAGTGATATGTGCAACACAAGCAGAGAGGAGGTCCCAGTGAGTGGAACATGCCATGTCAGCAGAACTGATTGACAGCAGTAAATAATCAGCATGGTGGGAGCTGCAACCAGAGCAGCAACTGTCTGCTCAGTCAGCTTCTGCTTTGGGTGAAATTCAAATCGGCTCAATTGACCTTCTGCTAAGCCACGCCCCCCTTAGTTACAGTTGCTATGTCCGACAATCTCTCAGAGCTTGCATGGATCTCACAGTCACCAACTGCACTCCCTAGAGAAATACTACCTCATTATTGGAAAAATGACAAACTGATTTCAGACAGAAGCAGACAGAAGGTCAACAATAAGCCTTTGAATGACAAATACAGGAAGTCAAAGTGACTCAGCAGTGAAAACTGTTTAGAGTTATGAATA
>JAQLOL010000001.1:27073859-27092545 GCA_029783665.1 Naso thynnoides
ATACAGGAAGTCAAAGTGACTCAGCAGTGAAAACTGTTTAGAGTTATGAATAAAACATCTCTTTTAACGTCAAAATTAAACTTGGGCTTTTTTGTCGGGTTTGAGTTCAGGTTGAACATTGCAAATTGCTATTTCCAGACTGCAGTCACAGACTTCAGCTTAGCTGACCAGGCTGACTAGCGCTCTTAATAGCTAAAAGTAACTCAAATTAAACAGCTAATATCTACTAATAACCATGTAACATGGCTTCAGTGTCTATCGAAAGGTTGCTGAGGCAAACGTAACGTTAGCTGTGCTTGTTAAACTGTGAGGGGTTCAACGGGGAATGAGGCAACAAACAGTTTTCCCCAGAGCACAACGTTACACTTTTCAGCATTCAATTTTGAAAAGGTAAAGAACGTAAATCCACCTTCGAACCTTGCCAAATGACAAGCATTACTTTTAAAAAGTGCCCCAGACTCAACGTTTAACCACGACGAGCTCGAAATCCTCAGAAATAGCCTGAAAATAATGAAAATCTGAAAAGACTGCATGAGTTTCAACGGTGCACAGCCATGTATTTGTACCCTGGTCAGAGTTGGCACATGCTATGCACTGATTGGCTCATTTGCATTAGAAGGCGGAGCTTAGCAGAAGGTCAACTCTCTCTCTCTCTCTCTCTCTCGCTGTCTGTCTGTCTGTGTGTCCGTCTCTCTGAGGATGAAAAGAGGTTGAAAACTTCGAGCTCATCCTGCTGAAATCAAGTCTCTTTCTTCAAGAAAACATCAAAGTGTGCGAAAGACGAATGCAGTGAATCAGGGAAACTGACACTTCAAAATCTTCTTAACCTCCCTGGTCTCCCCACGTCTCCTCCCACTCTGTCTCTCCCTCTCTCACACACACACACACACTCGCACATGCACGCACGCACACACACACACGGAGATCCCTTTCACATCCCACACTCTGTGAATCCATCTGCCTGAGCAGATCTTGTCAGCAGAGTCTCGTCAAGTGTGGAGGCTGCAAAAACATGAAAGAAAAGAGGGCATGCCGATGAATTAGTGAGCGAGAGAGAGAGAGAGAGGGAGGAGCTATGTACACTTCTGCACCTTCAGTTTGGTTATGCAGTAATTTGTAAATCTTCAAACAAGCTAAAAAGGTCTCCTTTATTTTAAAGGGTTATTTTCTAATTCTACTGTGACTACAAACGTCATGATAAATGCAGATTGCGTTCTAAATCATATCTGATTACACTGCAGGGAAGTTGCATATTTCATCAGGGGTTTTTTTTGTTTGTTTGTTTGTTTAATTGATTGATTGTTTTGGCCAGGAGGCATTTTAGAAACTATTCAAGGACAATTAAATAAATTCCCAGCTCCTCTTCTACTGTGACAATATTATTGTCTAGTTCAAGCATACAAATAAATCTTTGTATCCGTGGTTACATCTGTGTTTACATTTAGGAACAAAAAGTGCATTTGGTTGACAACCATAAAAAGCAGTTATTCAGTACTTACTGCAAACATAGATTGCACAGCATTGTTGAATATTTTAGTAGAAAAATAAATAAAATATGTTGTCACAGAGCATTTCACTGTATTGACATTTTTGATCAACACTGTGCTGTTAGGAAAGGCTCTGCTGCGACGCCCTCTCGTGCCACAGACGATCAATGCAATGCAGGAGAATTTAAAGGCCCAGTTCACCCAAAATAGGATATGAAATATGAACAGTTAGCCTACATTCGTCAAGCTCGGCTTTTAAATGTGGGACCTCGGATCTCACTCGCTGAATACCTCCACAGAAAGAAAGAGCTGTCAACCGTCTGTTCTCTAACAGCAGCAGGTTGAGGAGAAGCCGGGAACTCGACCGCAGTGTGTGGAGACAGCCAGGTGGAGGGAGGAAAACATATGGCTGCTCTGGGACTGGGCAAAACCCACGGTTGTGGATTATCTGGCTCCTTCTCCCGTTAACATGTGATGGGAAGAAACATGCTGAAACTCCAAACCATGACTCCTGATTTTAGTAATATCCGGTTTTCTAAATAATCTGTTTAGCTTTCTTTTAAGCTGCTGATATAATTTCTTGAAGTTTTATGATACACTTAATTTAGGGCCCAAACTATTTTTCCATGTTACTAGAAGAATTCTATAAATAGTCTTATCTGAGTGTTTTTAAATTTTCCTGAGGTTACAGTGGGATCATAGATGCTTCTCTCCCTCTCAGTGCTGAAACTGCTGCTGAACGCTTGTTTTCCCTTTGATTTCTGTTCTGTTTACCTTTGAAAGCCATCTTTATTTTATTTATATATTTTCATGTCAGAGAGATCAAAAACTGCTAGAGTGACTCTGAAGCCACTGTGCTAAAAATATGAAGAAAAACGGTTGTGGATCCGCCTGTTTGCAGCTCGGCTAATGACACACCGACAGACCGAGCCTGTGGATGTGCGTTTCTCTGCGTGTGTTGCAGTCTCACCGGGGGAGCATTGATCACAGGCCTCCATCTACTCAGTGGAGCCACTGAAGAAATCACAGCGTCTCCCCATGCAGCACCGTCAGGATCTCTGAAGGTGTGTGTGTGTGTGTGAGAGAGACACGAAGTGCACAAAAGCAAGTCACAGCGTGCAGCTAATCCCTCAACCTGCTCAGCTCTCAACATGTTGAGCTGGGCTGCAGGTTGAATTAGCCCTGACTGATCACCTGATGAACTCTGGGTAATCGGTAATTTGCATCACTGGCAAATTATGGTTTATGCAGTTTATCATGTATTAATTCTTTACAGCGAAATGTCAATTCAAGTTCCCAGGGTCCACAATGATTCTTTATCCAAAAACCAAAAGAGATTAAAATTAATGTCAGACTAATACCAAACAGACAAGGGCAGAAAATATTCAACAGGCTAAACGTCTTCAGGAAAAATTACTAACAACTGTGGCAGACACTCTGATTATATGAACAACACTACGGCCACTAAACTACTCATTCACAGTAATACAGCAATAAATCAAATATGAAGTTTCCATTAAACCACATAAAACCTTTTAAACCTGCAGGTTTTGGTGGCCCTTTGAAAAATAGCTACAGTGGGCCTACATACTGGCTGTGGAAGCCTATTAAAAACATGTTATTAAATGTGTTCGTGTAGCCTAAACTTCTAAGTTCTATACAAAAAGAAATCTACAACCCTAGTATGAAAAATAACACTAATAAAAAAGGCTGAATAAAGCTCTGATAAGGTTGCCAGGTAGCCTGTTATAAACAAAATCTGTTTCTCTAACAGCCTGTTAGTGAATGAAGATGCCTGTTAATAAAGAACATGCACCACTTACACATGAAGTCGCTGGTTTGAGTTATAACACGAACATCACAAGAGTAAAACTGCATTTTTTAAATTTTATTTTTATTTTTTTGCAGTAAACCAAGCTCATGAGGATGAGGAAAGTGGAGGAAAGTGGAGGAAAAGTAGCCTACCTCAGGGAAAGCATGGGCCTGTTAATGAAAATTATTCTGTCATTATTTGATGCTGGGACTCGTCGCGTCACCGTACAGACACTACAGGGGCTTTTTGCCTGGAGCACATAAACCAAAAGTATGCGACAATTAAAAAAAAAAAATGTAGTTCTGGTGGCTGCGGGGAGCACACGGCTGGTCTCGCTCCTCCGGGAGCAGACACGCCCAAACACAAAACATGCGGCTCAACAACACACTGCGACTCCGATCCGCAAAAGCTGAGCGGAGGCGAACGCGGCAGCCTCGGCTCCGAGCGGCCGGGATCAACACGTTCAGCTCTGCAGAGCCGCGCACCGCCGCCGGGGTGGCAGCTCGGTCCGCCCCCCCTCCTCCACCCTCCGCGCGCCCTCCGGGGCTCTTACCTGAAGCTGGCCGGGGAGTTCACCTGGATGTTGCGGCCGGACGGCGGGCTGGTTTTCCGCTTCTCTCTGTCCGCCATGCCGCCGCGTTATATTTCCTCCATTGGCTCCGCTATGCGACCGCCAGCAGACACCTGAGGTCCGACGATGCTGCGATACGGTGCTGCCTTAGAACGCCGTGGGAAAAATGGAAACTAAGCAAAACTCCAAATAAAAGCCGATCAGTAGATAATTATGCAGGATTTGGACTTTATAAGATTTGTAGGTTAATAAATCGTTAGCTGCTTTGCTAGGGGAAATAGCTTAGATGATGAATTTTGCATGGACACCGCCAACAATAAAAGAGTCTGTAGAACATTTTAGTCTATAAAATTAATAAGTTAAGTATTAAGTAATAGGAAAGATGTATGGTCAGACCTATTCAGCTATAATGTAACTTTAGACCAGCGTAATGACCCGATAACAGGCTCAGTCACCTTTAAATCAAAATTTAGACCATAGCCTTAAATTGATTTTTTGGGTCTTAATCAATATTTGTGGGACAAACTTCAAAGAGATTACAAGACCACATTAAATACTTGTTGAAATCTTTTACAGTATTTAAAACAAATGTACAGTAGAGTAAATATAAAAAGGAGGCATGGATGAATGTGTTATTAAAAAGAAAGAAGAAAACATTTAGGCCTAGTAGCCTCATAGCAATACTTAGTAGTATACCTTAATTAACTCTGCCTCTAAAAACTGTAATGAAGCAGAGAGAGACTAACTGATCTGGAGCAGGCAGGAGTACAACACGTTAATGAGACTTTTAAAAAAATCATGATTGAATTTCACTTATATTAAGCTAAACCTCAACTCATTTTTCATCATTTTTAGTTTGTTGTTGTTGTTGTTGTTGTTGTTGTTGTTGTTGTTGTTGCTGAGGTAATAAACGTTATTATAATTATGTGTATGTTTGGACAAGATTATTAGGCCTATTGTTTGTATGGATTTGAACAAGTTTGGTATAAAATATGTTTAATGGTGTTAACTTACCCATTGTAGCCCTTTGCAGCACTTCCTGGTCTGACATGAAGGACCCAGTTGGTGGCTGGGTGAATCACAGGACAATAACTGACCTGTTTAGCAGTCTGATTCCCTGCTGATGCTTTTAATGTTGAAAAGAACTTGTGTGGTGATTGAGGAAGAGGTGACAACTGTGGCGATTTAATTCTAAGAGTGAATTAGGACACTGATGAATCAATGTTCTTTAAAATACAAATAAGAAAATTTCCTGAAACTTCCAAGAAATTCAGTTTTGTCCTTTAGGAGCTAAATAAATATTTCTTAACACTAACTTTTGAGTCACTTATATTACTTGTTTTTGGCTAAAACAACTCTTATTTGTCTTAACATTATTTATCTTAACAACCTTCTGTCAACAATTACTAAAACGGTCATTTTGAAAAAAAAAAAAGTTACTAAAGCCTAACCAATAGAAAAGATTATGCATTGCTAAAAAAAATAAAATAAAATTAAAAAATAAAAAATTAAGCTGTACAAACCAAACCCAGTGTTTAACTTTGTTATAGCTAGGAAAACAACAACATTTTACATTATTTCCAATGCGAAATGATGATTCTAAATGTCAAAAAACAATAACATTTACAGTGATTTTGAGTGTTAAGTTAAACTGAACGTTAAATAAATGATTAAATAGTAAATGAACCTAATAAAACCCGTCATTTTACTTCAAAACTACATCAGCAGAAAACACAAAACAAAACTGTTAGTTCATAATCAGATAACACTTTCGAGATTAGCTATTTATTTTTTGTAAGTATCATTCTGCAAAATAACTATCGACCACAATGGAAATTGCTGAGTTACCCAGTCTTGGTAAATCTTTAATTCTGCCCCATAAACAAGCTCGAGAACACTTACATCATTACTACTTCCAAACTAGCGTTTACGAGGAGACCATGAAGGCAGCAGGAGCTCCCACAGAGAGGAGAGCTGGGAACTGGATTAGAAATACAGTCAACCAAACAGAGGTGTACACAGCTACATGGATACAGAAGTCACTATCAAATTCAATGAAACTGACCCACTTTTTTCCACATACGTGTGACTGCATGTCTGCATGTAACAGAGGTCATTTTTACTGAAGATCATACATACAGTGCAACACGAGTTTATTGATTCAAAAGAAAATTCCTCACAGAGTTGAGAATAAATGCAGTTAGCTTGACTCATTTACCCTAAAGCAAACAAACAAACAAATAAAAACAGTCAGATTGGAAACAGTCTGTTGACATGTTCCTTTGCACCACCACTCAAAGGTGATGTCAGAGAGGAACCTGCAGAGGGCAGTGCTGTCCACAGAAAGACTGCACTTCGTGTTCACAGACACAGGAAGTCTGTGAGCAGCACTATGACAGGAAGGAGGGAAAAACAAGGATTTTCTCTCCTGTCTTCTTCACGTCATCTTTTGTCTTTTCCACATCCTGTTGTCCTTCCGTCCCCTGCCCACTTCGACCTGCACACCGGCAGGGATTGAACCAGCATCCTTAGTTGATGATCCACTCTGGGTTTTTCAGAAAAGTAGGGCACATCTCAAAAAAAATAAATAAATCACTATATTAGTAAAAAATATATATATATAGTGCTTTAGGCTTTATCTTAAAACATGTTAAGATTGCTTGTTTTGACACAATGAATGTGTCACGTTCAAGAACTTTCAGTGGGATCGAACATGACGCTCATTGTCATGACAACGCTGGCTGTACACTGAACAGCAGTGAAGACAAGAGGAGTCCTCTCACACCGCCTGTAGAGGCATTTTCATTTCTCCCATAGCTTCACATTCTGGTTTCTTTCCATTTGGCATGTTGGTTTTAAATATATACTGAATGTCGTCAGGAGTCTTTGGTGTTCTGGAGTTTCCTGTCGCTCAAGTGTCTCTGAACCCATCCGCTGGGATTGATATCAAGTCGCAGGAAGTTCTGCAGCCACGGACTCCTCTGAGCCCCTTCGAGGAACTCCTCCAATGTAATCTGACCTGCAGCGTAGAGAGCATAACTCTGAATGAGTATTATTAATGGTTACATTCTGAAGGGGCATTTTTTTCAAGGATATTTTCTTTTTAGTTTTGAGTGCTTGACATACCGTCACTGTTCACATCGACCTCTTGAAAGATGCGCTCGCACACCTGCTCAGCAGTGAGGTTCTCTGTTCCTGCTTCATTACACACATGGCCTTTCTTTATCTTGTAGATGATCTTAAAGACAAATCCAGCAATTAGACTGTTTCTCCTCATGTCATACTGATACTGTTGACAATTTGTGTGGTTTTTAGCCAAGCTAGCAGCAGATTCTTAGGATGGCAATATTGATCTGACGGTCAATCAGTTATTTAATCAACAGGGTAAAGTTTTGTTTCTAAATTCTTTATCACAAGAGGACTACTTATAGTAGCTTTCCTAATTTGCAGCTCTTCATGTACTGGAATGATCAAGTTAATATTTTAATTTGCCCAATAGTTGTGTTTATGACACAAGATCTGCAAAGCTAATATTAGTCACATCACCACCATATGTACTTTCTGTTCGGTGCTAATTAGCAACTGTTAGCATCTGCAGATGTGTTCCTAAATTATAATGGTAAACATGTTAGCCTAACCATCATCACCAACATATGTGTAACAGGTCGTGCTGTTAGCATTATCACAGTGTTAGCATCTTGACGTCAGCGTTTAGCTTAAATCCCCACTGCACCTAAGGACAGCCTCACTGATCTGCTGCTATGCCAGAACTGTCTGATGGCTGTCTGAAATATGTATGTAAAAGTCCACTGATTATCAGAAATAATTCTACATCTATCTGAAACACTGCTGGTATTTATGCCAAATGTGTTTTAGTTAAAATGTGATCTTATGAAACCAACATGTTTTTACCTTAACAATCTTCCGTAGTTCTTCTCTGTCTAGTCGACCGTTGTCATCGCTGTCAAAAACCTTAAAAGACCACCTCAGCTTATCTTCAAGTTTTCCCCGCAGGACAAGATGAAGCGCAGCCACGTATTCTATAAAATCCATAGTGTTGTCCTGAAAAAAAGCCAGATAATTAATTTTGGATACATCAACAATTAATGTATGATGGTATGGATTAAGAGATGGAATTTGTGCTCATAAAAACATATTTTTTAAATGTTTTCAAGAGCACAAACCTTATGCCACATTGTTATTTCTCATATGGCTTCACCTTTATTTGAGGACTGACTCATGTTACTTCAATGCAGCTTTGTAACTGCTCTCTCTGGCAGCTATCTATGACAGACAAGTTCTGCGGAAGGCAAGGTCTGTCTTAGCCAGTATTGATCACCCTCTCTTGGAAGACTTTGCTCTTCTCCCTTCTGGCCGGAGATACAGGTGCCCCAGGGCTAAAAGCAACAGATTTAAATTCTCCTTCGTTCCAAGTGCAATAAATGCACTTAATCTGCACCAGTAACTTGCACAGTAGCACTTTACTGACTGGACTGCACCAGCACTTTAGTGGGGCCCACATTTTAGTTTACTTTATTTTACTAAGGGATTTCTCTTCCTGACAACATTTTATTCCTTAATTCATTGAAATCTTACTCATGGTTGTGTTGTTACTGTTTATTGTTGTGAATGGTTTTGTATGTTGTGTTGTATGCATGTCTTGTCCTTACTGCAAGCTGAATTTCCCCGCGAGGGACAATAAAATCTGAAACCTGAAACCTGACTCATGTTACTTCAATGCAGCTTTGTAACTCACCTGATTCATGTCGAATGCTCGGAAGATGCTCTCCATGTACTGTGATTCAGGTGTACCGTTCTGTACTCCAAACATCCTCTTGAACTCGTGCAGGTACAAAGATCCGCTCGGGCACTCCATGATGAATGATTTGTAGAGGTCCTGGATGCTCATTAATTCCAGTTCTTCCTCTTGTGACTGTACCTGCTGGTTTTGACCCATGCTAAAACCCAGATCCTACCAGTGCAGAAAAAAATTCTGAACCCCTTTTTGCAAAATAAATATATAACTACAGATGCTTTAGTAAAATAATATCCTTAAGAAGGCCTGGAATGTATAGTTTGGTGTCCACTTCATGGCTGCCTTAACAGCGTCTACAGCACCTCAGGTGTCCTCAACTCTGAGCGTAATAACTTATTCATGTGACCTCAACCAAGAGGCTTATTTTTAGCCAAAGTCTTTGACAAGCTGAGGTTAAAGCAGTAATCCACATGCCTGATCCTTACTGAACCTTTAGTGACCTAAGGTCACTAGTACCATTTGCAGCACTACTTAATAAATAATAACATAAGATGAGATTTACTGATATTCCAAGTACTGAAACTTGTTTTTGACTCCGCCCTGTAGTTTCGAGTAAGCGAGTCATATGAACTGCAAAGCAAAAGAGTAGACATCAAAATCTCAGCAACATAGCTTCTATGCACGTACACAACCACTGAAAAGGGTGGCGTATTGCACAACACTCTCAATTACATTCCAACCTAAGAAAGAAACTTCATGGACATAAGCATGAATGCATGCTTATAACAGTTCAGCCTGCTCTGTGGGACCCTGAAACTTCTCCTGGAGGGTCACAGCTAGAACTCTAAGTGTAGAAAATCAGATTGATTCTGATGAAAGGCTGCTCATAGACTGTTTGGAGGGACAAGTGTACTTGTTAACCCCCATAGCTTTCATGCATATATGCTTACAAGACAAGAACACACCTGAGTATTGAATTTGTTATGAATAACCACCTGCCTCAGGGTGTCTGCTGCCCTGGTGTCAAAAGCATCTTCTCAATTGCTCTCACATTGACACAGTTGATTTGTGTCCTACCACTGCATAAATTTCTCTTACAGACTGGCAAACTAATGAACGGCTGTCTCTGTGCATTAGGCCCATGGTGCCTGCATCATCTGAGAACTTCATGACTTTAGTTCTCAGAGTGGATTCTCACACACTCATGTGAGTCTGGGAAGGAAGAAAACCTGCGTCATCTGTTCCATGTAGCTGCTTGTAAGTATAGTAGAAGGTGTGTGATAGTACATGGTGAGCAAATCGACAAATTTTTGAAGGCGGGGCACCATGTTGATGTCAGCTCCTATGTTCATGCTTTTAGATACAGTAACAGAGATGCTGTCTGGTCCCTCAGCTCTGGTGAAGGGTTAGACTAGACCTTATGAGGGGTTAGTTTAAAGCCTTTCATGCTCATCAGTAATCCTGATCATTTCTAAAACTTCCCACATTCAAAGAGTAAGTAGATATCATTTATTTCATTTGCTTTTTGCAGTTCGTTTGAAGTGTTACATCATTTCTTCTTGGTCATATTAAAACTCTGAAAGTAAACTGTTCTGTTGTTTGTTTGTATTCTTGTGGCCACTGATTTAATTTACTTGTAGACCTGAGAAAAAAATGTTCACTGTTGTAATTTCTCTGTTGTTATAGATCACATCTCTGCCACTATTTATTGAGTACTTTACCTTATGCAACCCCTTTGTTTGTATGTTCTGCTTAAGGGAATTAAGGCGAATGGAAGTAAGCCATCATTTGTTATAGCGTTTAAGCCTTTCATTATGTGTCAAAAGGCCTAAAAGTAACCACTCACTATAACCCTTTCATGTAGAAATCACATTTAAATACAGGACATCTAAGTAAATTTCACTTTCTAATTATAGAGAAATGCCTTCGAAGTTGACTTGACCTGGAAGCAGACTGCTGTTTGCCTTCAGATGGAGTCAGTGAGGCTCACTACAGGTGGTTACAATGAGGTAAACCTGTGGAGCTAAAATAACTCAGTAAATCCCAGAGCTTTATGGCTGTGACCAACTGAGAGCAGTCTTATAATAGAACAGTGTGGCCTCATGTGGTTGTAGATGGGAACTCACTGGCTCTGCTAAAAACTGAAAATAAGACAGATATAAGGACACATTTTTATCCATTTTTTATTGAACTTCATTTACAGGTGTCAAAACTTTTATACAGTAAAAAAAATATATCCACAACACATTAAAAAAGCAGACGTCATCATCATTTACTATTCACATATTGACACTATAATAAGAAGGCTGTGACTCAAGTATTAATAATTATATTAAAAATACTATTTATAGACATTATTTAAAGTGCTGTCACACTGTTCATTTAGATATTGTGTTGATATATATAAACCAAACAATAATGAAACAGGGTATGCTGATTTTTGTGAAGCATCAAAAATGAATTCTGATTTTAATTGCAAATTGTTTGTTGTCTTTGTTTTTTTAAGCTGGATTTTTAGCCATGCGTGTCTTGCATTTGCCCACATGGGAAAGGCCTATGAGCTTTCACATTTCAGAAGTATGCACTCTTTCTCCTCTGTGCCAGAACCCATCCAGCAGGGTTCATGTCCAACTTCAGCATGTTGAGCACCCAGGGGTCCTGCTGTGCACCTCTAATGAACTCTTCCATGTTAATATGACCTGTGAGACAAAAAAAAAAAGTCCAAGCAGGATTAATATTCTCTTCTGATACAGCACATTTTCCCTCTGTTGAAAAAAAATGCTTTGTATTATACTAGTAACATGTAACAAAATGCTCACCATCTCCATCGCGATCAACAGCTGCAAATATGCGATCCACAACCTCATCTACAGAAAGCTGTGGGTCACTCGTGTCTGTCTTTCCTCCTTTCTTTATGCGGTAGATGCTCTAAATGAAAAAAAGGCAAAGAAGTTAAATTTGGATGACAGAAAATGATGTAATGTATTTAACCTCGAGTGCTGCTCTCATTGATGATGCTTGTGCACTCAAAGGACCAGGATAAAGTACCGGTGTACCAGGATAACTGCAAATTTTTACCACAGCATTATGCATTAGTTTAACATTTATAACACACAGAATTAGACCAATAATTGGAAAAAAATAGTATAGGCCCTTATAGGCCCCCTTGCAAATATTTTGTTATATTGCTGTTATCTCGATGAAAAATATGTCGAAATGAGGATTTGGAATCCCTGGCTAACCTTCAGAGATCGTGGTTTACACACAAGTATATATATAAAATAAAGATGGCTGAATTAAAATTGAATGCCTCGGTTTCTAGGTCATGGTACTGCACTGTAATGTTGACTCACTGAACACAGCTGAAGTATTTATGTGGCATTTTAGAGAGTGAAAGTAAAGGGAAAGACATGACCACATTGTAGAGCAAACAAGGTTGCTCTACAAAGCTAAACAGTAATAGAAAATGTTATATCCTAGTAGAGACGCTGCACATATCTATTTAGATGCACTGAGCTGCTGTTGTTTCCATCTCAAGTTTCAATTAGGAACAAATGCCATTCTGCAAAAAGGGGACTTTCTGCAAGGTAATCCCCTTTTTCATGAGCAGTACTTCAGTTGCATCTGAACTCACAAGACATTTATTGGTGCGAGATTAATTAATAGACTTACATCAATTATTGAGCGCAGTTCCTGCCTGTCCACATAGCCATTGTTGTCTTTGTCATACACCTTGAACGACCAGCGTAGTTTGTGCTCCAGGTCTCCCCGGAAAACAAGATTCAGTGCTGCCACAAACTCAAGGAAATCTATTGTATTGTCCTGAGAAAAAGGTAAATGATTTAAGAATAAGAACAACTGGGTCACATTTTAAAATTTTTGGCAAATATGCATAAATGCCAGATTGTGACAACATTTACACTCACCCCGTTTTTGTCAAAAGCTCGAAACATGTTCTCTGCATAATCCGACGCTTCCCCAGTTGGGTCCACACCAAAGAAACGCTTGAACTCGTGCAGAAAAAGTAGTCCACTCGGGCACTCCATGACAAACTTTTTATACATGTCCTGAATTGCTTTGACATCAATCTCCTCACTGTTCTCGGTTTGCTGTGCCTGCCCCATGGCTGCCTTGTAATTCAGCAGTCCATAGGCCTACTGCCTTTGGGAATGGACTCCTGGATAGAGTGTGCAGACTTGAAATAGGCCTCTCATACTCTTAGGTGTTTTTTATAACCCTGAGGAATCTCAAAGCTCCAGTTTGCAGTAGAGCCAGCAGATTAGTGTGGCCTCGGGATTACTGAGGTATTACCTTGGTGGGGTTTCCTCTCTCTGAGTTAATAAGATCTGCAGCTAAACGTGGGTCCCAGACCAAACTTGTAAGAAATGCAGGCATAAGGCATAAGGCATCATTCCAACATGGAGATTAGAGGTATCTGTATTCAAACAGTGTGACACACAGAATATTGCCAAGCCTGATTAAAAAGGCCATGCTCAGCAGTAAATACTAAGGTTACACATACGTGACTCAGCCTAGTTTTTGCAGAGTGTGACTTAAACTGACACACACAGTGAATGTGAGGTGTTAGATACCATAGTTTAAAGGCAAGAACGAAGTGCAACACTCTGGAACTGCAGAGCTGTGTTGGCCCTCCTTTGACCTCTGAACTGACCCACTCCACTGAGTTCAGCTGACTGGACACAGAGTGTAATGCTTTCACAGTTCTCTCTATATCAACCAAGATATCAGGCAAGAATATGCAAATGTGCAGCTTTAAAAGAAAGTAATGCCAATTTCAAATATGTGGTTATAATGTGCAATCTGTTTTTTAGTCATGCTACTAGCAATGGCAATGTCGGTTTGTTGGTTGGCCCAACCCTTAGGATCCAGACCAACTGCTGAATCATTTCCATTTAGATTTTGCAGTAACATTCACACACACAATGCATCCTAGTGACTTTCATGACCTTCTGACCATGAGCACTACCATTCAGATGACACTGAAGGAAAAGTTAGGTTTTTTTTGCACATTAAGCCTTATAATAGGGGTATTAAAGATCATGTACGATGTTCTACAACATCTGGAGCTCATTGCTGATGTCATCGCCGGCTGAATACAAGAAAGACACATGTGTACTCCAACAATCCGTCCAAAAACGCAATTAACGCTTGTTTTAAGAGACGAAAACACACCAAATGTACGGTGGTATCCTCTAATGTACCGACACTAAGGGCTCTATTTCCGTGAATCAGGTGCAGCGTAGGTGAAGCTGCACTAGATGCCGCAAGTAGATGTGGCCAAATCGTTTTTGGCAATTTGGTGAACCAGGCGCAAGGTGCAGCGGAGAAATAGGAGAAATGCGCATGTGTATATGTGATCACAGATGACTTCAATCATGACCAACCAAATCAGCTCCTCTCATCACCTTTAAATCCACTGTGGCGCAGCACAGGGACAATTTCGACATGGCTGAAGAGGCAGCAAACAGATCCGCCAGCCAAACTTCACCCAAGAGGAAACTGATATCCTTGTCCGGGAGGTTCAGGCTCTTAATGGGAATTTATTTACAACATCACTAATGAACAGGAATGCACTTGTAACGTTGCTGATGTTGTGTTGTTGAAACAGAAACAACATTCCAGATCAGTTTAGGTGTTTCATATCTGCAAACTTCACAGGTAACGTTCGGCCTGTTATCACACAGCAGCAGTGATCACGCACACAGCAGCTCGCACTGATAAAAATCTACAAATCCCACAGAGCACAAGTCCTTTCCTGATCAGAGACCAACCTTTGTTTGTTTTTACAGCTCTTCATGGTTGAATCCAGACTACAGACCTCCTACATGTTCCAACTGTCCCAGGCTCATTTTTTAAGTTAGAAATGATTTATGATAAATGAGTAGCTGCTGATGAAGAAATGTAACATCAAAGCTGAACTGTTCGGTGTTTTCTGAGCATGTCTTGTAAGTTCAGTGTTTAAAAGTAAAAAAGTCTAGATTTATTGAAAAGATATGATCGAATAATTTCCAAAATTCACAAAATATTTTTATCTAACAAACATTTCTGCTTCACCCCATATTATTGGTACTTTCCTTAAAAAACGACATTTTCACTGCGGTCTCAAAGTCTGTTGCTCCCCCAGGTTGATTGATTGACAGAGACAAGAGAAACAATAGTAAAGTCTATTTGAACATGGAAAACATAACCCAGATAACTGACTGAATGCAGTATTTCTAATCATAAAAAATACTGACTCGTATCTATTAAATACAGGCACTAGTATGTCAGCTCCTGCTTCATATCTGTGGTTGCTGCATCATGACGCGCAGCAACTGCCTGACCCATATCCACTTCAATAGAAAAGAGTCTACTCATTATTTTACATGATTAACTGAAAAAGGACGCATCATTCGATATTAACGTGGTGATTATTAATGTAGCCTAGTGAAACGCAGAAGACATCCACCACACCTGTCTTTCTCTTACCTGCCAAGGGACTGCGGATACAAATTAGGAGGTTTGCTAATTCTGATGCGTTTACATCTTTATTTTACATACTGATGTTCATTAATGTGTTGTGTCCCTTTCAAATAAACAAATAAAATAAATAAATAAAATAGACGTGGGCTAAGCTGGCATAATCGCAGTGCAACTTTGAACACGAAAATGACACTACACCAGGCGGATTTTTATTGACACTCCCCCTGCTGCGCCATCACACCCATCTTGGCATAAGCCAGCACACCTGCACCTGCACGAAATTGCAGTTACGTCAGGATTTGTGCTTAGACTAGACTTGCACCTGGACCAAAATAAAGCCCTAAAACACAAAGTTAAATAATGACTCATAACCCGGAAACGGCTGTTTGTTGTTTCCTGAAGCAGCTGAAAGAGCCGCTTCTGTTTTTTAATGCTGTGTTTAACTTTGTGTCTTAGCGTTGGTATGTGATGGGACACCACTAAACATTCGCTAAGTTTACCATCTGTTAAAATGAGTGTTTATAGTGCAACAGATTGTCAGAGTGCACATGCGCCTCCCTTGTTTTCAGCTAACCATGACATCAGCAATGAGCTCTAGCTCTCAGGACTACACCATTCATCATAATAATGTTGTAGAACATTGTACATGATCATAGATATCCTTAATTACGCTTAATGTGCAAAAAAGAACTTCTCCTGTCGTTGTTTTGGGTTCATTGTCTTATCATTGAATAAAATGTCCTGCATTTTTATTTTGGTACATTCCCTTTCAGAATGAATTGTAATCACTTTGATAATCCTTTAACTTAATCCTCCAGTGCCATCATCAAGTCAATGTCAGCCTCAGCTGTATATTTTTGATCTGTGTGCATTTCTTAATGTTTGAATGCTAACATGCAAAGTGTGGAGCGTGGTAAACATTATACCTGCTTAGCATCAGAAAGTGTATAGTGTAGCAATGTTTGCGCACAAATTAGTATGGTAGTTTTTTTTTAATCTGAAGAATTTTCACTCGAAGGAGTGAACTTTGTCTGAAATGGCTCTTTGTCCATTTCTCCATGTGTCATGTGGCTGATATCCAAGTCTGTCGCTATTCTTAATCAACCAAAGTGTTATTTCTGTTCAGCAAAAGTAGCTAAGAGATTAAGACTCTCCTAGCTGTACTAATTTGGAATTTGTATCTGTTTCTTATAATTAGATTAAACTAGCTCTGTGTATAGGCAAGGGAGACAAAGACACTGGACTGAGAGGACCACCATGTGTCCAAGGTAAGTGTCAGACAACTGTTTGAGGACAGTTGATGGCTACTTGTATGATGCTGCATGCTGCAATTTTATTAAATTGCTCAACATCCAACCCTGTTAAGAGATGGACGACAGTGACTACTTTTATATAAAGAAAAATACATGAATTGTGCAGTTGGGACAATAATTGAGCTGCCTGGTAACAGTATATCATGGATCTGTTAAGCCTTCAAGCAAATTTAAATGGCTGAAATACATAATGTGATGCAGCCATGTGTAGACGGTGTTGAAGCCCTGATTTCTTGACCACAACACTGTTTGCTACCAGTGAGAATTAGCCAGTCCAAAAATGTATTCAGTAACCCCAGAGGTGAAGCCTGAAATTCATCCCATGTCTCGTTGGTTACGGCCTTCAGTATTAACAGTTTGATCTACAATGGAATCTCTGTGAGGTGATCAGAGGTTGCTAGGACACACTTAGCCTACTTTACACACATCAGGAGGTCCAAGAGAACATGAACATGTATTTTAAACAACTCATGAATGTACAGCATCTCTAATGGTGATAATATTGTATATCTGACTCCGCATGCTATTGTACTAAAAAATCATAATATACACTTTTTCGGATGGATGAATGAGGAATAAACATTTTGTTGCTTTACTCCTCTTTTGCAGCGTATAATAGAAAAATGTTGCTGCTCCTAGTTTTATAGGCTACATTTTCAGTTCATAGTTCACTCTCTTTGTTGCTCAACTTTTGCTGATCTCTCAACCGTGATCCCTAAATCCTATTGCCCTAAGATTCACACTTTCCAAAATGGAACGCAGACAGCAGGGTGCAAGTACATTTTAGGATCCCTGCCTAACCCACTCCCTTACAGCATTTGTTTCAATTACATGCGAACATAGATACCACAATATACCCTGAGAAACCAGAAATGTTAGCCATCATCATCCTCTTGTTGCTGTCTTTTTGGATATGATTCTCTCCCTCTCCTTTTACTTTATTTAAGCTGCCATTGTGTGCGCCCCCAGCCTCTCCTTCCTTCAAGTGTCAGCAGTTTCATCAGTTTCATCATCCCATCAGTCTCAGCAGGGTCATCAGCCACCACCACCAGCACCCGTGCCTAGACTCCATGTTTTGTTTTGTTTTTTTGTAATCCTTCTGCTGCCCAGGGTAGACGCCCCTCAATTACAAAATCTCTTGCTGAGTCAAAGCACCAAAGACTCTTTGATTTTTACATATCGTCTGTCATTGTGAACAACTTGCCTCTCCTGATTCAGCTGTCTGTCGTCTTTGTCTGTTGGGCAGAAAGTTAAACTATTTCCTATTTTTAGTATTTTGCAAAGGACAGCTCAGCATAAAAGCAGGACAAATTACCTGTGGCTAACCTTTGCAGATCTCAAATAAGCTGCTTCATCAAGGCCAAGTGTAGAGAGGGTTTACTCTTATTAACTAGTGCAACTCTAAGAAGATTGAATGGATCATGGGTCGTTCTGTTTAGACCTTTATTCAGTTGCCAAGAAAAAGTACATGTGGAATAAATTGAGTTTTTCTTATGTTGTTGATTGCAAAGCACCTATCAATAAGGTATAAAACAGCATGCATACTTTTACACCATTATGCATACGTAGCTTAATGCTGCATATAATTTTATTTAATGTATAATAGGAACAAATATATACCATGTACCAATGTAGCATGCAGCTTTTATAGCTTCAGCTAGATTTCAATGCCCATAGAAAGATATGCCTTGAAAATACAGTTCCTGTCTCACAAACTTGCATAACACTGTAACTGCTTTCTGGATTTAAAAACATTCCCAACCTTTTTTTTTTTTTTTTTTAGGGTTAGGGTTAGGGGTTAGTTAATGAAAAATAAAACAAAGAAGAAGAAGAAAATCTGTTAATGTTTAAAGTAAAAACTGCATGTTGAGGTTGGTCAGGTCTGTGTTTGTGTTTGCGATTGGTCGTCCAATTATGTTCAGCCTGACAGGCTCGAACAAGCCTAACAAGATTAGGTTCTTTATGGAGAGATTCCAATCACAGGGGTCTGACCTCCACTTGCCCTGTTGCTCCCGTACAAACTCTTCTACCTGTCTGCTGGTGTTTGGTGTAAATTTTACCTTTACACAACAACAGCTGCAAAGGTCATAGCGAAGTACATGTGTCCTTTACAAGCAAACTGATTGCTACAATATTGACTCCGATGCTTTGTATGTTTTTTTTTGTTTGTTTTTTTTTAAATAGAATTTCATAATAAGTATATAGCATTGGCAAATGTAGCATATCACAGCATTTATGACATAAACAGAATTTATATGTCATT
>JAQLOL010000001.1:27105166-27123570 GCA_029783665.1 Naso thynnoides
GGGGGGGGGGGGGGGGGGGGGGGGGGATCTTCTTGGGGACCAAGGTACAATACTAAAAATAACACAAGTGATTATACCTATCCAAAATCACACAAAAATTAGCCTAAACCCACTAATTCTAATACATGTCATCACTTGTGCATCTAAGGGTTAATCACATTCCCCACTGCTGTTTTCAGTGCAGGACATTGGCCTTTTTCAGTGAAAAATAGTGCAAATGTCAAAATGTTTCAGTGTCTTGCAAGAACTCATAGAAGACTAATTATTGTCACATTTGCAAAAAAGTAGGCCTAATAAATTTTATTTCAGGCACTTACTAATATTTGTGGATAAATGACTCATATTTTTGTTACAATCATAACTTTCAGACCCTGTTCCTTTTGCACACAGAGTGCTGCAGTAATGTGTGCACAAATGCTAATTTTGGTTAGTAAGTATTCCAAGTTTCTTTGCTTGATTGCCATTGGCAGCCAAGTTAAACAATTTTTTGTGACCACTGGTGTGTGGTTACTAGTTTTTACTAAGGCTCTCATGAGGTTTTTGTACATTACTCAAACAGTTGTGCCCACAGGCTTTCTTAAACATTGTTGTGTCTGTAGTTGTAAGACTCATCTCCATGCATTTTTTTGGCTTCTTTTTGTTAATTTGATTTTACTGTTTCAAACTGCGTTTCATTTGCCACTTCCAGCAGTCTGACTTGGTGGCACTTAAGTCTGGAGAAAGACTGTTTTTATGGCACCATCCATACCAAGTGAATTTTGTGATGGGCTGTTTAATGGAAATCATATTCCTGTCAACCACTTTACTTTTAGGGAAAGCCAAGGAGGTCAATCTTGACCACTATGCAGTCCAGGACCCTTTTCTTATCTCACACATTACAGAAGTTTAGAGAATCTAAAAGCTTTCTGTTTGTGCAATTACTGCTGTGGGAAAACGGGTCCATGAGAAGCAAAAGAGGAGAGGATAAAAACGTAAGAGAGCAAAGTGTACAGAGGGCTTTTGGTATCACATCCAGCCAAAAAAATTGTACATTAATTGTATTTTTTTTTCTCTTTACCAGACATGAAAATCTAAACAATGACTGATACAGATCATATTTTTGTTCATGTCTGTGAACATACAGTATTTGCATCTTTGTCTCCATGACACTGCAAAGCAGAGCATGTAGGCGATTAGGAAAATGAAGAAACAAATGTATGCCTGGGGTTGCAAAAAAAAAAAAAAAACCCTCTCTATTTGAAATGGAAATAAAATGTCATGCTAAATGTTAATCATTACATTACACACATAAATGATCCATGACCTTTGTATTGTACTCGCAACAGAGCACATATGCAGAGAAGAGTGCATCAATAATTTGTAGTGTAACATTAAACGTGCGAGTACTCGGTAACTGTTAATGCAATCTGTTTCCATAAACCTGGATAAGCTCTTATTCCGCTTAACGTCAAACACAAATTTACCATACCTGCTCTCACTTACAGCTGCCTTTGTTATCAACGAGCCTGGATTCTATTGTAATACTTTGACTTCATTTGTTCCTTTCATGCATGAATAAATGCTGTTCTTTAAAGTCTACAGCCTTTTTGAAGATGTCATATTACTTCCACGCATAATCACTTCTGTCCTGAGGACACGCGTAATAAAAGCAAGACTGGATTTGCACTGGCAGTTATGCTTTTCCTACATTAAGCGTTTAAATAATCAGAGCTGTTGAGGCTGTCTGGTTTGGGAGATGGGTGTATCATGATGACAGATTTGGAGGTTGAAGGCCAACATTTCACTGTAATTTGTGCATCAAGATGAGGTTTTTAAAGTGGTGTGTAGATGTGCAAAGTTGTGTTTTCCAGCGTGTGACTGTGTATTAATGTCCATCAATCTGACAGTTAGCCAGCTATCCTTTGCGCAAAAGGTTTTATAACTACAATGCTATTTTAATATGCAATTGGAGATTATCCTTTTAACGAGCAATAAAGTTAAAAGCCCCATTTGTCCTCTTAATTGGTGCCCAGCTGTTGCTGTCAGAAGGCAACTTTTCAACATTTCGTAGACTATGTTTGTTCACACTGAAATATTTGGTCAAATACCTTAAAAAGGAAAGTTCAAAAGCAATATAAAAATGATTGATTCCTCTGCTGTTTTACTTTTAATAATAATAATAATAATAATAACATTAATAGAAACACTGTCCAATACTGATATTTATTTTGAACATGTGGAATGTATAGATGTGTTTGGACTTGAGTTTGTGTTAGTGTGTGAGATGAACATGGTTTTTATTTTTAAATCTATTTTATTGTTAATCTTGCATTTTGAGCTCCACTTAGGCAGTGCCCCTGCATGAATTTTACTGTCTACACCAGTACGCTAAGAATAAAATGAAATCTAACTTTAATAATATGGAGCAGGCATTAGGCTCTGTTTCGGTATGGGAGCAAAGTCGGTCAGAGTGCAGGTAAAGGCGTGTTGGTAATATGACACAACACAAGTAGCGTTTTGTCACACCTGCACCAAGTTGCTGTTGTAGAGACTGATATGACACCAGCTGCGCCGAGCTGGGTGAAGCAGCGCAACGAAAGGTATGTTGGTGAAGATGTGCTGGTGCATTGCTATTTTGGTGTAATTTTCAAGGTGAACTTGCACTTTGGTTTCGCAGCCCAAACCAGGTTTACACGCAGTGCATCTGGCGGACGATTCTTTTCATGGCTATAAGCAACCTTCACATGATAAGTAATTTGCTCCTCTCTCACTGTGAGGTAGGGTGCAGAGCAATGGGCCAGCAGGAAAACACGGGTATATGCCATCAAAAGCTTTGCAAGTTTTCCAGGCAAAAATAGATGCTACAAAGGGAGTTGAACAACATTGCAGTTTTACGTCAGTCGCAGTAGCAGATTGTTCTGTGTACGATGTATTGGAGCTCGTTTCAAAAGTAATCCCTGGCAGTTGCTATTCTGACCAGACAGAGACTAAAAAACAGCGATCAAAAAGAGTTTAGGGGCATGAAACCTTGGTGTCTCTACCAGTATGTCCCCTGTTTGCATGTGTTGCCTCTGGCTACACATGTAAACTTTTAAAATCTCATTGGTTAAGCTTTAAAAGGTCAGTGGCAAATGAGGTCAAAGTTGAAATAATTGAAACTTTGAGCACAGTGCTCTGTGGCAACCCTGCGTCGAGGGTAGAACTTATGCCTAGTTTGGCGCCACCGCTCTCCCCATAGGAAAACAATGGCACAGCGAGCGCAGAGCAGTTTCACCACTGATCACTTGTGGGCAGTTTTAGTGGGCAAGTGCATGAGAACAGATGTATCCAAAGTCCCACAGGCAGGTTTGCTGGATGTCCTCTACATTTCATCCCACTTACATACTGTAAATAATCAAAAAAAAAAAAAAGAAATGTAACTGTTCATTTCAGTTGATCATATTATATATATACTGACCCTGTTTTTTTAATTGGATGTTAATCAGGCAGTTGACGCATGTCATGACACACTGGGCAACGGTTATCATAAGTCCAGGGAATAGTGGTTTATAATATTAGCTACATCTTCCCAGGCCAATTTGACTTCATCAGCCCGTGGAGGCTTACTTGGAGTACCGTGAATTCAGTAATTATGAGCCTAAATCTCTTGGACAAATATGTCAGTTTCCTCCCGGGTAAAGTTTTGCTGCTAGCACTTGTCTGCTCCTTCTTCAGCCACTAAGAAATTGACAATATGCTGCGTCACAGTGGTCTTTAAAGGAATGAGAGGAACTGATCTGATTGGCCACAATTGAAATCAGCTGTGACACACCTTCTAATTGTCTTGTCCTCCTACTTTATCTCTGCGGCAGGCTGTGCTGCAGATGCACCTGCAATTATATTCACTATATTTCCCTAAAAAGAGTTCCACATCTAACTTATGCTCCCTGCACCCACAACTCAGAAGAGCCCATTGCTGTTTCCAGAGAGACAGTGGAGGAAAAATGCCAAACTTGTTTGTGAAGAGAAAATTGCCGTCTTTGTATCATACCTACCTGTTTTCACAGCCAATAAGGATTGTAAAATTAGAAGTGAGCAGCAAAAAACAAGCACATTTTAAAACTAAGGAGCTATTCGACTGAATGAGCCATTTACAAAAACATTCAAATTTGCCCTCAAGGTATATCACAAAATTAACACCTTTGTACTACATGGAAGACAAATAAATGCAGTGTGACACTACATATCCACATCAGAGATATCTGACACATCCAAATGAGTTCTGATGATAAGAGCAGACCTTCAGAATAAAGCCATATGTAATAGGAGCTAATAAATGTAAACACGTGGGAGCAACTTACCCTGCATGTGCAGATATTAGCTCTATTCTCACACTGAAAAAAGGCCATTTTGATGGGCTTCAATTCTGTTCTTCCTGATAAAATTTAAGAGAACAAATCATGTCTGAGTATAGTGAGAAAAACTCGTTTATGGAAGTAATGAAGTTTTTAATAAGGCTCATAAATTAAACAAGAGACACCCCTCTGATGAAGTCTGAAAACTGAGTCACACTAATCACAGGCTTCATTAAAGTGCCATGTATTGCAAAGCTGTTGCACTATATTTTACGTAACATTACAAGCCAGAGAGAAACTATGAAACTCTTTCTGCATGGAGCTCAGCTATTATTAAAGAGTAACTAAACCCCCAAACAACGTTTTTGAGCAGGAAACTGATGCTTATGAGTATACAGTAGTATTTTTGACTGACTGATGTCCAAATCTTGACATTTTTGTGCAAATGATTAGAATTCTATATTGCAATCTACTGCAGTGCATTCTATATAATAAATATACAGTCACTGCCCCCTACTGGTTTAAACCCACTTTAATTGCTACTGCAATTGAATTTTGCCATTGGTTGATCTTGAGGTAAATGACATGTACGGTGGCCCCGCCCCCTCTAATAAAATCAACATCTCGCAACTCGGCAGACTGTGGCAAGACGAGTATAAACTGATTGAGTGGAATGAGCAAATTGCAGTTTGACTGTAGTGACTGAGTTGTTAGATTTTGCTGTTAGATATGTTAGCTAAGAGTAACTAGACAGTTAGTTGTATGTTTAAAGTATTTAATAGGTTAGTTAGCAATTTTAGACAGTTTTTTGGTTGTTAAATATGTCTCAGTTAGTGTAATAGCATTAGCTTTGGCATGTGTTAGTTTTTAACCAGAATGGGCTGGCTGTTGTTTTCCAGGCTGCTAAAGCTTTAAAATTTCAAATTTGGGAACCGGTAGCAGGCGTGATCATAAAAACATTATTTATTGAACTAAACACAAACAGAACTTTTTCCTGAGACCAGTAAACAGGCTTTGATGGGTGAAATAAACCTCCCCTTTAGAGATTATTTGGCTTTAGGTTTGGGAACTAGGGGTGGACGGATAGATCCAGATATCAATATTATTGATACCACAGTGGGATCAATACCAAATGGATTCTCGCATAGTAAAATTGATACTAGTTTAAATTTCTCTTTTCTTTGTTCAGTATGCCATATCCATTTCATCAGAGAGTAAAACCATCTGTGTAAACAACACTCCACTCAAATCTTGCATGCACGTTTCGCTCCTCCTCCTCCTTGTTGTGTTTTTGTGCGGTCACATGACACGGTACCAGTCAGTCAGACACGTGTTGGCTGTGAATGAGAGTTGTGGCAGTGATGGCAGAAAGGAAGAATCAGGTGAGGGAAGAGGAGTCTGGTGTGGAGCTACTTCAAAGTTACATATTAAAACATTGTGAACATTTGCATATTCCAGATTGTATTGCAGCTTCCGAAATTCGAGCAGCAGTAGCAGCAACACAAGTTTTTGTTTAAACTTTCTGAATCCAACACGACCAAGCTACTGATGGTA
This sequence comes from Naso thynnoides, assembly GCA_029783665.1. Lineage (NCBI taxonomy): Eukaryota > Metazoa > Chordata > Actinopteri > Acanthuriformes > Acanthuridae > Naso > Naso thynnoides. Next base: position 27,111,034 of record JAQLOL010000001.1, read on the forward strand.
TAAAGCTGCTAATTCCAGACATCAACATAAAGTATCATGTGTGTGCAATTTCTCCTTCTGCTGTTTAATATCACATTAAGTTCTGATCAGTCCTTGACTGAGACTTGGAAAAACATTGGAAAATACAGACAGTTTTGATATTTTCCTGTGTTAAAAAACAACATTATCAAGGCAAGAATAACATGCTGCGGGGGATCAGTCACCAATCGAGCGTGACAGTCTCCTCCTCAAACACAGTAACATTTCAATATCTGCTGCTTTATCCCACTGAGACGGTGGGTGCCATCAAAATCCTATGAAAACTGATTTTCCACAAATGATTACTCACGCACCCTCCTGATCCAATCTAATAATTGCATCGAAAAATGAGCGCGAGCCAACACCTGCGGCTGCGACACCTCCATTTATTTTAAATTAGCCAAATTAATTTCTCTAGCACACTGTACAATTTCTATGGCCTCTCTAATGCTTTTGAACAAAAAGACAGCTGAACTTGTTGAGAGATCTATCCGGCTCCTTGTTTAAATTGTTTAAATTGTTTAAATTGAGTCTTTCTTTGATGTTGCAGTCTATTATCAGTCTTGTTTCCGCTTAATATTGCACAGATTTAAGAGCTTCAAGTCGTGTCATTTCAATATTTCTTGTTTCTTTTAACACCTGCATGTGTTGTCAGATGTGTTGTGTGTGGTACAGTCATGCCTTCTTTATGCAGACTGATATTTTCTTTTCTGGTTTCGCTCAAAAGTCACTTCTTTAAAAATAATAAATTTTAAAAAAAATTCTGTTTCATTCATTTATTTATTTTTTTGTCTTGTGCTTCTAATATTATATATTTGCATGTATTGTTATCAATATTCTCCTCCCATTTCTACAGATCAGATATCACAAATACTAACACATTCTCTCATTAAAGGCCTAAAGATCACACAGATGCTACAGTGAATTTATTTTACTGGGGCTGTGTGCCCTTGTTTGTGCCTCCAGGACTTTGTTGAGTTATTTATTTTCTTCATTTTTTCATTACATAACAAGTGCAACAATTCATTGTATCACCTTTAATATGTGTATTTGCACTGACTTAACTGACAGAATTTTGTACAATAGATTTTTTTTAAGAAAATGTCAGAAATTCAGCAAAATGGGATGACTGTAAACAATGTATAGTGTTTGTAATGTGACAAACAACATCAGAAGACGATCACTTAAATGTTCTATGAAGCAGGGAAGCTAATTAGAAGACTCAAGAATAAACAGAAAAAAAAGTTGTACATAATTTCATATTACCAATGTTAGGCTCTGATAACAGCAATTAGGCTACATGTACATCTTATGGCTGTACCAAAGGTTATTTTTGTTAGCATTAACTGAAATCCTGTATTACTTCTCATCGATATAAAAAACTATAAGTAGCTTTGATTGTGAAAAAGAAAAGTTGCAAAATTATAATAAATGAAAAACACTGAGGGCCAGATCCACAAAGAATGGATTGCACGGACTAATGACATCATGATTTGCGCAGAATTAGCTCATGCAGTCCGCCCCATTTTAGCGCCTTATCCACAAAAGAATTTGCTCTAATTATAGACCAGAGCAGCATCTTTATGCAAATGAGAATGACTGAAAACCAAAAATTACGTTAGCTTACGTTAGCTAGTCTTACCTGATATGAAACTATGACATAGTGATGTGGAGACAGAGGGTCCCACGATACCAACAATAAAAAAAATAAATAAATTAAAAAAAAAATCCACTTCTCCGGTTTTCACCACTTCCTTGTCGAGTTAAGTGCCCTGAGAGAAGGCTTTTGTGGCTGCAAGTAATAAAAAGAGGAAGTTAAAGGGAAGCTGTGGGACGCTCTGTCTCCACACCACTATGTATGTGGAGAACATTTCATATCAGGTAAGACTAACTAACGTAAGCTAACGTAATATTTGGTTATCAAAGGCTATAGCCAAATAAATGGTGTTTGATTCTGTAATAAAAAGCCATAGCTAATGATATTATTGTAACCGTTAACTATCCTAGTGTTTATTAGCTACTGAAGCCTATTGAATTTTTCAATGGAGGGAATTTAAAAATGCTGGGCGCTGCCCCTAAATTACCCAGGATGCCTCAGTCATTTTCATTGCATAAAGATGCCGCTCTGGTCTATCTAACACACCCACAAAGTTTGGCAGCTTGCGCTCCTTTTGCATTAAATTGAGTAAGTGGATCTTTTCCCAATGTTTCAGTCTTTACTCTATATTTCAGAACACAGACTGGTTTATAATGGAAACTGCAGAGAGAGCCCAACATTTTGCAGAAAGTGCCAGTTTTGCTTGTTGCTCACAGTTGGCTGTGTGTTGCTGGGTTGGCTCCAGCATCTTCTCACAGCAGCTGACACTATACAAGCATCTCCAAAATTAGAAAAATTTTGTGAACTTTTACGCACAGTGCTGTGGCTGCTTTGTTAAGAGGATCAGCCATGATTTGATGGTAATTAATGATCTTCATTCTGCTTCACATCCTCAGAGGTCCACTGTTAGACACAGATCACAGGTTTATACGGTGAAATTGTTTGTAATGAAGACAATCCATATGGATGAATCCTGAGCTCCATCAGAAACAGTGGCATAGTCAGGAAAAAAACAGTTTCATTCATTGTTAATAGCTTTTCGCCAGTTTTTTTTTCCCCTCAATGTTTTTAAATTCATTTTTTCAAATACCAGGAGATGGTTGCAGTTCTCAGGAAAAAAAACACACCTGAAAATGACCCAGACGAGTGTTACACATTTTTAGAATTCTGTATCTATAGAATGTTTTACAGACATGAAGAAACACACACACAATAGGAGAGTCAAGAGTTTTTCCATCTCTTCTTCCCTCTCTCTGTCCCTCCCCGCGTGTGTGAGTAAAATCAGGTCATCCACATTAAAGTGAAAATATTCAAGTAAACACTGTGTGTACGTGAGTGTATTTTGTATGTATAAAATTATTCACATCAATAACGCTAAATTAATTAAGCCTAACTGATCTCCATAAGCAGGACAGGATCACAGCTCTTAGATCGTCTATACAGATCAGTCCCTGACAGCTGGAGCAACACTGTTGTCTTTATTGGATCCAGAAATGTCAAACTCTGATATAAGCTCATAATCCACGTGATTCCCCTTCTGACTGTAGATTTTGACCATAATATCTCCCAATATTAATTCAGTATCATACAAATACACAGTTTCACTGTTACTGTTGTAACTGCCTGTGGCGATTACTGCTGGTGTTTGTGAGTTAGGTGGCATTTGCCATGAAGTTTATTTGCATAGAGAGGGGGCAATTTTGTGCCAAATGTATGAATATTCCCTAATTTACATGCATGTGAATGTGACAAGTGCAGCTAGGAGTGGCAGTGCAGTTTGTGTGCAGTTTTTTGTGCATTTCACCCTTTGCGCCCGCTTTGCATATTGCACACTATTTTTCCTCTAATTTGAACAGATTTATCAGCCGCAAAAGCAGCACAATCCTTTTATGGATCTGGCCATGGTATTTATACCGGTGGTTTAAAGAACTGATGAAGTAAGTCCGCATCCACCCCTTCATTTTTGTCAAACATTTAATACTAGGAGATGACTAATGTTAAACTTTTATAATCATAACGAAAATCAATCACTCAGTTTAGTTTAAATATTCTTTCTTGTGCTCATCAAGGCCACACCTGCAGCAGCTCTGGATCCCTCAGAGGAGCCCGCCCCACAGTTTGAGAACCAATGAGTTAGCCCAGGGATTCACTCTGCAATCAAACATGCTGTGAGGGAACACGGTGCCCTCGTAGCTCAGTTGGTAGAGTGGGTGCCCCATGTACAGAGGTTGTGTCCTCGCTGCAGCTACCCCAGGTTCAATTCCACCCTGTGGTCCCTTGCTGTATGTTATCTCTTTCTCTCTCCCCACCTTTTTTCCCGCTTTTTAGGTGTCCTACCAAATAAAGGCACACAAAGCCCCAAAATAGCTGATAAAAATAACAAACAAACAAAAAAACATCCTGCGTGTACATACAAAGACAAGGAGACACCACTACTACTACAACTGGTGGTTATAATAATATAAATAATATCAAGCAATTTCAGAAAATGAATCTCAATAATGACACATTCTAACTTTTTTAATGACAGTATCCTTTCAGATAAACTGTTCAGACAAAAATCATCCAAAGTATCGTCACTGGGCGCCACTTGGAATCGAGGCAAAAGAAAACATGTTTAACACACTTAACACATTATTTCATCGCAATATATATAAATTACTTGGGTTAATTTTGTTACCCACATGGCAGTGACTGTAAAGACTGAAATCTGAGTTAATAATTGCACATTTATAACTATAGGCAAACACAAACTGTTCTGTCTCACACTATAAATTCAGTATATGCACATAGTTAAGGGAGCATAATCTGCCTTTAAACAGCAGAATTTGTTTTTCTCACTTACGCCTACCTCCCTTTACCTCACTATTTGTTCTGGCTCCCTCCGTTTCCAATTTCATCTCTTTTTTTCACTCTGTTTATAGTCTGCCTCCCACCATTCCCTCTCTGCCTGCACACTCTTCCCTGCTGTCAGTGTGTGACAGATCGATGCTGTATCCTTTCGGCTTCCCTTTGCAACTGTATTCTCCTGGTAATTGAGCTCAGCTGGTCTCCCAGGGGGCCACTGATTTTCACAGACGCTTCTAGGAGCTCACTCCCTTCTCTGTCGTCTACATCATCACTTGCTGCCTCCCTCCAGCCTCTTTTGCAGCCATCTTCTCCCCACTCGCTGCTGCCACCTGTAAAACCCCCAAAAGCCAATACCCCATGGCCGTAATTGGTTTTGATTTCCACCTGCAATGTCATCTCTCTTGCAGCCTGAAGCCTGCAGAGCATGGTCACTCCAAAGTCACAAACTAGCACATTTTCCTCGTTAAAAACCCAAGTTTTGTGTTTTTAAACAGTGTGTGGAACGGATTGACTATTGCTAACCATGATATGAAGAGTGCATGTGATAGAAATTATGTTTAAATTGTAAAGTCTAATTTGAAGTCTGCTCCAATATCAGAAATACAGTGTCAGGGGTATGAATTTGTGATTGCAGACAGCAAACAACACATTTGATTTCAGAACAAGGCACATTCAGGCTTGTCAATGTGGCAAACATGAAGGTGGATTGTATTGGAGTGTGTATGAACTGCAACTGGCTGTTACAGTATTTGCACAAAGCCCCAGTTACTGATCAGCAAGACAGTGCGTACACAATATGATTTGATTAACTTGAACTCCCATGTAAACGCTACACTGCGTTCTGGGAAGCACATTTCCGTGAAGGTGTTAATGAGATCAGCAGAAGATCTTCAAGAGTAATTTGCTGGTGTGAAAAATAGGCTCCCTTCATATTGATTACATGTTTGTGTCAGCAGCAGACATATTGAATCTTCAGTAACATTATTGTGTGCAACAAGTCCTTGTATCTAAATCTGGCTGAATCACAATTATTTATTCAGAAACCGTTGGGTTTCAATTACAAACATGACAAAAAGATAATCATGAATAGGCCTATATTAAAAGTCATAGTGCTATTAAAGAGGTCATGTGTCAGACAGGAGCAGAAAAAAAAAGGTGGGGTTTCTTTTTTATGGCCTTGTTGCAAACAGTATCCATGTTGCAGTAATGTTTTATGAATTTATGAGTGTGCCAAGAATGAGGCATAAAAATCGAGGGAGGGAAATATGGAAATTGATGGCGGATTTGATTTGTTAACACCAGAGGCTCCCAATTATCTTTTGATTGCACATGTTAGACTGTGTGCAGAAAAGCTGGGCTGTGATTTCAGCAGCTCAGTGGATGCATCAGTGTGTGTGTGTGTGTGTGGGGGGCGAGTTTTGTAACAATATATTGTATCTTTCTTTGTTTGGAGGTTGTGGATGCTTCAACTGTTCACATTTTCACATCCTACAGTTTTGTACAGCAAAGCTTAACAACTAGACTCTCTTTTTTACTTTAGAACATAAAGAAATTCTTATACATGACAGAAATTTGAAGTTGCACACAAAGATTATGCCTATTTACAGTCACCACCAAACGGTGTCGGACTTCTATTTTAATCCACACGATATTTCATATGTAAAGGCCCCATGAATGGGACGTCATCAGAGTGCTTTTTGGTTTTGCATATTTTTTGTGTTTCTGTAAAAAACAGCCATCTAGGCAGGAAATTATCGCAGAAATTGTTTGTCACAGTAGGGCTGAAGGCGCACTACGCCCACCCTCCGCCCGTGCTAATGCTTATGCTAATGATGACAGTCTCATAGAGAAACTTATGATAAAAAAAAACATTTTTGGAGTCAGACTGTAGCTACATGTTTGAACCAACAGTGCTGCTGGTGAAGGAGAGATGCAGATTGATCTCTGCGATGAAGCAGATGTATCCCAGCAAACAGGCTTGTGTCTATATTATTTGAAAAAATAGAGAAAACATTTTCTTTGGATGAAAAATTACAAACACCCCCGATGACACTATACGAGTCATCAAAAAGTTAAAAAAAAATGTTTTTTCAATGAGTTAAAGGACCAGATTTTGATTTTAAAACAGTTGTTAAAACACATATGTGGCATATAAAATGATTTACATGAAATATTACACATGGACAAAGGATTAAAACTGTATTTTTCATTTCATGGAATTTTAAATCATACATGACACCATTTTTTTATTGCACTTTTGTGTATGCCTTTTGCATGAGGTATTGATAGTGGTATCTGTATATGACAGAAAATAGGAAGGTAACCTCCACAGTGTTTTTATTAACCAGACACTTGGATGCACAGCATGTTTTAAAAATATTAGATTCAAGTCCTGCATATTTTTTAGTAAACTGAGTCCCCACTAGATTCTGACTAATCGGGGATGTAAATAGTCCCTATTGTGCCTTGTCCATGTGTTCTCTCTGTGATCTTAAAGTTTTACTGATGTAAAATGATGCATATTTTCAGTATACTCTACTGTGAGTATGACTTAATGAAGTAAAAGTTATTTGTCAGAGCATGTCATCTGGGGTGTCTGGACCAGATGCCACAAACAGAGGCAGTTAAAGAAACAAACAAACAAACAAACAACAACAACAAAAAAAACCCGTCAAAAACTGAATTTATTTATCAATGGGAAGAAGGCAGTTGTGCAATAGAGCCAAAATATGGAAAGAAATCAGGCTAACAACAAGACAGAAAACCACTAAAAATTTTCTGACATCAAAATAAGTTGTGCAGAGAGGAAAGCTCACAAAACAAAGCAGTGGACCAATATGGAAGCACGAAAAACAAACAAAAGGCTACTTGTTATACTTTCTTGGTACTCAGAGAGGTCCGGTTCCCTACGATTCAGCCTTCAGAGTCACCATGACCTGGATGACGGAGAATATCCACCAACATGTGGGGTGGTAATGAGGGGCAGGTGTGCAGCCATGTGCAGGATCAGGGGATTGTCAGAGGCAGGGACACACTGTGGACAACTGGTGGGCAGGGCTGGAAAGGCAGCAGATGTTAGTGGGCAGACAAACAAGATGGTTTATTTAAATGATTAATCAGATGATTGGGGAAGATGAAGTAGCAGCCATGAAACATTTAACGGATGTAACCATTTTCAACATAAACAAGAAAAATGGCAACTTTTATGACAGGTTTTGGATAATAAACCATTTTTGTGAGGAAACCATATTTCCAAGAGTTTTGACTTCTCATACAATCTGACGCGTAACTTCCTGTAATACACAATGCGACACATAGAGATATGTATTTCACCTTAATGCCTGTTATCTGTTACAGAGCCAAGTTGAGCCTCACAAAATCAAGTTTCCTGTCCTACTTTTTAAAACAGAGCAAGCTGTTCTCTGAGATAACAGGAATAAGAGCAGTTGGTGCAGCTGCTGTTATTACTATTGATAGTTTTGCCAGGGCAAATTAATGGCATCTGGCATTGCTTGTTCCTCATTTACAATCCAGACTATCCATATTTCATGAGTCTCAATTTACAACTCACCACGCACATTTGTGGCTGCAACACCTGCTTTTTTGTGCGAACCGTAAAATGTTCAGACTGCTTCGAACAAATTACTGCTTTGAATTGTTGCCTGAACAGTTGTGAAGGCAAATGTGTTTACTTTCTCGGAACGGTTACAGTGAAAAGCCTGCTGTCATGAATAGGGATGAATTTGGTGAGTCGTAGGGAGAGCTTTAGGTCGGTCTCTGTAAAGAGAGTTATAGTGTTGCTTTTGCTTTTACATACAGAAGGTGACAGAGGTCGTAGTCAAAATATTCAAGTACCTGTGTGAAAAATGATAAATAAACTCCTAAGTTCTAGTTCTAGTCCTAGAAAATCGGACAAAGCCAACTTGATAACAACATGCCATTAGTATTATTCTTAATAGTAGCTTAAAAGAAAAAACACCAGCAAAAAAAACAAACAAACTAAAAACAAATATTCATTAATGAGTTTATGTGAGTTTATACAACAAATTGTGGGTCAGTTATGTATGTATGACAGGTTCAAAATTAGATTTTTCAGGATGATAAAGCTTAAAACAATACGATGTGACCAAAACTTCAACTCAGAGATTTTGATTATTTCTATTTAAACCCACAGAGAAACTCCCTGTCTTATACACATTTATAATAATTTTTTTTTAAAATCCCATACTTAGTGATTCTTCAATATGACCCAGTCGTGCCCTTGCTAGTACTGTTGCCACAAATGCTTGCATTCAAGCCTTCAGCTTTACTCTGTCATAGTTAAACAGGTCCTGGTTCAAGGCATTTTAGCTGAACACCACTGGTCTCTTCTGGTCTTTTTCATTGTCTGTTTTTACCATTAATGGCATCATCAAGGTCTCGACATTTCTCCATAACTGTAAAATTAATGTGACACGTTAACATAATGTTAGCTAGTCACACTGGCTATCATGATGTATTAGCCAGAGGAAGTATGCCAATAAACAAACAAAACAAAACAAAACAAAACAAAAGGCAACAAGCGAATTAAGATTGATTCTTTGGCTTAAGCTAAACACACAGCAGCTGCTGATACAATAATTAATGTTTCTGTTCACAACCAGGAGCATTTTGGTTGCTAGGCTAGTATTATCAAATCAGTTAGCTAGCAAAAATTAAGGACTTATTTATTAAGATCATCTGTAATTGTATAACTTATGAAAACTTTGAGAAAATTGAATTATTATTTTTATGATTCATAATATTTTGGTAACTGGTCTAAATGCTAAAGAATCAAAAATACATTTCTCAAGCTTATGCGTCATTAGAGGATCTCATCCTCCCACTTAAAGCTTTTCAACCTGCTGCAAACATGACACACTAGCTGGGTTTCCAATAAAATATATATCAGATTTTTTTACTGAATTATTATAAATTTGGTAAAAGAAAATGCGCATTTATGTGTGTGTTTCCATCCACTACTGTTAGGCAAATATTAGGAGTAAGTCCATCAATATAAGCAGCAGGTGGCGCAACATTTTGCAGCCAGGTGTCACTTACCACAGCAGAAGAAGACAGAGCAACTTGATGATGTATACAAGTAAGCAAACGCAAATGGAAAGAAAAGAAGACAAGGGAAAATGCAATAATCTAGTATAATTCGAGTCAACACTACCTTGTGTTTCCGTCCACTGCTGCCGCCATTGCTGCTCTGGGGCAGAGGACTACTGTTGCCGGAGTGACGTTTAAGTCACATGATTTCTAATCTCATCCTTTATTCGCAAAATCTGTTTCCGTGGCACTTTCTCGCATTTGCCTTTTGTCGATACACAAACTTTTCCTCCTCCCTCAAGTGTAAAAACTTTCAGGATTTTGAAAAATTTTCTTTGTTTCCATTCAGTGTTTATATGCACCAATTGAGAAACCCAGCTAATATCTCAAAATGTGCTCATGGGAGCTCCGTGAGCTATTATTTACATCCAAACTTTGACTTAAAAGTTACATTTGTAAGTGTTAAATCATTAAAATAGTCTCATGTAGACAAGAGATGTTTGCATTATTGACACAACTGATTGTCAGTTTACACTATGAAGCCTGGAGGGTCAAGAGAGGCCAAAATGACTCCTCTACCCCTCATGATGTCAAGAGAAATTTAATGCACAAATTTGCAATGAATGCATTTAATTTGATCATGCTGGAGTGTCTGGGTTTATGAGATACGGCAGACTGAGGCAATAAGTCTGCAACTTTACAGGGGGATTATGTTTTTTTCACCCACCGCTGTAATAACAGCTTAAAGAATCAATCTCTTATTCAAACATAAGAGGTAACCCTGCCAAAGAAAAGCAATTAAATTGACAAAATTTAGCTGTGACAGTAGGCTTTATGACAGCAAATCATTAGTTGAAAATGAGTTTGGAGCTACATATTTAAAAGGAGGCTATCTCAGCATTGAGAAGATTAAGTTGCGCAAGGATGCTAAACACTTTACTCTGCAGTTTTGTTGAATTGACAGTGAAGACTTCATTAAATATTTTGCAGCATGGTACTTGTCTGTTACTGACAGCCTCCATGCTCTGCAGCTGTGTTGCTCACAGAAGCATAGCTCTAGCGATGATATGACTCGTAGCTCATGGCATGATCAGTCTGTCTGTCGATCAGTCAGTGTTTGTCAACAACTGTAGATGGATTTACATGAATATACAGATACCCATGTCGCCCGGATGATCAATGTTAATGACTTTGGTGATCCTCTCATATTCGCTCACTCACAAGCAGGCTTGCATCCAGTGAAATATCTCAACATCTGCAGGAGGGACTGAACTAACTCTAACCTGAACTAACACCATTTCTGTTAGCCTCCATTGTAATTTGTGTTTGCTAGGTATCAGTTATTTTGCCGACATAAAAAACAGAGAGGCTAAAAAGGCTTATTACATTTTACTATTACTATAATATGTAATTATTATATTATTATTATTATATTATTTATGTATGTGTTTATTTATTTATTTTTGTTAATCAACTCTCGGGGTTGGTGGAGGTGTGGTATTTGTTACTTTTCAGTGGAGACTCGGTTCCACCACACATGCATCACCTTTATTAGGACAAGAGGACATTGTCTTCACCTTTAAGATGAAGTATGTCTGATGTAAAACAGTTCTTTTGGGGTTTTAAAGTGGCCTTCTTTCTCTAATACTGAAATTCAGCCAAAATTGAAATGGACTGGTAATTTGATTTGAGTCCTGGCCATTCTAAGTATTTATTTTACAAAGACAGGCAACTTGTTTTGAAATGAGTCACTTTAAAAATAAGAGGCAAACACTGAGTGACAACTGCATGCCTGAGGTGAGCTAATCTTTCAGAAAGCTGAGGTCCCTCTGAATGATAAGTGCTGGCATGCTTTGCATCATATGTGAAAGTAGCTGTAACTATAATTTGGATTTGATTTGAAACAGATAAGGCATGTATCAAATTTGAGTTTCCAACTGGACAGAAAATATTAGACTGGGACATCAGCAATGGTTTGATAACTTGATTTGGAGAAAACTCAACCATTTGAGAGCTGGATTCAAGCATGCTATGACTGGTAAATTGCTCCTCGCCATCAACAGCACAAATAAGTAATCAAACATATTTTGTTAAAAAAAAAAGAAAGAAAAAAAGAGAACAGAACTCTGATTCTCAACACACACAAGCACAAACCTCTAGCTTGCATCAATAGGCATACAAAAACTTTCTTTTTTATCTCCCCATATTTTTATAAAGAATGACTAGCTCCAAACAATAATGTCAGCTTATAATGTTTAAATTTGAGAAAAAACAAAGCTGACTTTGTTGCCTTTGCCGGACGAGCAGATGCAATGGATGTCCAGTAATTGCTCCATCACAGGATTCAAGAGACATGTTTTTCAAAAACAACTCCCCAAGGAAAAATGCATGGGCATGCCTCAAAGGAATCCATAATAAAGCCGGGAGGATGTGAGGAAAGTCTGAACTTCAAGCAAAAAAATACACAAAAAAAACACACTAAAGAACTAGACTACTCTATAACCAGACTACAGATTTTTTTTTTTTTTGTCTTTAGAGGCTCGCTGATCTAATGAACTGAAAAAAATCCTCTTGCAAATTAAGTTCAGTTTGTGTATTCATCTTTTCATAACTTCTCTGCAGATGACATACAAGCATGTAACAGATGGCAATGGTTAGTTATGGCCACATTTCTCTCCGATTCTGTGGTCTTTCTGACAAATTTAACCAGCAGAATTAACGAGCTCATCCAAGAGAGTACTAGTATGAGTTATTGTATTTTTCCTGCACTGTAAGTGGTGGATGAACTTCTACATGAAAGGTTCATAACATATTGCTAACATGATTAGTCTGGTTTGATGGTTGTAAAGCAAATGACTGACTTTTGGAGAGGAGGAGGGGATATGTGTCATAAAAACTGTCATCTCTGGCATAAAAGGCTTTTCTAATTTTTTAAAGTGGAGATGAAACATGGAACAATATGAACGCAGTTCATTTGTTTTTTACCTAAGGCAAGATTGAAT
>JAQLOL010000001.1:27154962-27169946 GCA_029783665.1 Naso thynnoides
AGCCATTCCGGAGTGCACACATGACACTATAATCCTAGTGTTGGCACATGGATGCAATGAGACGTTCCACTTCTACGAGAACAAAAAAGCGAGAGTCATGTAGTCCGTGAGAGAAGAGAGAGGTGAGAGTCACATGTTCGCAACCTACTGTAATGAATTCGTCAAGAGACACTTTGATATGGCTTGTGAGAAGTCTTAGTACGTTGTAAAAACGTTCCGGTACGCCAGAGGGTAAAAACAAGAGGTGGCCCTCTTAAAGCACTGCCAGTTACGGACAAAAATCAAGTCTTTTCAATTCAGTGACCGTCAGCTCTGCAGAGATTTTTGTGCTCTCTTGTTCTTTACTATTTTCTAGTTGACCAGCATCGGGTGTTTTTGCAAGACATGACAAGACATTTAGCAGTCGTGTTTCTGGTGGCAGAATTGGGTGTTGAAAAGTAGATGTAGGCAGATTTTTTTAGCCGTTTTCATTACCACCAAAACAAGGAAAGATCTGGTTATTTAGCACATAGGTATTTTAAGCCTTAACACCATTTTTTACTAACCTTGACAAAGTGTTTTTATTTTTGTGCCTAAACCTAACCAGACCCAAACCACAGAAATCTAATACTGGATCACCACACATTAATTCTTGGCAACTGAGTGCATCAAGGGGACAGCTTTTTTCAGTGAAACATATTTAGAATTCCTGCTGTGTGCAACATGTTAGGCACAAATCTGCAGGCAAGGAAAGTTTTTGTTGTTGCACAGAGTGGAGTATTTAGCAGCTATAGAGACAGTTTTTAACTTAGGAGTGGGTGAAGAAGACCCACAACAAAGCTAAAAGGGAGTGAACGTTCAACTTAATATTGTCAACTGGATGCAAACCCAAATCTAAATGAATGTTAACGGTGCGCCACATCTGCTTGATGTGTTAATAGTCAACTGTCTGCTGACAAGTTTGCCAAAGTGACTCAATAAGATGATGACATGTCAATTATCGCTGCCCCTAAGTGGCAAAAAAATCAATTATTGCAGAATGAAGTCTTAGATCTGAGAAGCTACATTATTCATTTCAACATACAATATGAAAGAGCTGGACAGAGCGAGGAACAGCAGGATTTAGTAGTGGGGGCCAAAAAAGTAAACTTCGTTGTGAAGGTAGTGATCGAGGAAATGCCAGGGTGATGATCTAAATCAGCATTCATATAAACCGTAAGGGTGGGCACCTTTGGGTGCATGACACGTTAATAAAGAGATCATTAATTTATTCATTCATGATCCAATGGGAGAAAGGGTGTGCTCAAATCATGGTAATATCCCGAGATGAGTTTAATACTTCCTGTGTAATAGCTTACCAAACGTTTTAATTGAGTCTGCCCTTAGAGGAAAGGGCAGCAAGTCATCAAAACAATTATACAAATTCGACATCCAAAACTGATATCCAATAATTGTCTTTGCAGGAGTTTCAATATATGCAGTCAGAATTTCTTCACTCAGAGATAGAACTGAGAATATTTCGGCTGGTGTTAATGTGAGGAAGCGTTGCCAGCCAAGGTTCCACCATCGCCACCTCAACTTGACGCTGCTTTATTGGCAGCTCAGTCAGCCTTTTAATGAGAAGATACACAAGAATTGTGTTGCTCCTGCAGCGACAACAGGACCACGTTAGAGGCACAATTTCTCCTGAAACATTAGGATGCAATCTATGAAGCTTCCTGACTGGTAACTTCAATATGTTAGCTAGATTTTTACATAATTCCCCAAAACTATTTACAATATGAGTATACCGCTGTGAGTGTTGCTATTGTGTCTTTTTAGCAAAAAAGCTCACATGTACCATGAGGAATTTTCTGCTTGGCTCTTTGTAAATACTATCAAGCCATTTGCCAAACAGTTCTCCCAGGACCAGAGGAACATATGTTCAGCAGATGTGTTGTCTTCTCTTGAGGTTTAACATCACTTGCTCTCTTTGGTTTATTTAAGGTGGCAGGTGACATTCGCTCACGACAAACCTGCACCTACTGCACAACGGCACTGGTTTCCTCTTGGGGTGGTGCTCTGGCCTCAGATTGGAACTGGAAATTCTGTGTGTGTGTTTGTGTGTGTGTGCACGTGTCATCACAGTACCATCTAAAGCACAGCATCACAGAGTGTGCTGCTTCTGAGGTTAAGTGGGAACTTAAAACATGATAATGTGACAGCAGCTTTATGATCATTAAAATTGGATGACTAAAAAGTAGAAAAAAATGTTTCATTTCTAATATATTCAGAATTGCAAATTAAGTGCAAATGACCTGAATCCATTGGTCCTTTCTACCTGGTGTCAACAGTATAGGCTGCTGGTGGTGTAATTACAGAAGAAAATGACTAATTTCTTAATAAACTCACAGTTCTTTAGCTACATGTTCTGTTCTCAAAGCGTGGCTACTTGCTTCATAGCTGTACCTCTGTGGCTGGATAATAAAATTGGGTTATCGACTTCCCATTACACCTAAGGGTTTTTAATAAATTGTAATTAATAAGGATGGCGCGATGCCTGTAGCTAGTCGGCAGTCACCTCAACCTGTACAGCTACACTCACATGCCACATTCTTCACAATCATCCACCTATTGCACATTCCCAGTTTGAGATCTCTTGGATGTCTCTAAAATTTTACATTTTTTCCTCTTAAATTTCTAAAAGGTAACAAAGTCACAATAAAATAACAATGGTGCCAGATAAAGAAGCACCTACATTGATGGTTTTAGATTGCACTGAACCTTTTTAGATTGAATTTGAACCTATTTTGTCATTTGAAGCAGGAATATTCAACTTGCTTTGCTCAAGGGGTATTGGCCAGAATAATAGGAGTCCGTGGGTAACAATTCATTATTTCATTCATTATCCATAACCGCTTATCGCTGGGGGACTTGAGCCAATTCCACCAGACACTGGGTGAGGGTGGGATGCACCCTGGACAAGTCACAAGTTCATCACGGGACAGACATATAGGGACAAACAATCATTCACGCTCACATTCACACCTACAGGCAATTTAGGGTCGCCAGTTAACCTGACCTGCATGTCTGTGGATGGTGGGAGCAAGGAAGGAAGGGACGGAACATGAAAACTTCACACAGAAAGCTTCGACCCCAGCTAGGTATCAAACCCAGGACCCTCCTGTTGTTAGACAACAACAGGACCTGAATTCGAACCAAGGACCTTCTGACTATGAGGCAACAGTGCTAACCACTAATCCACCACACTGCCCTGGTTATGGCAAAAACATAACCATGCAATAATATTATTTAGTAATTAGAATGAATATTAGATTCCCGTTCTGGCTAGTTTACAAGTTACACGAAGAGAGGCAGCAGTTGTTGTGGCAGAATATCTCATCTTGTCTTGTAACATCCCACATATCAGCCAAAGGACATTTTGAACTTTTACTCAAAATTCCCAGTGTGAATCAATTTGCGTCCACTGTGGATTAGACTATGGTCAACAGGACCCTACCACAGGCCAGATTTGGCCCTAGCCGCAAGTTGATGTTATTGATTTAAGGTTTTTGCAACTCTTTTTGACACTCCTGACCTTTACAAAACAAGTCAATGACTGAATGAATATGAAGAGGAGAGAAGGACAAGCATCATTACAATGACATCCACTGAAACCAATGCCTTGTTTTAGCACAGTATTTCACTGCTGACCTGTTTCAGGTAAGATATCTAGTAAGCCATAAGAAAGACTACTGTAATCAGGTTTTAACAAATTATATAATAATAACCCCTGTGAGCTCCTTTTTCCTTTAATTCTGTTACAGACATTTCAACTCTGCTGTAGATTTCACCACGAGAGCGTTTTAATGAGAGGTACTAAAATTAATGGGAAGGGAAGTGTGTTTAGGAGCTCTCTGGGGGTGTGCAAACTCAGATTAGGGGAGGAAAAATAATAATATTCTCTACAAAATGGTGTTATCCGTCCAAAAATATTAATCTTTTACTTTTAATCAGTTTGCGTGGCAGGTACTTTGGGTCATAACAGCTGCTGTAGAAAAGCTAAAGAATATGAAATGAGAGGTTTTTATCAATAGTTTTTAGTGGTTAATTAGCTGAAGATCAGTACAGATATCTAAAAAAAACAATGAATTGAAGTGTTGTACTCTTTCAGGACTAAAATGTTAAGATGTTACAGCTTTGTGCAAATTACAGGTAGCATACGTGCTGTCTGTTGGCTAGGTTTATGATTCGGTTACCTTCTAACAGACAGCTCGGATTTGCATCATGACATTGCTTTTTACCAGTTTTGATAGACTCTCCCGCTGCCATTTCATAATTTGTTTTTGTTTTTAATTTGTTTTCGCTTTGTTTTATTAAGTGTTGTAATTTGGAACAGCCTAAAGGCCTAAGAGGTTGCCACTAGGATGATAAAAAATATCTGTCTAAATAAAATGATGCCTCATTTTTAATGGGTATTGTATGCAGATCAAACACTCGCAGTTCTTCCAGCTTTTTTCTCCAGAACTGACACAGTAGAGAAGAACATTTGTCGCAACTTAGGAGTTTATACGTGACAGGGGTAAGATAATTATCATTAATGAAAACAACAGTAATAACGGAAACTAGTAGTAAACAAACATTTTCATTAACTGAAATGAAATGAAAATGAGACTATGCAAAAAAGCAATAGCTGAAATTGTATTGTGCATTTACAAAACTAACTCAAATGAGCCAAAAATATTTTTTTTAAAAAACAAAAAACCTTTTTTGGGTGAATATTAAATCTATCTTCCAAGATCTATGTTCCGTCTTTCTCCCTCTGTGCCTGAGTGCCACTCAGTCCACGCCCCTCGCCTGGTAACCTACATAACACAGACACAGAAATCAACCTGACTGGCATCACGGTGGCGAAGGCTAAGGTCAGGAGAAAGCAGCAAAGTCCAATGTAGGATTACTTTGATGCACTGATGAACAAGAGCAAATTCCTTGTAGAGGATGATGAGAAAATATTTGGAACATTCAAGGTTATCAAAGAATCCAAAGTTGCAGCACACATAGAATTGCTCACCTAGCTTACTTTGAAAAAATCAAGTCAAAACTCAAAATCTAAACTAAAACTAACAAAAAATAAAAACTAAACAACTAAACTCGCTTTAATAGAAACTAAACTATTGGAACGTTGGTCGGGAGATGTCCTCTCTTGGATAGTAACTGACACAAACGCCTCGCTAAATCTGTGATGCAAAGACGAGGCTAAAACATACATGCAGTCTGTGCGAGTTTGCAGATAAATCCCATCTGCGGGGGCTTGCCTCAGCCAGGATTTATGCTCTCATGTTCTTTTCCCATTTGTACATGTTGTAAAAAATATACAGTATGATGAAGAAAGATTAAGCTGAGGACTGTACCATTACATAGAGTCAAAGATTTTACACTGAAAAAAAATATTAATGTACTCAGACCTACAGCACTGCACATCTAGCACTCTGTCCTCATCTAGCACTGCACTCTCAGAGCTCTGATTTACAGCCGCAGTGTCTGAGAAAACAAATATGTGCCCGGTAGTCTGGAGTTTGATCAAGATTTATGTCCTTGGTCAGAAATATACAAATTCCACACCGCCCCGTCTGCGTTGTGTTGCATTGCACGAAGTATTCACAGCGCATATTTGCAAATGTTATACATGTGAATCAAAAAATGTGACACATAGCATCAAAATTTGGACACTTCACACATTTTCCTCACTCCCTGAGCTTCATTTGTGGCTCATGACTGCTCGTACTTGTTTGCTCGTGCGCTAATCTCATTTCAGCTTTTTCAGGCCAGCCGAAGGGAGAATTTGAGCAACGGCAGCAAAGCGAGAGAGCCACAGCTGACCACAGTGACGTAAGCTGCACTGACTGACACTACACACACACGCACGCCTGCACACACACACACACACACCCACTTGCTCACCTATACCCACATTTCCATGGGTGGGGGATTGACCATCAATGGCTCCTCAGTTTCAGTGTGTGTGTTTGCATGTGTGTGAGAGCGACAGAGACACAGTAACCTATGCTTGCCAGTTGCAGCTGTAGCTCCAAGCGTTTAAGGGACAAGCTGCCATTTCCAGTTTCCAACACTTCTTCTCATTTAAAAATGAGATCATGCACACTGTGAGATTAAACGCTTTAATGTAGTAAAATGAGAAGTGTGAAAAAACAGATTCATATGAAAATTAATTTATTAAAAATTCTTTCAGGAGTATTCTTTGTGCATCATTGAATGTCTCCAGCAACGACAGATGGTTGAATCTTGTATGTTAGAGTGAATTTATGCAACAAATGTGACTTAAGTTCGATTTTATAAAACCACAAATTTATCGCTGATATGGATTAGCTGTTCTACATTAATATTTAAAAAAAAAAAATCTTCCTCACATTGAACCTATCTGGGTGCTCTGAGTCTCTCACTGCATAATGACCTGGTTGCTACGCCTCTCTTACTCTGACCTGCTGACGGCTTCAATTAAGCTGCCAATCTTGCTTCCAGGAAAGTCCAGCTCGCCCGCCCCCCGCTGCCATTTTACCAGCATTCAAATGACGACCTGCACAAACTGTGCAGAACAGCCGAACAAAATGATGTCATGATTTTCACATGAATAGTTTTGATTGCACTGCTCAACCTTCTTTCATAGCGCTTTGTAGGAGAGAACGTCAGCTGGTCACCTGAGCACCGACCGCCTGATTCATCCCGGCTGCTCAGAGGCAGAGTCAGCGCCCTCGCTAATTGTCCGCAAAGGTGACGTGTTGAGAGGTCAAAAACAATATGGGCTCGCCAGGAAATGGAAATGCTTGCATTGAGTGTCCGCTGTTCATCTCAGCAACACTTACGCTAACGTGTTTGAGTGCTGCAATTCACCTGATTTCTCCGGTTCAGTGAACTATCAGAACTAGACCGAGCAGCAGATCAGTGACAGTTCACACTTTCACACAGATTGATGCACACAAGCAAGGACAAAAACAAGATGTGTTAAGCACTAATAGCAGACTTTCATCACAGGCTGTCATTTGTAAGGATGATCACATCATTCCTGTGAACACATCAAGAATATTCTCCTTCAGCAGCCTTTCCTCACTAACAAGTTCTTTTGGCAAGTAGGACATCTTCTTTCAGCTCAGCTCAGTAAACAGTGGCAACAAAGGAGCAAATATATTTCGTCTCTGTCACGCAGTCACTCAGGGTCACGTTACTGAGGTTACATTATGAAGGGATGAGAATAAAAAGGGAGAGGGAGGGATTTGCTGTACTTTCTTCCAGGGGTTTGTTAACCATATGCCCAGCCCCTGGGACACGAGAGGCTGACCAACACACAGACACATGGGAAGCAGGCTGCATGCTGTGTGCGGAGGTCAGGCATGTGGAGGAAGTGTGCTGTTACTCGCAAACTGCCCAGCATTATAAAACAAGGAACCAAGCTGAATTTAATTTAGAGCCTCTGCTAAAAAGTGTGCCACATCAGCTAGAATATCGCTCAACTGCAGCACCATCGATAAGCTGTCCAAAGACGCTCGCTCTCATTATTTTACAATAAGTAAAATGAGATATAAATGACACAGCAAAACACAATCCAGTTTGAGTTTTCTGAGGCTGTAGTTGCTGATGCATTCTTGACTCCATTAATGCTCATTATGAGATAATGGAAGCATTCAGTGAGCATTCTGTCCCTTTGCTTATTCGATAAGGCAGAGTTTGCCAAAAAGCAAGTAAACACATTCCCCAAAATGTCAGAGTGCTTTATGAGGAGACTGAGAACAATTTCATGTCTGTATAGCAAACATGAAGCTGGAACTTGCAGGCAATGGTTTGCAGCAAAGAATCTCAACATTTTGTAACAACTCCTAGCTGTTGAAGTATTTTTTGAGGACCACATTCCTGAAATAAATGAGAAAATACACCCCATGACAAAAAATGAATAAAATCAAAAGGGCTGGAATTTCACCCCATCCAGCACATGCTGTGTTTTTGGCTAAGCATCAATGCCTGTCATTATGAAGCCAAATGTAACATATTCAGGGTCATATTTCCTCCCTGCAAGCGTTGGCTGTTTCTATTGCAGTATTGTCTCTGACATCACTTTTTTTTTTTATTTCAACAAGTCATTTTTTTCACTGCGTCTAGGGGAATGTAGCTAGCTAGTACTAGCAAAACGTGTTTTTCTCTCCAGCCAATGATGTGACACAATTTGACATGTTTATTTTTGCATTTTTAGCCTAGTTCGACATAAAGATAACTAGTTTTATAAATCTTACACACTCACACAAAGTAACCAGTTTTCGGCACGACTGCCTTTGCGGCCCAACAGATGGCGCCTAACTGGCGATGGCCTCCCCTGCTGAGAAAAGCTAGCTTGTTAGCCCACAAAGACTGCAGCTACGGGCAAACTACAAAAATCCTCCTCTAAAATAACTAACATTTTGAAGTTTTAGTTTAAAGTAACAAATAAACAGGATCTAGGCTAATGTGGAAAATGAGCTTTAGAGGTGCTTGTAGGGTTTGTTACAGGTGGACAGTCACACTAAATTTTTCATGGTTTCAAGCTTTGTGCGCTGCTAAGCTAACTAGCCCCTGGTTAGCTGTAGCTTTTTATTTTACACACAGATATAAAAATGGCATCGATCAATCCAGCTCTCAGACAGAATGCACATGGGTGTGTATCCCAAAATGTCAAACTCTTAATTTAATAGCTAAAAAGAATTCACTTGCATGTATTCAGACTCAGCTCCGGAGTATTTTTCAGCTTTAAAATTAAAAGTATGCCAAGCACATCTAGAAGATTCCAGGGTAAAGTGAAAAACAGAGAGTGAGCACTGAAGCAAAGGAACAATCCCCTGAGATCTCTGCAAGAAAGAAAGAGGTGGATGATGGAGAAAGCACAAGCAGAAGGAGAGGGAGAGGGAGAGAGTTTGCCTCCAAGCCTCAGCACCGAGGAGGATCAAAGGTTTGTGCTCTGCATCACAATGGACATCCGGTCACCAATACTGATGAGCCGAGTGTGATGCTCCATTCACAGAGCTGATATCTTTTGGGTAAACAAGTGGTCATTGCATGGAATTCACTGGATTTTATTTGCCCCACGTTATTCCACACTTGCACAGTTAACTGCAGTGACGGCATTTATGGAAATCAAAAATTCAAAGTCAGGACTGTGCAAAACAAAGAATGCATGAAATTTTTATCAATGTGAATGATGGACATGACTTTTATCCTTCCCCCGGCTTTTACCTGTGCATCATCAATTATTGTAGTTTTACTAAATGCATTTACAGTACCTCAGTCTTCTGATATGACAGTGGATTTTAAAGTAGCATCACATTTGTGCTTTTGTTGACATTAGTTTATATATTGAACCATTTTTGTCTGTCGAAAGTCCTAAAAACAATACAGAGTGCCGTGTGTTTACCAGTATCACTCTGAAAGGTTGTTTACTCCGCATGTGTGCACAAAACCGAGACAGTTTCTGTGCAAAAAAATTCAAACTGAGTCTGTTTCAGTTAAGTTGCTACATACAGTGCACAGCGTGAAATAAACACTGTATTCTGCACATTAACTGGGAGGAAAGTTATACCATACAAACCGCTGCATTTTCTGGCAAACATGCCGTCAGACAGATACCAACCGTGGGAGTGTTTACCAGAACATTTCTTTTTGTGCCAGTTGGGGGTCTCCGATGCTTATTTATTTTCCCAGCAATATCGGTCCAAACGTCGATCAATAACAAGTAGCTTATCATATGGTTAATTTCACAGCATAACAGTCTGTGCTTAAATTTAGGAATGTTATGTGATTTGGTAGAAAATCCAGAGCTTTTTTTTGTTGTTGTTAAAAAATAAATAAAAATAATAACACTGTCCTCAGTGCTTTGGCAGCTGTCCAGTGTTTTCAGCATTATTTTAAGGAGCATAGGATAAAAAGGATGTGTTTCTCTCAGGGCTGCAGCATAACTTGATCTTCAACCCTAACATTCTTCAGTGAAGCAGTGTGCCCGCCACTACTATGATGATCAGAGGAGGATTTGTCCCAGATTATGGACAGTCATTACTGTAATACTCCTTTTATATGTAATCTATTGCAGATGTACTTTTAAATAAGGTCCCGTTTCGAACTTTAAGCTATCCACACATCCTGGAAATATGGGAATCTGCAGTGCAATCTGTTCTATGAAAACATCTGACTCAGTTTCTCAGATAAACATAAATCAAACATACAATTTCAGAAAAGCTGTGTTATCAAACTTGAGTAAGAACGCCCTTTTTGTTTTGCCTTTGTTTTCATCTTTCAAACTTATCACATGACAGGGCTGGAGGATTCTGACAAAATATCTAATTGCGATTATTTGGACTGATACTGCGATTGTGACATGATTTGCGATATTAAAATAATTATGGTGTGGTTTTCGCAGGGGACCTTTACCAAATGAAGATCTTTTTTAAGTGCGTAGAATTTGATGTGTGGGCCAGGACGACTCTGCAGCACCACTATATTTGGATTAAATGGTGTTTTGTCACACACATTTCTCCTCAAACAAATACCGCACAATTCAGAAATTGCAGTTGGCCATTTTGCGATTTTGATCACATTTCAAATAACTGCGCAGCCCTAGGTGACATACAAATCAGGAAATATTTACTGTCAATGGCAAAAACTGTTTTAATTCAAGACAGAAAAGGCCTTTTAATTTCATACTGCATGATCTGAAACATATAGAGTCTACAAATTAGGAAAAATAAATAAAGTAAATAAATAGAATTGAAAAACACAGTTTTCCATCAGAACGCATCAGTGTCTACGTGGATTAGTAACTACATATTATTAACACCCACATTTTGCATGCTTCAATTATCTTAAAAATGTGATGTATTCTCTAAATACCTACAGCACTGAAGACTTCAGCATTACCTCTCATCAGTGTGTGTTTGTCTGTCACAGATGGTTGTAAATCTTCGGATGGAGCACTCATGACTTTCTACAGGATTCTGTTCCTTTGACTTGAGAGCCTATTTACCGTCCATAATTATCCTTTAAAAAGTTTTTCGTCTCTTCCAACATGGATAAAAATGCTGTAGTGGTAGAGGTTGAATTTGACATTCACTATTTATTGCACAGAAGGGCTTGTACAGTCCAAGTCTGCCATCACAGATCTTAAAAAAATATGACTGTTTTACCAAATCCCTCCCAACCCCCATCGCACATTTCTGAAGGGCAACATTTGACTTTGTTAAAACAACAGCTTGCATACAGGAAAATTTATGAAGACGGTGACTCGTCTTTGTTCAAGCCATGAAACAAACTAAAATATGAGACATTTGTAAACTAGCTTTTTGATTACTTCATGTTGAACGTGTGCTGTTCTGCAACATTGGAGAATAATCCATCGCTCCCTCGGTGCATTCAAAATATTTAAAGTTTAGTGCAAATTTGAAGAAACAAAAATTACAGAAACAAACCAACAAACTAAGGAAATTATAAGGCAACAATTATAAATATATCAAAAATAGTCATTAGAGAACTATCTTTGTTACAAAAAAGGTACAAAAGTTTTGTCCTGTACCAGTGAGAGGGAGAGATTTTTCAGTTCCTCCACTGATTTCACAGCCTTGTATCCCAGCTGGTGGAGTACTTTTTGACACACAGTCTGTGTGTATTCTACCATGTCGAAAGACAGTTTCAAACGCCAGTTCTCTGCATTAGCTGCCGAGTCTCTCACCGTACCAAACTTGTGTTTTGCTGAGGGCTCATTGCTGCCCCGAGTGTTTGCATGTATCCAGTCTTCCACATTTTTATCCATTAGCAGCCCCAGGTAGTCATAGATCTCCTTTGTCTTAACAAGTGGATTTCTGGCCAAATCCTCGTAACGAACCAACATGTACTTCCCTTTTAGCCAGTAAGGATGGCTGAGGCCAGTTGACACGGAACTGAGAAAGTCGTCACAGACAACTGTGAGCTGACTCAAGTCTAGATTATAGGGCCTTCGCCCTGTGGCCCTCCAAATACGCCACAGACGATACGTATCCCTGAATGTCTCAATCCGTGATGACAGGATACCACGCGGGTCTCTGACGAGCTGAATCACTTTGATATTCAGCCGCGGGTCCTCCACCAAACCACGCAGATCTCCAATCTCTGGCACCCGGACAATTTTGATGGCTATGTGCCGCTTCTCACGGCATGCCTCTGTTGCTAAGGTCATGTTTAGAGTTGCACATTTCTTGACACAGTCTCCTTCCTCCACATTAACATCAGCAGGACCAAAGGCATCACACACAGGCTGCTGGCACAACGCTCGGCTAGCCCCACGGCGGAACAGTTTATCTGTGGTGTGGTTTGTGGGCGTCGGCTTGATATAGCTCTCCAGGAAATAGAGGTCACAACCATACAGGCTACGCAGCAGGTCTCGACTGGCGCCCAGCATCACACGCCGATCTGCAGCATTGCGGCTATGCGACAAGCGTGGAATCAGTGTTGTCTGAACATGGTAGAGAGGCTCAAACAGGTAGAAAACCTCCTGGTGCTGGTTGAGCAGCTGGCCAACAAAGGAGGATCCACTACGGGTGGTGGCCAGGACCAGGATGTGCGTCTTACGTGTGGCATTGATAGAAAAGTAAGGGTAGTCATCGCAGCCTCCACTGCTTGCTGCTCCCCGCTCAAAGGGAGGTTCTGTCTCCTGGCCTCCCAGGCCACAGTTCTGGGGGCTAGGCAATGGGCACAGCTGGAAAGGCTTGGAGGTGAGTGTCCGGATGGCCGTGTACTGGATGGCAATGGAGGCCAAGGCCAGCAGAATCACTGCCTTCCAGGAACATTGCATGGCTGAACCACTTCATTTAGACACAGCGGTCCATGCCAGGTCCTCCCCTGTGAACAAAGAGTATTTGTCTTTTTATTCTCGGAATGCATTTTATTTTTTATTTCACAAGTAACAGTTCTGTGAATATCACTCTACATCAGGTTAATTAAGAAAAATAATACAGGATATCATTTGATGTCTTTAAAACACACGAGATGTCACATTTTTGGCACAACAGAGCAGAGAAAAATACAATAAAATGTCTCATGTTTTCAAATTAACTGTGGGACAATGTGTACTGTGATTGATTTTAGAACTGAATGTGAGTCATCAGTCGTTTGAATATAACCGATGTGCAGGCCATATTTTATTTATGATTTCATGCCAGAAGACTATATATTTATTCACTTTGGTACTTATATGAAAGGCAGACTTAAAGACTCATTATATACTGAATGAGCAGAGAGCAGGAGCCATAATAAAGATTGCTGTTGCCATATGACACAGAATCTAGTGATTGATCTTTCAGTTTGTCTCCTGTTTTTCCCTCTGGTGCCTCAGTCTAATTTCAGAAAAGTAAAACAGAAAAGAGGAGAGCTCAGGGTCCCTAAATTTTGGTCTTTATCCAATCAGCTGACACTGCCAGCAGTCTGCGAGCTCAGACCACTGCGAAGTGGATGCACAAAAAGCTGTGTACAGTATCTAAAAATGGAAGGGCTTTTTTTTTTCTGAACAAATCTTTAAAAATAGCTTTTAGCGGAATATTAAAAACGACTCCGTCCGTAATGTGCTCTGTGGGTTAGAAATGCATCAAAACTTAAAATATAATCATTATCAGAGATACAGATGAAGACCATTCTACGAACTATACAGCAACACAGCCCATACATCTACTCCGGCTCTCCATACCCTCAACTTGCGTGCATTTAATTCAAGGACCCTGTCTGGCCTGATTGGAGAGTCTAAGCATTGTGCCATATTCCACTTGTTCATCAGGGAAAAAGAAAGTCTTAGCCGGCCCAGCGAGGTAAACAGTAGTTTAAAGCTTTGCTGCCAATGTCATGTCAAGGGGAAACAATGCTGCAAGTGAAGATTTAGATAATTGCATAGAAAATCTGCCCCGCTGAGGGTTTGATTTGGTTAAAATAAAGCTGTGGAATCACACACAGGGGCCTTGACGCAGGGAGTTTTGATGCTCTGAGTAAAAAGGCTCCCCATCATCACTTTAAAAACCATGCATGAAGCTTGAAAGGTCCAAAAGAGAAATGATGCAATAGGGGATCTCGCCTGACTCCAAACAGCACTGATATAACAGATGAGAAGAAAAACAAAACACCAGAATTGTTTCATAAGGACGCACTGCAGAGAGATTGTAGTCTTTGTGTGACAATGTTGATGGATACTCTTTAACAACACATATGACTGACTTCTATGGCCACTGATTATAACTCCGACGCTTTCTGCCCATCTATGCTTCCCTCTAACAGACATTTGGGAGGAAAAAGCCCTCAGTAGCCCGCTGCTGCTGCTGCAGCGGGAACAGGAACAGGTTGGGCTTCCTGACAGAGATTTTCCGCGATGCAGACATCCTCACCAATGCTGCGATAAGACAACATAGCGCAAATGAACGCATCCCGTCCACCCAGCCGCCAAGTGTTCAAAATAAACCCCCCGTATGAGATAACAGCATTCAATCTGATAAAGCACATTTCAAAAATGACTGAGCAAATTCTCACTTGTTTCCGTTATACCTTGTTGGTAGTTGTAGTATTCTCATGGTGCGCTGTACGTCCATGAATCACGACTGCTTTGCTTTTAGTCCCCAAACGTCTTCCACCGTGCGCTTCCTCTCGGGTAGAAGAAAAAAAATGCAGCTGGCAGACCCGTATTTTCCATATAATGTCGCTGTGAGTCTGTTTAAGTTAAATTGGCTCTAGAAAAAGAAATAAAAAGGGGGAAAAAGGGTGGCGGAGTAACGCCGAAGCGGTTGTGTTATTACAAAGCGGCAAAGCGGTAAGACTGACGGAGGGAAGCAGCAGCCGAGCTCCCCTTAAATGATGCGCAGACACTGAGAGTGTGTGAGGTACACAAGGAGCGACTGTCTGGACCACCCCAGACCCCTCCCCCTTTCCACCTGCCTCTCTCTCTCTCTCTCTCTCTCTCTCTCTCTCTCTCTCTCTCTCTCTCTCACACA
>JAQLOL010000001.1:27173034-27201762 GCA_029783665.1 Naso thynnoides
CTTGTAAATATCAGATATGCTATCAAAGACAATCTGAATGCATCTCTCTTTGTTCATGTTCACAGTCACACGTATTTGTTGTCCCTTTCTTGAGGTTCATGATGTTTCTCTGGTATTGTCTTATAACCTTGCAGGTGAAAGCACCCTGGATGTCCTCATAGCAGTGCTACAGGGAGGCCAGCAGAGCATCTATACAGCTCTGATTCCATGGCTGTCTCCAGACTGTTTATGTCAATGAACCCAGCTTGAGGAAGCCTTGTCAAGGGATGCACTACCGCATCGAAGCTGAGCATCTGCTGCAGCATGATATCCTTTTAGTGCATTTTCACATTGAGCTGTTCTTCTTGAGCATGCTATAAAAGGATTTCGTAATAGATTCATAACACACCAGGCTAAATAATGTGTGTGGAGGGGATGCTGGCTTTGTTCCTTTACCCGTCATCATTATGCCAGTACACACATGGTGACAGAAGCTGTGTTTTTGTGCCTAGTGTTTTTCATTCACAACCTGGAACTCTGTGCACACAAGGATTTCAAGGGATTCCCTTGTTCTTATTGACAAAATAGGAGGAGGGAGAATAGAGAGCATCTCAAAGTAAGAGGATCCTGTGTGGTGCCACTCTTGGTTGAGCATCTGACAACCCCTTATATTCAATGTCCTATTCTTCATTGTGCATTTGTTTTTACTCTCGTGTTTATGTTTACTTCTTAATGCAGTGAGAAAGAGGCAAATGTAAAGAGAGGTTCCTCCAACCAAACATTTTTCAAATATGTGTATTATAACAAACGCACATTTGATCATATTATTTTGGATAAACAGATTTGGAAAGAAACTAGAATGCACAGAGGGCTGTTTACATTATTGTGTGTCTACATTTAGCCTAAATAACATACATTTACATACTGGAGATAAAGGGTTTCCACAGAAGGTAATAGAATGATATTCTCAGACAGCTACTCAAAGGAGAAAAATGTTGTTTACTGAGCTGTAATTAATCCATGGAAACGAACATTTATGACTGCTGCAGGGTGATCCAAAAGTCAAATACCATCAATTATCTTCTTCACAGTGTCCTTCCTATTACAGTCAACTACATCTGTTGTGACTTCATGTGGAGTGTTGTTTACATAGTACCAGAAATTTTTACAGAAAATGATTTTTAAACGGTGAGGAACCTCTTAATCACCCCACACACATTTTTGCAAAATTTGTCATTTTGATCCTTAATACTTAATAATTTGAGATGTAGCATTTTAATATCTATATAAAATACTGCAGGGTTTCCTGTAAGCAAGCTAGCTTAATCAAGCTATGGTGCCTACAGAGTGGTGTCTCTAGTGGCATTAAGACCTCTTGTGCCCTCTGCTCTTTCTATTTAAAATTAACCAAAATCTCCCATAGCACATTAACATTACCCTAATATATTATTACAGCTCACTGTAAAAGTTGCATTATGATCTTGTGCTACACCCAAATGGACACTGAAACCTTTGTTAGGGGTGGAATTGTTCTGCTTGAATCTTATAATAATAATAATAATAATAATAATAATAATAATAATAATAATAATAATAATAATAATAATAATAACTTTATTTATATAGCACCTTTTAAAAACCAGGTTTACAAAGTGCTTTACAAAGCAGAGGACCCAACAGAGCGGGCAAAAGAGTTAAAATCACAAACAAGTAAAAAGAACAGCAAAGACAATAGATCGATTAAAATTAAGACAGAGATAAAGACAGAAAAAAAGGAAGATAAGAGAAAAGACGAAATGACATCACAAAAAGGCTAGTCTGTAAAAGTGAGTTTTAAGAAGTGATTTAAAAGAGTTCACTGAATCTGCAAGCCATATCTCCTCAGGCAGGCCGTTTCAAAGTCGAGGGGCCCTGATGGAGAGGGCATGGTCACCTCTCATTTTGAGCCTTGACCTTGAAACAGCCAGGAGTGTGTCACCTCAGGATTTGAGGCCGGGAACTGGCTTGTATGGGGTCAGCATGTTGGCGATGTAGTTAGATGCCAGACCCCAACAAGCTTTAAAAGTGATCGGTAGTATCTTAAAATCAATCCTAAAATGCACAGGGAGCCAGTGGAGCGAAGCTAAAATCGGGGCGATGTGATGATGTCTGTTAAAACCAGTTAGAATTATCAAATTATCAAATGAGCCTTATCAAATGAGCCAGTTAATGTATTGTAGCGAAAAGCAGAACACTGATTCATTAAAAAGCCCTCCAGTCATTCTCATTGATAAAATTTTGAGAGAGAGCACAAACAAAGTCGAGCGAGAGTCAGCTGAACGATGTAAGCATAGGATAGTTGGGCAGGTCAGACTTGGCACTCAATTCTACATTTTTCTTTCCTCTGACTTCTCAGTTCTCTGTCTGTGCGCTTGACATGCTCGTCTATGTACTCAGTGTCTCTGTCTTTTCAGGTGCTCTCACAGCTGCACCTGCGCTCCACATAAGCCCAGTGCACATGCATTTTGTCAGTGCTCCTCAATAAGAAACTGCAATGATGAAAAATGCTTGCCTGGGCCCAGACCAGAGACTGCGCCCACTCCACTGAGCGGACTTCATTCTCTTGCTCTGGCATTGCCTACACTTTGGGCGATCTCCAGTGGGAGGAGATTAAATTTTACCAAACCCTTCCTCATTGGTCGTTGCATTTACGAAATTAATCCGTGTGAATGGTCATTACGTTGCCAGGGGGCGTTTCACCTACCGTGGACTGTTTGTGAAAGAAGTCTGGCTCAGCTAGACAACTGAAATCCAAAAATTTTTCCCCAAGCTGTTAAATGATCATATAGATGTTGTTGTATTGTGTTGGGATTGTCCTGCTCGTGGCTCCCACCTGCGGTGCTCATTGGATAATCGCCTTTTCAACTAGAGAAATCATAGTTTCTCAGCACAATGCCAGGTCAAGAGAAGCAAGTCAATTAGGAAGAGTGGGCAGAGTCTCTGGTCAGGGCTTGACCTGGAAAAATGATGTAGAATTATAACTGGTCAAATGATAAGGTAATGACTTCAATTATAACAAGCAACGATTACAGTTGGGTTGTACTAGGGCACTCATCAGAATCTCAAAAGGCTTCTTCAGACAAATGGTTAATAGTATAGCCAATTTGATTAAAGGTTATTTTCAGTGTTTGTATTTGTGGTTTACTGTTACTCTTCCACCAAAATACATGGCTGTTTTGTAATTCATATGATGCAGTTACACTTTGTTTTTGGAAACCAGGACCAAGTGCTCTAACTTCTGCATGCGTTTGCAAAAGGAGGTTTTTCTTGGTTTGAATCAACCGGAATGATATTTTTACAGCTTTAATTGCTTCTCTGCAATTACGTCCATCCCCTCTAAGAACTATACTTAGGCTCTTTTTTTCTTACTCAGCACCTTACCAGTGGCCAGGGTTCGTCATGCTTCTTTATGCTGATCAGTTGTAGAGAATAGGTTTTGGGCGACTGCTTGGTATTCACCACAAACAAGAACTGCCCAATCTGCATCCTCTACACTGAATATGTAAGTGACCTGAAAAAGCTCCCGTCTCGTCAGCTCTCCAGCAGCAATGGTACTGCCGCATGCGTTCCAGACTGCTTGAAATTCCGACTAGATGTTGGTCCCTCAGGATGAGCTTTATGCAGTATAAACCCACAGAGCTTCAGCTGTCATTCTGCTGTACTGGCTCCTTTGTCAAAGGTCTCCTTAATCAAATAGACACCATATATCCTGTCTCTGCGCATCCATATGTATGGGGTCCCAGATTTGATAAATGACTTCACAGCTTCGGCAAAATAACAACATGACATTTGAAACACAGATGCAGTGGTTGCACACACAGACACACACATAAACCATATTCAGCTGCAATGAAAATATTAAGTTGATATGTCACTGGAGCACATTTGGAGTTCAGTTATTTCTGATAGCTAACGCATTCTGCATACCTGATTACACTCATACGTCCGTATAACTGTTTTCTTTAAATGGCAGCTGTGTTTTATGGTGTTGTGAAGCAATAGCAAGTAAAATACAAATTTAACAATGAAGTTCAGCTGCCTTTTCAGTTGTGGCAGTGCAATCAGTTGTTGCACAACTGATGACGTTGCAAGCCTGTTTGTTGTTAATCACCTTCACATTACATAGAGTTTGATAATTATAATGTTCTTTCTATAAAATGGTAATTCATTCATTCTTTTTGTATGCATCTTTGTGTGTGTTCTTGTGTAATCAAGTAACAGGGACACGTATTATATTCCACAGCACAGTAGAGTTTTTCTCCTTCCTTTAATCAAGAGTGCGGTCTTTCAAATTGAGAGCATGATTTATTGATTTCACACTCAGGTTTTGTAATGCTTTCCCTCAACCCTGCCCTCACACTCAAAAAGTTCCTGCTTGGGCATTAATTTGCTCTGCTTCTGTACAAACTTTCATGCTTGCATGCAGATATAATGCTTGCTTGGACAGATTTCCTGCACTCCAGCTTTGGCCTTTCTCCTTGCACTTGACCTCCTCTGTGTGCTTGTCAAACTTTTGCTCTTGGATTTCTTTTCTCTTCTCAAGCTTTATCTGTGCAACGAGCCTGTCAAAATTCTCCAGCCAAAGCAATACCAGCTGTTGTGTGGCATTGCTCAAAGGATAAAACACGTTACATGAGTCACGGAAGTGGAGTTTGAGGCTTGCACAGAGACCGGTCACCGTGTGTCATGGATATAAGGTAAGCTTTTATTTTATTTCAAAAGTGCTATTGCTTGAATCAATTTTTGTAGGGTTTATTTTACCACCATATTTTATACACTAAGAAGGATACTGTAAATTAACCATGTCAGTCCATGCTCATTGACAGCCACACACAGCGAGCTATTAGCTTTCTAAGGTCCCTTTTAGACTGAGCAAAAAACTTACTAACAATCACTAATGCCTGACTTTTGTCTTCAGTATAAAAGGGTTTAATTCACATTCTCTCCAGTGACTCCAGTGGTAATGGGTTTTTATCAGCTCCAGTGTCAGTCAGGTGAACACTCACGTTACACCATGTTTGGCGTTTCAGAATTTGCTGACACAAAGCATCCTTACCAACATACAATGTACAGCAAAATAAAACACGACAACAAAAAGTGATTCCAGCATTTGCATTGTTTAAATAAAATAAAAACATACTTGACATCTGGTTTGTGATGGCCAGCCATGACGGTGATGTCATTTTCTCCTTCAGCACACCGACTGGAGGGTATTTGCTATTATTTTATATAGCTATAAAAGAAAAGGTACAGGGGCTGTTACAAAGATTAACCGTCCCTTTATGCCTAAAGTTATAAACAAAGTATGGGAAGTACATTTCATAAGGCTCCGGAGGATGGGAGTGGATGAACCTTGAGATGAAATGGGTTTAACAGTAACCACCCTTATGGGATACTTAACAGGAATGAGCAAGTTAGGAATCTTGACAGGCTTGTTACACAAAATCAGAGTGATCAGAGGAAAAAAAAAAAAGACCAAAAGTTTAATTTAAATTATTATTTTTTTCAGTTTATTTGATTGCAGCGGATGAGCTAATAGGCCTACATCTCTCAGCCTGAGGAAAAAAGCTGTCCTGTTGTTAAATGGTAGTGTGGCGAATACCTCTGTATCTCTTGCCAGGAGGCAGTAGCGTGAACAGGCTGGTGCTCGGTGCATTTTCCTTTACCATCCTTTTGGTTCTGCACAGACATCTACTGTAATGGATACAATCTCAGTAGCTGGATAGCCCAACCAGTGCTGACCTAGCAGTTTCAATCACCTATTGCAGAGCATGCACAGTCTGTCTTTGGCCTGGAAAACCAACGCCATTATGTGAAGTTTCTAGTCAGAATGATTACCATTGCTTCACTGTAAAAGCTGACTAAAACTTGGCAGGGGGATTTTCTTTTCTTTAGTTTCCTTACAAAATAAAGCTGTTTCTGACTTTCTCTTGTGGAAATGTGTGGCGTCCGTGACAGGTTCTCTTTGATGTTGATTCCCAGGAACCTAAAACTGTTCACCTGCTCAACCTCAGTTCCACTGATGTAGACAGGGGTGTGTGTCTTTCTCCTTTTCTTTTCTAAAATCAACAATCAGCTACTTGTTTTTGCTCACATTCTGCAGTAGATTTTTTCTCTGTGCAGCATTTTGCAAGACTGTTTTTCTCCCGATGTGAACTCTATCAGTTTTAAAATCTGATTCATGATGGTGATGTTGTACACAATTCTTTTCATATCCTCGAACTATGGGGACTGAAATTTGGCACCCAGAAACAATAAAACAATTTAATATTTGGATAAGAACTTGGTTATGGTTAGAAACCTTTGGATTATTTTCAGGTTTAGACATGTCATAATAACCATTAAAAAATGAAATGTGAAAAATGAAAAATGTAATCATCATCAGCACTGGCCATTGTTATTTTGCAGAGGATTATATCATGCAACTATCTGCCTTACTATTCTGGGAATGGATCTCAGTAATGTTGCAGTAATTTGTGCGAGAGCAATGTGGCCTCCCACGAGACTACTGAAACATCTGGAAGAATCAGCATGACATCTGTCTGTTACAGACCCACCCACTCAGGCAGCATAGAAGTTGAAGTTGAGTCAATGGGACATCACCGTGGAGACCGTTAATGAATTAATGGAAACTCACACCAGCTATGAATGCAGAAAACCCTGAGGTGAGCCGAGCATATCTCTCTGATACTACGGTATCAAAATCAGTAAACTCCATCTCCACGAGCCCCACACCGTCTTTCTCCAGCACCACTACTGCTACAGACGCAGAGACCTCCACCTCCTGTAACCAGCTGAACATAGTCTACAACTAATAATGCTGATGCAATGCAAATTCCACTAACTCCACTTAACAGGAAATTGAGATGAGTCTAGCACATTGTTATTCTTATCTTGTGGATTGTTGGTTGGCCAGTGGACTCAGTTGATGGCTAGAAGACAGTCAGCTGGGCTAGTACTAGACCCTTCAAAATAAATTGTATTGCACTGGCATTGGCTAAAATGTTTCAACTGAAAAATTGCAATGCAAGACAAAAATAGGCTGCACAATATCAAAGAATTTTAAACAGAGCAGTTCAGATAATTGCCTCAAC
Source organism: Naso thynnoides (assembly GCA_029783665.1). Lineage (NCBI taxonomy): Eukaryota > Metazoa > Chordata > Actinopteri > Acanthuriformes > Acanthuridae > Naso > Naso thynnoides. The sequence goes on from JAQLOL010000001.1 coordinate 27,180,147, forward strand.
ATCATTGTAATTGATACTAAATAAACAAATCAATAATATTAATCAAAAGTAAATGAATATTATGTTACTGTGATGAAGAAGCATGGTGGCTGAACTGGTGTGTTTTCAGAAATGACTCATTTCTTTGGAATTTTTTTTGTTTGTTTGTTTGTTTTTTTAAACCAAAATCCTTCAATCCAACTGCAAAGAATAAGCTCACAATGCCAGTTCGACTGGTCGATGAAGTGGATTCAAGTGTTTGATGATGCACAATATCTGGAGCAGTCTGGCCTTGCTCGAAAATAGTTCGACACGGCTCCGTGTCATGGAGAGTTTGAAATACTCATACCACAAATTCAAGCATGTTGAGAGTTTCTGAAATCATGTTTGCGTGTTTAAATTTCCATCACAGGAAGCCGGGGCCAGTCACCACTCTCTTATCGAAGCACTGTAACTCTATGAATCGCTCTGCTCCTCTGACTGGCATGTGGGATGACTCATTTATGTGTGACAGATGCCCTAAAAGCTAGATTAGAGAACTGTGCCTTATCTAAAAGAAATAAAAGGGAATGAAAAGCCTTCCAGTTAAATCACTCTATCCCTGCAGGATACCCACCAAACCCTGTTATTTATTTATTTATTTATTTATTTATTTATTTTTAATCTTATATGCTAGCAGAGAAGATTATGTGTAATAATGGAGATAAAAGAAATTAAAGGTCTCTGTTCTTATTGACCTGCCAAATGCAATGACTGAAATTTGGGTCCCTGAATGCCTGTTTCTAAGTAGTGGAAGTGCATTATTGTGACATATTATCGGAAATGCTCTCAATCAGTGTCTTTTTTGTTCTTTTATCTGGCACTGGCTTGACTCTCTGCAAATAAAAAACAAGCAAAACACTGCATTTGGAACACAGAGTACATGGAGGCTTGGATTGAATTAAAGGCCTAATATGCAGGATATGTCCGTTACTGTTAGCAAATACAACATTCAGACTTGACCCTTCTTTCTGATTCAAGCAGACTAAGAGAGCATTGGCAGCTGAACGAGCTGGAGAGTGAGCAAAGTAAGGGAGCATGACGAGAACAATGCAATGAATCAGACAATATAAGCAAGATTTTCTTTTTGTTCACAGCAGTCTGGTTGTAGAGCACAAATAAACTTATTGGCCACACCTCTGCAGGAAGGTGCTGCATCGACAAGAGTGCACATTCTGTCCTCTTCGCTGCTTGCCTCTCTGCTATGTGTGTGCCCTTGGTCAAATAGATACACAGACCTGCAAATGATACCACCACATACCCTAGTTGCAACATATTTTATGGAGTCCATGTCCTTGTGCTGTTACTGGCATCTAGTACCAAAAAACTGATACTCAAAATGATCACAAACTCAGCAAAGGAAGAAAATAAGAAAATACATTCAGAACACAGGCCCTCTCACAAATACACCAACAACTGCAGGCAAAGAAACTCCCAGTTATGTAATGCTCCTCAAAAGGGGCTGGCATAACAGCCCCCCAGCATATTATTTCAATTTATGAACAAAAATGCTCTCTAATATTTGTAAAGCAAAACACATATAAGGGATATGCATACAGTACATTTTTTACTATGTATGTGAAAAAGGGAGTTTAAAATCAAAGGGCAAAGTAACTCATCCTGCATGCTTTGCTTCCTACTGTTCACACAAGTCAGTGTTTTATCTCACAGGGAGCTGAGATAAAAGCTCTCTAAAGAATATATGCTCATTGTATATATTACATATGTGTGCAAAAGAGAGATAAAACCTGTTCTAGCCTTCTTGTGAAGGCCTTTTTGTTAAATTTGCCCCCCCTCAAAAAAACAATTGTCAAGAGGATGAAAACAATTGCCAGTAGGATCATCTCATGCTATTGTCAGGACTGACCCACATTTTTGTTTGTTGCCATGGTAATCAATGCCAAAAATCAGTATTTGAATATTCTCACAAGGACAGGAGGCAGCATAACAGACTCTATTGTTCAACAGAAAACAATAAACATTGCTTTGTGCGTAAGATTGGCTTTAAATTGAAGTGGTTGTTAGAATGCAGTAGGGATGCAAGGTACAGTTAAGCTTTTCAGTCAAGGTTTTTAATCATCTCCTACTTTTAAAATCTGAAAATAAGTTGAGCATTTAAATATGGGGGTCTATAGGGATTGATTTGCCTCTAAAAGTTAAAAAAAAGTTGCTATTTGGGGAGTGATGCCTAGCTCCCTTAAGATTACTGCAAACAGCACAGAGGCCACCTCAGTTGATGCGCATAACGCTAATTAAGTGTGTTATTTGGAGTTTTGAAGTTAACTTGCATACACATTTAATTTAGTTTATTCTCCTTTAAAGTTGTCTCAGCTACAAATAGATCTACCAATTTATAGTGTCCTTGTCACACATCTTCTCAGATGGATTAAAGAGCTAAAACGGCTTCAAAGTGCTTGGTGTAATTTAGGGCACAAGTCTGTCACTTAAAGACGATTACTTTGACTTCAGAGGAGGCGCCTGTCCTGTTTCTACCACTTAATTTATAACTTTTAAATTATGTTAGATGGCTCTATTCTTGTGCAATGCAGAATAAATGGGAGGAACTGATCTTTTTGCTCATCTTGTTGCTTGAGGTGCTTTTACCTTCATCTGAATTCAGTTGTTGCTGCTAGTTAAGAATGTTTTCTGCCGGCCGCTTCTTGACCCAGATATGCCACAAGACATTCATCCACAACTTCACTGACCTTAGCACACTGAGACGACCTGTTCATGTATTATTAAACACATGCTCAATAAAGAGTTAAAAAATTAATGGCGTGAATTTGTTTTTTGTGATTTGAATATAAATTTTAAGAATTTCAATGTATGCTTCCGTAAAGCTAAAAAAGCAAAGCACAAACACAGACTCTACATTTATAAAATTCTGCCCAGTCCTTTGTATCTTGTTAAGAAACTCTCTTTCAAATGGCCTTACACAAAAACAGGAAGCTGAGCAATGGAGAAAAGTATAAAAGTATAAAGCCAAGTGGCTTTAATTTACACGATTCAAATATTTAAAAGAGATATGAAATATGTGACTTAGTTTGATTGTTCAGAAGAGCATTAGTTAAACTTAGCATTCCACTTCAAATCCTTTCTGCTGAAGTCTGCAGGGAAAAGAAAAATCAAACTTACATTAGTCATTTTGCCATTGTGAGCTCGTCAACTCAACTGTCAGCTTCAACTGCAAGATTAGTGTGCAGGAATAAAGGCATACATAAGAGGACTCTGTCAATCATGGATTGCATTTGAATGGCAAAATTACTTTACTTTTACTCTTCAGGCACAAAAATTACACAAACGAACACATACACACACTTCCCAAACACCACATGACCAACTCTTCTAAAAAATCTAAGACACAAAGACACAGTTCTGTTCCAAGAAAGCTGATTTCCAGCTTCGACTGGATTGGCTGTCACCTGTGGGTTGGGTGGAATGAGAGTCCAAACAGAGGATGGGCAGAGTCTAGAGGGATGAATTGACTTTTTCAGCAGCAACTGAGGTTAAGAGGATAGATCCAGGTACCTGATAGCTGCCACCCGTCTTGTGTTCCTCTCTGTTTTACACAAACATGTGATACTCCCCACCCCCCCGAAACAGCTTTCACTGAAAAGAACTGGGGTGAAAAAGAAGGAGGTCGGGCTGGATGGGGGGATTGTAGAGACGTAAACCCCAGACGCAGACTGCTTTTTACCCAATCCTTGGCCAGTGTGAGGTCCCCTTTCACCCAACAACCTCCTTCTGTAAAGCCTCAAACCCTCCCCCCAGTGCCTGCCTCATTTGCTGTCCTTAACCCCTCCTCCCTCTGGGAAATCGATTCAGCTCAGCAGCAGCGGCATGAATGCTAGGATGTGCAGCGGTGGCCGCTCAAAGTATATAATTTACATGTGTAGGGGGCACCCATCCACACGATGCAGCCTATAGGGCCTTTATGTTTCCTTTTCCACTTGGTGTAGTGTCAGGGACTTCCCATCTTTCATACCTCATTGGAGCCTCACATGGACTGAAAGGAGGTATTCCTAACCCTGCAATGCTGAAAAGAGATCCTCGGGCATCTCTTTATATGAATAATCCATGTGTATTTAGGGTAGCTGGTAATAAAAGGAGCCTGTGTTTGAATGCCTGTCCCATAAAGCATTTTGGTGGAATAAAAGGATGTTTGCTTAAATGCCCAAATGTCAAGCAGGTAGTTAAAAAGATCACATGAGCACAATGCTGCTTTTCATGAGTAGTTAGTTCATGTTTGTGGAGAGTTTTTACATTTCAGAGTTTGGGTATTTATCATATACAGACATATTTATGCACAAGGTTGGAAACAGGCCACACACTGGAATGCAGTTTACAGCAGTGAACGGCCAAATGGAATGAGACTCCAGCTTCCATTTTTAAAATCACGTGCAGAGTTGTTTGTTTATCACATAGCTGGTTTACACTTTGAAAAGTCTGAATAAACTGATAGATATTTATGTGGAAAACATATCCCATGTCTCGCCTACAGCCCGCAGACCCAAAGTGAAGGCATGTTGGAGCCAAGTCTTTCCTCCGTGTACTCTGCATGTGTGCAGATGATTCAGTTCATCAGTGGGCTGTCAGTCAGTCGGTAAATAGGATAAAAGAGCGTCTTTGTGTTTTACAGTTAAAAAACTATTCCTAACACCAAGTTGAGAGCAGTGGAAGAAAAACTGCACACATTATACAAAAAAAAAAAAACAACAAAAAAACAGATCGATGCTTGTTATTAAGCTTAAAACTGTTTTAAAATTTGGAATACTTTTGTTGAGACTGTAAAAAAGATGTTGATTTTTGAGGCTGTACCGGTGGTGGATAGAAGACATGAGACAAGACGACCAGCCAACACAAATGCAGTTTTATACAACAGCCTTACGATAAATCCGACCTTCCTGAAGGCTAGTATGTTCAGTATTTATCCAAGCTGTTTTAAAGGTGATTCAGCTTAGAGGCTGCTGTGCTGTTCACTTTCATTATGTTATGATAAGAGATGTTTTTATATGTAGTATATTCTCATAGATATAAATGTGTTGGACAAAATATTACAAAGTACCTCTGCAAATAGGTACTACTAAAATATATATTTCAACAGCACTGCACCTCAAATGATCATGGTATTTATGCATCATAAAATTGCACATTTACGTTTGAAGTTCTGTCACAGAGGTAATTTGAGGGCTTTTCAGTTCCAGCAGGCTTTGGACGGAAAGCCGAGCATCTGGAGGAAACCTGCACACATCTGGTCCTGGCAGTGTTCCTCTGTGTCAGCTTTCTAAGTTCAGTGTTCTGTGTCCCGTGTAAAAAAAAACAAAAACAAAAAAAACAAGCAAAAACTTTTAATTACCTTTCAGCTATGAGAATATTTTATCAAAGCAACTTTTCTGAAAAGACTTCGACTTAAACTGCTCCTCTCAGGGCTGCTAAACAACTGATGCTTTTTCAGCCACAGTTCAGTTTGTGCTGCATCAGTTCATGATTTATTTCCACATGCGACCTGCTGACATTGTCTACTGTTATAGTTCCATTTGCTGCTATGGCAACATTTGCTTAACCAAATCTGTAACATCCAACAATCCCTTCGACAAGATGTACAGAACAACAGATGTACAGAAGCCTTTACTCAGCGCCCACTGTTGTTACGTGAGCTCTTTGTTAAGAACATAAAGCTGAAGTCATTTATTTACATTCAAACCAGCCTACATAAAGAAAAGAAGAACATTTAACTACATTTGCTTCTCTTCCTCAGAAGAAGGCCAATATTGGCTGTGCAGTAATTCTCTCCCTACAAAGGTCCAGGAGTGCATGTAGGCAACACTCGGGGAGTGTGCCCCTTCTTGCAGCATGGAGAAGATACGGGATGCTTATTTTAGACGTAGCAGAGAGAGATGACTGCATGACAGCTGATGTAGCAACCTGATACCTTTGGTTTTTTAGAATTCTTCACTCTCATTAGATTATTGAGGTAGTCAAATATGTTGACAGAAATGTGTATAGAAGAAGAAGAAGAAGAAGAAGAAGAAGAAGAAATATAAGACTGCTCACCAGAATTTTTTATTTTTTTAAAAAATCTATCATTTATATAATTTCCTCACTCTTATTAGATGTCTTGAAGAACTTTTTTTTTCCTGCCAGAGTTCCTTCATGGTAAACAGGTGATTTCAAAATGCGAGCCATTTTTGCTGGTAGTTTATGAAGCTACACTCTTAAAAAACATCAAAAGTATCTTAAAACATGAATCCTAAACCCTCAACAGCTATGTGTGGTATAATCCAATTCTTCTTTATCATGTCGTAGCCTCAATACTTCTAAAACACTTTTATTTCAGCTAGAAAGCTATAAATCAAACACATTTGATGTAATGTTTTGTGTTGCACGTTAAGGTTATTCTAAACGTTGGCCAACTCCAGGTTGAATAAATTTGATTTTGCCAAAAACTGCAGAAACTCCTCTCTCCTCCTGCACCAGCCCTTATCCTTATTTTTTGTTCTTTAAGAACACTAACAAGTAAACTTGTAAGCAAATTAAAATGGCTGTTACGAATGCTGAAAGGAAAAATAAAACACAATCTTCAATTCAAGACATCTTAGGATGAGCAATTGATGCACAAAAAATAAGGGCCCATATTCAGACTTATTTTGAGCCTTAGTCCTACTTTAAATATTTGGAAATTATTTCTATTCTATTTAAAAGTCCAAATGTGATAGTAAAATGATCATTTGTTTAACCCACATTTCACATCGAATATTGTTTTGAACTGTTTGCATTTATCTGTGTTGTCCTGTTTCTCCCCTGGGTACTATTAACTTCTGTTTTCACCTCATCCCTGTTCTTCATTCATGGCTGTAATTTAGTTGTTTTTAAACAATAATTCACCTCTTCTACTCGTAGCTGCAAACCCCAGTGAGTGTTAACAGAGACAGATGATAGCCAACTTCGTGGTCATTTATGATGTGATTAGTCTGAGTGAAGCAGGTAACCCCAAAACAGAGAAGGACCTCTGAACAACAGCTGATATGGAGGTTGGCTGCTTGCCAAACAAATGTTACAAACTTTTTGTCCACATGAACAAACTGTGAAACAGTGAACTACAACGTGGGCATTTTGCCAACGATATTGTTTGTATTAGTGTCAGTGTCTTGTTTGTGGTTACCTCACACCGGCATCTCATCAGTCCGCTGTCCTCTGTCTTATGTTACTCCTTCCTGTACTGCCGAACGTGTGCACACACATATACACGCTACACTACGTCTTCTTCTTCACTCAGTGTCTTCTTCTTTTGTTCTCTTGTGATATGCCACCAGGCGTGCTTTGAACCGCTGCTGCCACTCAACCAAGTGTAATCCTACACACAAAACTTAGTGAAACTGTGCAGTTTCCTGAGCTTGAACCTGTAACTAGGGATGACAATTTTCTGAGGGGGTTGGACTCCCCTCTTTCATATAATGGGGGGGTCGTGTCCTCTGGCCCCCCATGGCGATTACACCCTGGGTCCACCCAAATGATCCCGTTCACAATGCTGTCTATAATCCAGTTTTGTGTGTTGGTAGGCATTTTTGATTTTTGACACGTACCTGCAAAACAACCCTGAATATAGCAGAAGGAAAGCAGCCGGTCTTGCTAAAGTGTGATAAATACTCACCACATGTCGGTTGCTGGTTTTCTACAAGTGCAAATCCTCTGAGGCCTTGCTTGGCATTTTATATGTGCAGGCAGCTCTGAAGTACATGTTCCACTCTGGATGTGCTCAGGGGTTGAATTGCAACATCTGCCAGTTATGTTTGTTTGCCCTCGGTAAACATGTCCTTATCTGGATTTACGGTGGTTGAGCTGATGAGAATATGAACGCAGTTTGCTAATTAGCATAGCTGAGTTGATGATGAACATCAAGTCGGTTGTTTCGTATTTTATTTCTTCCTCCTGGCAGTTCCACTTGATCCTCTGCATGTGTCTACTGGCTTTGATGGGCAAAAATCCTGCCTCAGCTTTTTGTAAGCAACTTTGAGATCTCTCCACTGCACTGAAGCTTTATCAACACCCCCACACTCATACACTGTGTCACTTTAATTTTTCCACCTGCTCTCACTTCCTGCATGCCGCACTGTACCTTCAGGGCCAGTTTATATTAAACAGTCACAACTTTGGAAAAAAAAAAAGGAAAAAATGAAACAAAAATGAACTGCAACTGGTTTGAAACTTCATAAAACTAGAAAATTTAGATTGAAGGAACACATCTTGGTACTTTACCTCATCTTTTGAAAGTACACAGAAGGAGAAAAGGCACCGATTGTGTTGATGTTGGATATTTTGCACAAAAATTACAAATAATAATCATGGCAGTGACAGCATGCTGCTTTCTGCAGCTGCTACTGTAATGCCAAAAGCAAAGAGCCGTAAAGGTCAAGGATTTGGAGACGGATAAAGGTGAATACTCATGCTGCAAACTGAAACCTGGCGAGCATCTTTTATTAATTTTTACTGGAGCACCTGTCTTAAAGAACTTGTGTCAGCTTTAATACGCAGCAAAGACACTTACTTTAAAGACAATGTCTCACTAATGTGTTATTCTGCAGAAGATAAGATCAATACTTCATTCTGCAGCTGCTATCAAAGCGCTGTGACTCTTTCTTCTGTCATTTTGAGACTCTTTAGACAGCAGCACAGAATGTAACTGTAAGACCTTCTCCTCTTTTCAGTATCATTTAAAAGAATTTTTTGGTATTGATCCAATAAAGATGAAAACAGATATGTTGCCAAAAACAGATCATGTCAGGTCATCCTGTTGTTTTGATTGTGAAAAGCATCCAAACACACTTGAGTGCACCCGTCCTGCTTTTCAGGGTCACTTCATCTTGCTGTGCTGTTTTCTGTTGACCTTCTGCTGGCTGGTTGCTCATTTTCCTCCATCCCTTCCCCTGTCCTCCCTTTTGTTGCTCTGTAATATCCTCTTACTCATCACCCATCACCACATTGATCTTCCTTAAAGCAGCTGCAGCAGCGTCCTGGTAAAATGATCTTGATAAAAATAGCAAAAAAAAAAAAAGAAGAACAAAAAACATATGAGTCTTTTTTTCCCTTAATGTCATAAAAGTGGATGTTTTGGGTTTTTTTTTCACTGCTTTGGTGCTTTAAATGGCAAGTTTGTCAAGCATTTCCCACCATACTTTGGCTCAGTATTAATATTGTCAATTTAAGAGATACAGTGTTATATTCCTACTGCCTGTATGTAGATGCAGTTCAGCAGACCGACTAAAAACTTATATCCTCTATTGATCTAAAGGCAATAACTGACAGCACCTACTTACAGATGCATCTAAATTTAGAAGACTTATGTCACAGGAGTCTCTAAGGAATGGACAGCAAACTCACCCAACTACATGTAGGAGTGAAACAACTGGCCTTATATGCACAAGGACCCACTGAGAGTTTGGTAACACAAAGCATGTCATATTTTTAGCGGCTTACTGAAATCCTTCATTCAGTCATTGGATCAGAAGTCTTTTGTTGGGGGATGAGTCATTGTATTGTGGACATAACAGGATATATTAGCCACATACAGGTGAGCTGCATGCACCCAATGAGCTCTGACATCACACTGAAATATTTTGGCTGTAAGTTAATGAGCCGATTAAAAAATAAACATAAGTGGAAATTTATAGATATTTTAAGTATTTGTTACAGTTTAGATTTGTACAAGTCAAATAAAATGTGACTTGTCTGTTTAAAAACTGAGAAAACTTCATTTCATATGAGGTGTGTTTTGGAAAAGTTATGTAAAAAGCCACGTATTAGATGAGTGAGATATGTGCTTACACGTGGGCTAATGAATCCAAAAACATTAAAAATCAAACCCAACCTTTTGCTCAATAAACACAACCTATGATCCAGTCCAAGTATAACAAATAAGTGCAGCTTTAAGTTTATTCTAGTTAGGGCAGTTAGTGCTTTGCACAGTGGGCAAAATCACTTTAATATTTAATTTAAAACATTCATTCAATAAATGAAGTGTAACAATGCGTGAACCAGCTCAGTGGCCTTGATGTTAAGGGTTCAATTCCTGGCCAAGTCATACCAGAGACTATATATGAATGGTACCTGATGCCACCCTGCTTGGCACTCAGCATGAGGGGCTGAATTGGGGGTAAGTCTCTGCAACATACTAGCTTCTTGTTTAGGGGAAGTACTTGTACACCAAGCCGCCTCACACTGACAAAACAGGTGTTACGTCCAGACCACCTTTCTCGCTTATTTTTTCAGCGCCCATCTTAACAGATTACAGCAGCCGCACAGCACAAATTAGAGACGCATGATGCGCACATCTCATGCATGCCTACACCACTGCAACACTAGAGCTCGGGAGGCTTGTCAATTTTTCCCTGAGTTGTGCACAGTTCTCTTCTAAAACAGAAATAATCTGGTGACAGTCATATAGTCATATGGACATCATATCAGCAACATTTACCATAGTTTGCAGACATGTCTTGAAAATATTTTTAAATATAAACCAGCACTGGCGGATTCAGGGGGTGGGCAGAGGGGGCGATCGCCCCCCTAGGTGCCCCTATGGTTGGATAAAGTACCCTGTCTAGAGTGGGGTAAAAGAGAGAAAGTGCCCTATTGGCTGCCCTTCACATAGTAAAAACATGACTGAGTGCCATCTAGGTGTCAATTTTCTTAAATAAAACACCGATGGTGTGCCCTGTAGAACCAAAGTATATGATAATGTGTCTTAATGGGTGCCTTGTAGTGGCAAACACATGATGCAATCCCTATAAGATAAAAATAATGAAAAATACAAAAATAAAAAAATATATAATAAAAACATGATTTATATAGTGCCTATCAAAAAAACCTAATGATGCCTTACACAAAAACAACAGGACAAAACAAATAATAATAATAACATGTGGCTAGAGACCATAGGCACTTCCAGTGGAAAAGGGTGCTGCTAGAAAGTGTCCTGGTGCCCCAGTGATTGCAAATAGTGCACTAAAATGACCTCTTTAATTGTAAAAAAGAGAGGAAGTGTCCCATGGCCTCGTATGACACAGTAGGTGCCCTTTTTATTTTTTTGCCCCTGCCCTCCTAGCAACTTGAATCTGCCACATCACAAACCAGGCCAAGTGAAGAGGGATTGCTAAATATTTATTTATTTATTTTTATTGACATGAAACATTTTAGTATTGACGGTAATTATCAAAGAAAACTCTTTGTAGAAAGACAGGGCTGGCAGAAGCAGCGCTGTGGCGAACGGAACATATTATACCTATTCGATGTAACTCCAAGAAAACTGACCTGATTAAAAAGAAAAGGCCAGGCTGCATTTCTCAAGGTAAAGACATGTTTGCTTTTGTGTTGTTAGTGTCACTTATGGAGAAAGCAAAACAACTGTTGTGCCTTCATTACACTTGAATGAGCCCTCGACATCTACAGAGGAACCTTGTGCTCTTTCATGGAGTCTGCCATGTTGCACCAACATGTTTTTACAGTAATGGCAAAAACTAACATCAGTTCTGTGTAGACAGGGCCTTATGCGTTTTTCACAAGCCACAGAAGGCACTGCTACACAGATGAAAGGGAAGGTTTAGCGATATTGGTTGAAATCTGCAACCTCACTATTAAAAAAACAATAAATCTTGTACATTAGACCTTTAAATTCTCATATTAAAGCCTTTAATTTCACTTGAATCCTGACGTGAAGTTCAGCATGTATATGCACAATAAAACTTTGGAGACTCTGCTTTTATTTTCAGAACAAAAAGCTGAATATGCATCACATTCTCCTGCTGAGTGAGACGTGACTTCAAGTTTCTGGCTTATACTCCTGTGAGCGAGTTTAGTGTGGGGGAGTTGTTTCCACTCCCTGTGGAAGGAAATACTTTAATATGGTGCCAACTTCTCACAGATGCCCCCTCTCCCTCCTGCTCTTCATCACGACTACCATCTCAGGCATCTCTAAAAGCTGCACTGTCAGATATGGACTCAGGGGTCAATGAAAGCTTCAGGGCATTTCCACTGCTGGAATACAGAGAGCCTTAAAAAAGCAGCAGGCCACACAATTCCTACTGGGCAAACTTGTTGATATCGATCTTCTCTTGAGAATAAGGCCTGCTTTCCATTTCTGGCTTTTAGTGATAAGAAATTGGATATAAATATGTTATACCTGTACTTTTTTCCCTGTGGTATAGTTCAAAGTTCACCTGTTTTGACAAGGTAATATGGCAACTGCGACAGCAGAATCTGTTCTGTTCATACAGTTTGTGAATTGCCATGTCTCCGAAGACTTAATTTTAATAATGTGATATTTAAAGATTAGTTCGAAGAGCAGGATGGTCTGTAACAAGAGAGAGCTGGTAAAAGCTCCAGATCTTCACGGTAAACAGACAAGCAGGTGAAGGATCGAGTGGAAGGGAATTAAACTAAATCATTTTGGACTGGACTTTATGACTAGCTTAACTAGTTCCAGTATAATCAGACACATTAACAGTAGAATGGCCGTGACAGTCATTTTGACCGTTTTCACATTTTTATGTCATATAACTTTGTTAAATTTAGATTTAAAATGCCTGACTTTTGCTAAAAATGTCTCTATTTTCATTTAAAATGTTCTTTATACACATACACAGTTAAACTGATAAATTTTTGTGAAGCAGTGGCTGTATCTTGGTTGCTTGACAACTCTGTCTGTCTGTCAAAAGTAAAACTTAAGAGAGCGGTCACAAATTTGATTTACAGGGGCAATTTTTGTCTCTCAAAGCAGTGCGGTGTAGAGCTCACATGCATCAGCTGGGAGCATATCAGCATGATTCATCTCGATGAAAGCGGGCATTTTCCCTTCCCTTGTCATATCTTCAGGTGTTCTTTCATTTTTGGCTGGTCCCGGAAGGGACCTGCCAAATACATGAGTATGTCCATGACTGACTGAGCACAGTTTATTAGTATATTTTGGTTAGCATAGTGTGTTGGGTCTTTCCGTAGCTCTTTAGGTATGCTCAACAATACGCGGGTCCCTCCAGAGCTGTTTTTGGACTGTTTTGACCATGTAAAAGAATACATTCCCAATCAGTCTGCTGTTAGCACGTCGATAGTGTTAGCTGTTAGGCCGCTCTATTTGTCAATGCTGGGCACAGCCAGGAATAACAGGCTTGCTTTTGTGTGCCTTCACTTATGTCGTGGACTGTTTTGACTGTGTAAAACGCTACATTCTCAGTTTGCTGTTAGCATGTTGTTAGCATTAGCTCATAGGATATTAGCCTAACTAATTTGCATTCTAGCTTGTAATGTAGCCTGTACATTTGAAGTGGATTGATTAAAAACACCCTGTGCCAATAACAGCAGTGGCTATAGGCTATGTGACCAGAAGAAGCTTCCTGACTGGCGCAGAGAAATGTGTTTCTAGCTAACGCTAGTGATGTGCTAACAGCAAACTGGAAAGGGGAGAATTCAGGCTCCACAACGCTTCGCAGAGCTTCAGCCCACTGTATGTCCCTGACGTTAGTGTTTTGATAAAACATGGATCCTCCACTCAGCAGTTAACAGAAAAGACATTTTGTGCTGGAGTCTGAATGACGCGCAAGAATACACATTGCTGCCAATTCATTTTCAGGCATTTTCCATAGAAAAATTAGGTAGAAGCAGTTAGCCAGAAGCTACTTAGCTAGCGTGGCAACATTAACTAGTACGACCACTGTTATATCATAACCTATTGATAAAAAACAATGACAACAAACTACTGAATGTAAACTAGAGGCTTGTGATTAATGACACAAGTTGTTGGCCATTCATTTTAACATTTTAACAAGACTAAAACCTAGTATATGGCTGGTCCCATTTAGTGAATGTTTTTTTTTGTTTGTTTTGTTTTTTGGCTAGTGTGTTTAAGTGATGGGTACAGCTGAGTGACAAAGCAGCTCTCCATGTGCAGACAGGCATTAGGGACACCAAAGTTAAACACCTGAAATAACAGTCACTGCCAAAACATACAATACAGATAAAAAAAAAAAACAATAACCATCACCACCAATATTTTTTTTTTAAAAAAGAAAAGAAAAAAAAAACACACATTCACCAAACGGGACCAGCCATATACTAGTTTTATCCTAGTCTTGTGCCAAAAGATACCCTAACACAATAAATACATTAGTCTCTATACTGGGTATTTATAATGAGAGATAATAGAATTTGGAATCTGGCGGTCAAAATAACCACTGATGGCCTTTCTAGTAGATATGGAAATCTGGCCCTTCTAACAATACGTCAATCAAACCTGACTTAAATGCAAAGAAAGCAGCTAAAAGCCACATTTTCAAACTCACCCAATTAAGAAGAAAGCAAAAAAAATTACTGTTAAGATGTTTGTTGATAAGTTGATGAAATGTATTTGTAGAATAGTAAGTATCTGAGCCGTCAGCATGAACAGATCAGAAAATATGGTTATAAAGTTTAAGTAACTTAATAAAGAAACTTCATTTAAAACTTTCTGTGAACAGAAATGCCACATCTGGGCTTTATCAGGGGTGGATCAGCTGAAATATGATTAGCCCCTGAAATACCGCTGTCCTGTTTTAGTAAAAAAAATGTATTTATAAGTCAGATCTGGCCGTTCCAATGTGATTGAAGGCAGCGGACACAGGAAACTTGTATTTTCAGCATGACTGAAATGCACCAACCACAGCTCTGCCTAAAGCTATAGAGTTAACGGTAAACAAGAAATGACTTAAATGTGTGCCTTGCTGAATCATGGATTCATGGAATCATGGACGTTAACCATATAATTAGTCACTCTGAGTAAATTGCGACCCCTTTATGGCCCCTGATTTAGAAAAATCCAAGATTTGCCACTGATAAGGCAAATAAGGCGACTGACGTAAAACTGACATCAATAAAGACTTGAGCAGAGGAAGAGCAATAAAAGAGAAGGCATTAAAAAAACATGTAAGAGAGATAAAAATTAAATAACTACCAATAAAATGAATGAATAATAAAACACATGATTACCTTAAGCAAGTCTGAACAGATGGGTCTTTAGCTGCTTTTAAAGGTGTCCACAGATATGAAATTTACAGCTAGAGAGTTCTAAAGAGCTACAACCTCACCATACTTTGTCTTAAATAGCCACATCATACGGTGCTTTTGTCTTAAGTGCATAGCATTCACCCATTCAAGCACATACATGCAGTGAGCTACCACACAGGATGCTGGTCTCACAGTATCTGAACACGTGGATAGAGGAGGTTTGGATCAACCCGCTCTGCCTCCGTCACTCACTTTAAGAATGGAACTGTAGCTGCTGAAATACATGAAGCAGGACACAGACTCAACACACACCTCAAGTTCAACTCATTTTCACTTGCACATATGTGTCAGGCAGAATCCCAGCAGACTCGCTTCACTCACATCACCATGGTAACCAAACCATCCTGCACAATTATCTTGTGTGATAGCTGAAAGGGATACTTCTTTAAAAAATTTATCTGACCAGCACATGGAATTACTACTAGTTTGAATCTTGTTTTAACTGAATCACATCTAGTATGACATCATGTAATTGGTCTGTTTTCCTGTAACCAAACAAAATCAGTTCAGTTCGAACAAGAACAACACCTTAACAAGCAGACTTAGTCCAGATTTTTGTAGTTTTTTTTTTGTTGTTGTTTGGTTGAACCTGAGATAATGTGATCAGTAGCCAAACAGGAGTTAATTTAAAATGTAAAATTATCTTCCTGCATGATTACTGCATTTGTTTGGACTTGACATAATAAACATATTTACAGCTATTAATGCAAAAATTGTAAATTGTTTTTCTTTCATATCATTTTTAGCTGCAACCAGCAGCTCTATAGGCTGGCAAGGATCAAGAATGCGGAGGCCCCTGGGCGCAAAATCTTTGAGGCCCCCTAAATCCCTCTCTGTCAAAAGCCCTCTATGCTGCTACAACTACTACTCTCACACACACACACACACACAGTTCTGTAGTTACTGTTACGTGTATCTGCATGTTACAATTTATTGTAAACACCTGTACATAATACATAATACATAAATACACAAAATACAGGATTTACACACAAAAATTGTGGTCACTGGTGTCCCTGTCGAACTAGGACTTGGACCCAAATGCACGACACAATAAATGAGGTTCAAAAGAACAGTCTTTACACGAGACTATGGCAAAAGCAAGACAAAGTATCAAAATAATACAAAACCTTACTTGACAAAATGGCTTGAAGATGGCGTAGGTTCTCTGACACACATGACAAGATGAACTGGCACAGAGCAAAGGGAAATGCAGACTTTAAATACACAAGGTAATGGGGAATAGGTGGAAACAATAAAGACAATCAAAAAGGAGGGAAAACAAGAAGGCACAGGAAACACAAAGGCAGAACTGACACAAGAAGATAAAACTACCAAAATAAAACAGGAAACAATTAAATCAAACCCCAAACCATGACAGCTGGGACACCAGTATTTTACTTTCTACGTTTCTCCTAACACACAGAAAACATAAATACATCATGAAATGTATCATAATCAGTTTTTCTTACCTGTAAAGGGGGATAATAAAGGAGAAACACAAATATGTTGTAATGGACAAACGAAAGCAACGTGTTCCCCTCTACAGTTTAGCTCAGACACAAGCAATCAAAACCTGATCAGTGATTAGAGAAAAAACTTTCAAAGAAATAAACTTGAAGAAAAGGAAACACTGTAGGAAACAACATGAAATAGTAACCAAAGAGATCTTAAAAAATAACATCAGGAATTACTTATGTTTAAAACACAGATTATCCTTTTTAGCTTAGCACTCTAGGCTTGTTTGCCAGGGTGACCAGAGTAATAGATAACAGATCACTCAATCAGCAGATCACTATGAATTTCACCTTGATCAGTTTTTACTTTTGATGAATAAATTATGTGTTGTTTTTAACCATGTACTGTCATGAATTAAAGCATTCTTTTGCTTACTATTTTTAGCCTATTCACATAAGCATTTTAGTGTTTTAACAACATTTTAACATAACTTATATAACCATTACACCAGCACACCGATATCCACTGGTATAATAACTGATAAAATAAAAGGCTGCTGTTTCCTTGATAAAACCCCTGAGTCGACGCCATGTTTTACATGTTCCCTGTGGACAGATGTTATGTTTACTTATTTTGTCACTCGTGAATCAGGACAAATTTGGCATTGTTCTGACTATCTCAGGGAAAGCATCATCCAGTTTCAAGTAGGATGTATCTGACTTCTTTTGTTTGAAAGCAGTTGTCATACATAAGACATGTTTTATATAGTCTCTACAAACAGACTATATTCAATGAATATAGGCATGGTGGGAAGTCTTGGTACCGGAAAAGCCCAGGTTTCTGGTTGTAGTCTTTTGTAGTCCGCATAATTAACGGGGGACTGTTATCTGTTAACGACGTGTAAACTGGCTACTTGTGAAAAGATCCGCTGGTAGATGTGGTCTCTCATCTCCAACTCCATTCTCGCGTAGGACTGTAAACAGTCAGACTAGAGACAACGAGCAACACCCAGAGAAGGAAGTCAGGAACAGAAATTTGTCTCTTCCGACGGTAGCCTAAGAATAATGGGGTTTGCCTCCAGAGGCTGTATCGCTGTCTACCGGAAGTCAGGCGGTGAATGCAGCCGATGGGTTCTGAGATTGTGTTTCACATAACGTAAGTTCAACTATTTTTCTTCTTTTGCACTAGGAATGAATATGTTACAAACAGTAACATAACAATATAAAAACTACAGATAGTTACAAATAAGATATAAAGAGACCGACAGAATGCAAAACAGCATACTTCACCATTCACATATGCATAGACATACCTGAAGAAGCAGCACAGAGTAACGTTAGCTGTGATGGGATCTAGTGCTTATCATAGGGAAGATCTCCTCCCTCCGGCACTCTGTTTGAGAAGGGTTGTGACGACAAGCTGTTGCTCTGTCATAAATGGATTTCCATCGAGACACTTCCCAGTTATTCCACAGAAAACTTCATGGAGCTGACATGATTTTCAGCTGCTTGCAACCCCCACTGACACTAGCTGAAGGGTAATATTAGGTGCTACATACACCCAAATGTAGCATTACTCCCTTGTAGTATTGTGAAGTCCTCACCTTTGTCTAGGCGAACTGATTGAATCCACTTCTTTCTTTTGATTATATTACATGGCAAACCACAAACACTTAAGCAAGGTTGTCAATGTTTGTTAGACTTACACAAGGCACAGAGCATTGACATCTAGAGGTAGCTTCGGCCATTGTGATATACCAAATCTGAAGTAGGGTCATACAACAATGAAAACTTAGTGCAACAACAGCAAAATGAAAAATGCAATTTAGATGCAGTCTTGCACTCTAATTGGACAGGACACACTTAAACAGAGGAGGCTGTAGTTCAGAGCCTTTTAAAACACTAATCTTTTTGTTTGTTCTGTTTCATTTTCAAAATTGCGATTTTTGGAGCTGGAAATTGATACAAATATCACAAAAGTAATTATCATGATATATTGCTGAATGGAGTTTTAAACACACACACACGCACACTTTCATTGGTCATGGCTTGCCCCACCCCTTTACTTTTTTTTAGTACTTTTTTAAAAATTGTGTCTAAATCAGTCGTACACATGTACACATGGAAACAGTACTGTCGGACTTCTGTGTAGACATGTTGCTGTGGTGTTTGCATGCGCATCATGTCATGAACAGATATTGCTAGCAATTGCTAACGTGGCAAGAGGAAACCTCTCTTTCCCCTTGTGAAATCTGGTATTCTGACTTGTTGCACTGGAACACAGTCACCTCGGGTGTAATGTCACTGCGACCTCTGAGGTTAATTGAACATAGAATAACTGCAGTTACCTCAACAGCCATAACAGACACCATCTCAATTATTTTCCCAACTTTCAAACTTCTTTTTTCCACACGAAAGCCCAGAGTGATTCTCAGGAGATGTCACTTCAGTACTTAAAGTTGAATTTTGACATTGTTGTTGAAGGAAATGTCAAGTTAGCCGTGTTTATCGTTTCTAGTTGTCAGTCAAAAAAATGATGCAAAGGGTTAATTGGATGAGACAGCTCTTTTCACAGAAAAGTGTGTTCAGCAGGAGCTGAGAAGATGCTTTGAAGACTTTGACCTTGTCAGAAGCAGCAGCGAGTGAGGAATGATGGACTGCTGTGACATGCGAGGCCCTCAGGATCCTCGCAGCTCAAGTCAAGTTGCTACTCATTCAGGAATGGTGCGCTTGCCCTTGTTTTGCACACAGCCTAATGTGCCTCGTGCCTGTGATGTTATTTGGCTTGAATGTGCGGTTGTGTGTGTGAGTCTATGTGTGTGTGTGCCTTTGTTTCTCTGTATGAGTGTCTCGCCTGCAGAGAAGCCTGATCAGGCCTTGAGAATATCTTCTGTGACAGCACATCAGGACTAGCCTCTCTCTCCTCTGACATCCCCCTCTCATTACTGCGCTGCAACTCCTTGACTGTTCAGTCATTGTGCTTCATCTAAGTCCCTGTCTCAAAGGGGATGACACGACAAAATCAAGAGCTCTGTGAATTTGGTATCTCACCACAGAGAAAGGTGGAGAAATTCAGTGCATGGACAAAGACAGAAACATACAAAGAATAAAAGGTTTTCATGAGTTTACATTGGTTTGTAATTCATCCTTTATGACTCTGGATGGAGAAAAAAGAAACAGTGACTACAAAGATTACTTTCATCCTATGATGAAATTATTGCCTGAAGGTAGCAATGATTTCCGGGATGTTAATTGTCCAAGAAGTACAGGCTGAGTTGTCAATGTTAACTGAGCTGCAGTTTATTTTAAATTCAAAACAGGGAAGTGCATAATATGCTCATTTGGTATGACAGTGTAACAGTGTAAATCTGAGCAAAAAATGAAGCGAATGATTACTGGCTTGAACTCATGTTGAGTTAGAAACCGTATTTCATCTTGCTGAGAGATTTCAGGCATCAGATGGTGTTGATGCTTGACTTGGTGTTTCTGAAATTCAGTACAACCTTGTTATAACAAAACGTCTTCAATCAAAAGCACAGTTCATGTTGTCATTTCTGTAGCCCCATTTTAGGTAGCCCTGTCCCCTGAGAAATGACATTTATACATTTTATTTATTTAGTTTGTGCAAAACTTTGAGGAAAGTTCAATTGTTGTGTGTTCATTGGCAATATTCTATCTTTGTAGGAAGGGCGTCATTCATCTACTTTTAAAGATGTTTTAAGCACGTGGTTGAGTTGGATGATGCAAGTTTAAATCCTCACTCTTGTGGCGGTTAGAATGAGGCTACTTAAACATGGGTTTAGTTTAAAGACTATGGTTTTAAGCTTGTGCTTCATGGCAGTGTTGAGTAATTTAATATTTAATCAGGATAATTCAGCTTTACTTTCTTGTTCATACTATATGTACAGGTTCATTAACAGGACTGGGTGTTACAATCTTAGAATATTTAACAATATACCTCCCTGAGTTGGGTTGTTTTTGGAGGTGAGAAGCCACCAGTACAACACATCATCTGTTGTGAACCTCGATGTCTCAGGTGTTTCTGCCTTTTATCACAAGACACCCTCAGTCTCAGTCATGGCAGGCCCACCCAGGTTGATCAGGTCTGGGTGTGTGGTCCGTGGTTGACTTCTAGGTGGTCACTTGGAAGCTACTTGGATGAAAGTTAACAAAACATACAATCTCACGTCCAGGTATCTTCTGTTTGTTCTTCAGTCCTGTTTAGCGGGCTGTAAATCATGGAAGGACTGGGAAAAGAAGAAATAGATTATAGTGGGAGGGCAGAGAGATAGGCAATATATCAAAGATAAGATATGGGAAAAGGGACTGCATCTCAACCACAGATCCACCGAGCTAGGCACACCCTGTATCCAACCCTCTCCTCACTGCAAGAAGAGTTTTGGACTCTTCTTTTCTTCATGGCAAGTGTGAATGTATATTGCTAGAAAAAAAAATGTTGTCAATCAGCTGTTGCAGGTTTAGAACATTTAGCAACTTGCAGATATGTAATATCTTTTCTCTCTATGTTACAACATTTGAAGAAAGAGCGGAATTTCATTGCTAAGTCTATTAAAATGTTTTTTTGTTTTTTCTGAAAAATATTTATAATGATTAAAAAATGAATCCTGTCTCAATGGAGTCCAAGGTGAGATCACTCCATTACTTATTATGTCCTATCTACAATCTAAAACCCCCAAATTTAAAATGCACAATAGCAATAAAAGTCTCTGACCTTCTAGTCTGACAAGTTACAGAAATAGATATATGTGTGTTTTATGACTTAGATAAATACTTCATAATCAAAACTGTTGTTAAATTAACTCTGTACTTTGTCAACATATCTTTTATGGCTTATTCCATACTCTTAGTGAGGGTAAATGCAGAGTTTCTTCACAGAGCAAAAGCTGAAAAAAATTGTGTAATTGAAAGAGTAGAAAATATCTGTTCTGTAATCAGGTAGCATGTTTCTAACATCAGGTTTAAGTAGAGTAAACAACTGCGTACCATTAAAACTCACTGATGGTGTACTTTACACCGTTTTCACATCAAACCAGTCT
>JAQLOL010000001.1:27208878-27221580 GCA_029783665.1 Naso thynnoides
TTTTTCAGATCAAGGTCAATTTTTCCAAACATTCGTACTGCGAACAAATGCGTCAACCAGTCATGATGGTTGTGTGGAGTAGACGTCATGTCCATATTCCACAACAACAACAACAACAGCAACAACAATGGTTGATAAACTCATCACCTGTGTCTCTTAGCACCAAACGTTGTTTGACAAATGCACGGAACTTATTAAGACAATGATCTTAAAGACAAAATATGGTGGAGCATCACCGATCATTTGGGCTACGCAAATGTGTGGTTTACGTTTGGATGAGGTTAAATCATCTAATGTGTAATGTATGGGAGGCTCTGTTAACTTTTCACCTATTTAAGCAGATGGTTTACACCCGCCTGCTGTTAATACCTGTGGTGTTTGGTGTCATATATTTACTCACTATCCTGTGTTTAATGACTGAGAAGTTCTGTTATGTTTTCTGCTATGTTTTAATACTGTATTCGTAACATGTGAGCCCACTTTCCCCCCTTTCTAGTGAGCTATCAAAACTCTTGCAAATCTGTGTTTCTGTCGCAAATTTGTGTCACTGCCAGTGTGAAGAGTTTCGATCCAAACATTTCACTTCTGAATAATTCGCATTTTTGTGTCGTTTATTCGTTACGCACCCAATATGTAAAGGCCTTAATGTACCGTATCTCCAGAGGATTCCATATTCCTATGAGCATGTGGAGTTTTTATAAGGTTGTCTGTCTTTCCTTCAGAGATACAGTGTGCAGCACATCTTGCCGCTTTCTATGCACCATTTAAACCATTTATAAAGAATGGGGCCGAGTGCATTTTAATTATAGTGTACTTCAAAATCCTCTTAAGCAGAAATGAACTAAACTCATGAACCCACTCCAGTGAAATGGTAATTAATGAGAGGAAGTTTAATAGAGTTCTTCTAAAATGCATTTTCATGTGAACCCAGTGTGAAGTAATACAGGTGTGAAAAATGTAATAAAGAGAATGCAATTTTTTTCTGGTTTTGGTATGAAAAGTTAGTAACATACTGTAAAAGTCACATAAAGTGCACATTTATATACAGCAATGTTTCATATAGGAACATCATAACCTAAAAAGTATTAACGTAGCAAAAACAACGTGTAGAAAGTTATAATTCTAACCCTGATAGACTATATTTACTCTAACACAGTCCCTCTGCCGTATACCATCTTCTCATTAAAGCAGAGGGTATTTTGTGATAGAGTACAGCCGCTTTGAAATAAACTGCATAACCATCTTGGATTAATAAAATAAAGAGAGAATATCAATTTAAATGTCACTATTCCAACCAATATGCTACAATATAAGCTGGGCACCAACTGCAAACTCAGTGATAGTGAAGTTCATTACTTTGGATGAGGCCACTCTAACATTGACTAATTGGCTCCATTGGTATTGACATTAGAGACCAATCTAGCTACAGTATACGCAGCCAAGACCAGCCAAGATTAGCTGGTCCTGAACATCTGACAGGTGGTTCAGAGCTCCTGCTTAAATTTCACAATGGATTTGCATTTCAGCAATGCACTAATGCTTTCACCTGACTTGAGTGTTTACATTGGACAGTGTACACAAATATGTCATTTAATTATTTTGAAGTACTCAGCAGAGATGTACAGAGTGTCATTTTGTTGTAGCAGTGCCAAAGCTGGACATAATAGACATCATGCTCTCTAATAGAGCAATTAACCCTAAGTACTGCTAAAAAAAGAAAGAAAAAAATCATTGTGTTAATGATTTTACTGTAATTATGTTTTTGAGCAGATACTTGCATGAATTAGAATAATAATCTGAAAATTAGCCCAGCATGCCAAAGAATTCAAAATATTAATGTTCCCTTTCACTCAAATGTATTTTTCTTTTGGTTTGTCCCCTAAAATATCAAACTTTGGCTGTGCTGACTTGTGTTTTTGGAAAAATTTGTTCATAGAACAGTATTTTCACATTTATCTACTAAGTAGGCAAAGTCTTTGAACTTCCCAGAATCTTCCAACATATCCTGGGCAACTAAGACTTGTATGTCACAAACTTTAAAGCCAGTCACAATTCTAGGTTTTTCCCCATTTGTAAAAAAACCTGAATCTGACCCCAGAGCAGGACACAAAGCTGGTCGGTGAAAAAAGGACTGGTTTATTAAAAGGAGTAAAATTAATTTGTTTTGGTTAATGGTCTTAACAAAGAGGGTGAATGATGAATAAATAACACGAAAATGCAAATTGTTTGGATGGAAATTATTCTGATCAAACTATTCACACTGGCAGCAATGCAAATTAGCGACAGAAACACAGAAACACACAGTGGAATGTTGCTTCATCAGTTACCAGGCTCTCTTTCTGTAGTTGAGTAACATTTACCACTGTCTTCTGCTAAAGCTGCAGTGTTACCATAAGCGCAGTAGTTTCAGGGCTAGCGGGCTTACAAAAACACTGAAAGTGTGTAATGTTACTTTGAGTTGGCTTTCATTTTATATCTCCTTTAGTGATTCTATACATTTATGTTAGCTCATTTTAAACTTGCAAAGCTAATGCTAGATAGCTACTATCAAGCCAGAGAAATCGGGTGAAATCAGTTATAGTCGACGGAAGACAAATAGTCAAGAGTTCGTGCTTCATAACAGAAAAAGCACATAAGGTGTGGTGTGTGTCGTTACGTATCCCCTCACATTTTGTTGGTATATGGAAATCTGGGACCTCTCCTAGTGGGTATATGGTGTATACCCGCATATCACATAGACTACACGGTGCTGCACCGCTGTTCCGCCGGCTCACTGTTCCACTGTTGTGAGATGCACTAATATTAGACATCCGATTGCTCGCTGCCTCCCCCATTCCTTTCCAGATGAACATGAATAATGAGAGATTGCTGCTCTTTTTGCTCCTTTGCCCTCCCTTACCCTAACCCTAACCTCAGTCAATTTATGCCTAATCCTAACCTTAATTTAAGATCAACTCATATTTACCTCTAAACTTGGAGCTGCACTACTGCTCTGCTGGCCATAAGTGCATCTCACAACATGTGGGCACACGTAAGCCGGTGGAACAATGAGCGGGCCCTGACTGCACCACTGATGTTGGCCATGTTCAGGGTTAAAACCTCCACACTACAGCGGGAAACAGATGTGACATTCAGGCAGGCATGATCAAACCTACAAGACTCACCATACTATTTGATGGCACCTATCATCTATCATAGGCGTATCTAGCCCCTTTTATGGGGTGCTCAAGCACCCATAAATTAAATCCCAGTACCACTTAAAGTTAAGGGTGAATTTCTTTTAATGTATGTCTATGTTTAACAAGCAGAGAAAATGTCAAAACCATAGACATATATGGTTAAAACTTAACATTTTAACAACAAAAATACAGCAGCGCCCCCTTGTCTTGCAAATGGTTTGATCCACTCCTTCCCTCTACCCGCTCCGCTGTTCATCTGCTTAGAGAGGCAGACACACACACATTAAACCGAGAGTGAGTGAAACTGTGGTGTAATTACTCCACTCCAGGCAATACATATCTCAAACCAGGATATGAAACACATTGCTTTCCTTATACCACTTAATACCAACACATCATTATCATCAGCGGTCCTCATTTTTGCTGCACTGAACCATAGAGTTAGTTGTCAGATGTTTGTTTGTTTTTTTTTTTTCCCTCTGTAGTTAGGCAATGTTACAGGTTGTCAGTCATGGTTCACTGTTTAAATTGAAGTGAGAGAAGATAGTTGAATAGGAAAAGTGGGAGAGTCTCTGGAAGATTAGAGACAGCAGACCAGAGAAAGAAACAAAGAGACAGAAAGAGAGTAGCATCGCGGCCACCAAGCAAAAGCAGCAGGATTTCAAGATATTTCTTCTGATTTAGTGGGAAAAAAACACTGGTCCTAAACACCTAATGCTGTCTCAGTACCCACTAGATCAGTTTGCCACACAAAAAAGCATTTTTAAAAAATGGTTCAAAAAATTTAAATGGCTGGAATACTCCGAAAATGAAAAATAAAAAATGTTGCTTTCTGCTTCGCTTGTTGGATATTTGGTAAAAGTCTCGGACACAATGAATTAGTGAATGAAGGAGTCAGTTACTGGCAAAAGGCACTTAGCAAGTTTCAAAAACATGAAACCACCCAGTCACAAGGACAGTGTAGTTTGTTGGAACAGCTAAGTCCTGTCTCCGTCTGTCAGCAGCATAAGAACCACAAGATATGGAGGCAGGCAGTGCCAGTGGTGCGTCTGCGTCCTTGTTCGGAGCAGAACCACCCGCCAAGAATGCAAGAAGTGATTCTGCAGAGTGGAATAATTATGCCTAAGACGTGATTGTGAATGACAGTGTGGATGACGAGGTGGACAGGTATGGGACACAAAGGCAAATAGTGATGGCGAACGAAAAGGACTTGCTGGGCTGGTGGAAAGCTAACGGCACCGTGTACCCCAGGCTGTCCCAGCTGGCCAGAAACATGCTGTGCGTGCTAGCCAGTAGCAGCAGCAGTGAAAGAGTTTTCAGTGCTGCAGGGCGGACCACTGAAGAGAGGAGAACGCGTCCCAGTCTAGACATCGTGGATGCCCTGCTGTTCCTCCATGGTGCGCTCTAAAGAAGCGTTTTTATGTAGGTAGGTCTGTAGTCTACTCAAATTCAGTGTTGCAAAGTGCAATTCTTCCTATGACATTTGTCTATAGGCTACTAAATTATTGTCAATTTATTTTTCAAGGGGCTCTGTCCTGTTGCTGCTATCTGCGCCGCGGCAGCCACCGATCTGGCCCAAGCTGAAAACAAAAAACCTAAGCCAGATGTAGCCTATAGGCTAATTGTATTTCTCTTGTGTTTATCCTGGAAAATTATTAATTTGTTATGGGGGAATGTGTACAAGCAAAAAACAGTCTGATATGTGTCTGTTTAGTTATTCATTTGCTTAGACTATTGGAATTTTGAAGGCTATAAAAAACAGTATAGCTAACAATAGCCTGTTTTGTTATATTTGTATTATTATAGGCTAGGCCCATTATTTATTTTTGTTCAGGTGTAAAGGCTGGTGAGTGACAGAAAACAGGATAATGTTAGAGTCTATATTGTGTCTCTCCTAAATTTGTGGGCTATTTAATATTGTTCAAGTACTACATGGCAGCATGAGGATTAGAGTCTGTTATTCAATCTGCTAGGCTATATTTTCTTCTATCATTTATTTTGCCAAGTTGTCCAGGTTTTGAAGGCTAGTTATTTGTATTTTTGACAAAGTGACTGAATTTGAGTGAAAGTATCATCTGCTGTGTGATAAAGGCACTTAGCAGCAGCTGCCTAATTAAGCAAGAAGAACATGCAAAACACACACGAATGGTTGAACCTTGATGTTATTGTAATTTCCTAAATGCACACAATTTTCAACAAGTAAAGAGCCTTGCTTCAAACGTTATTTATTAGATGTTATTAGAAAACTAGTAACTAACTGCAGTGGCTGGAGCCGAGGTTTATGTGTGCATGCACAATTGTTGCTGGCTGTCGGCTCTCTCCCTATGAAAATGTGTGCAACAGGATTTATTTGATCTACTACTAGTAGTTTCATTGATTTATACAAAGAAAGAGGTTTGCAGCTCAGTGGAATCCAAGCTCAGGTAGGTCTTTTTCAAGCCAATGTTGTTTGAAACTCACACTTGTCACATTCTATAGTATTGCGTGCTGCATCTCTCTCTCCTCAACTCAACAAGAAGGAACAAATAATTTTTGTTCCAAAGTCAATATTTAAAAAAGATACAAGTAAACATTTTAAAAATTCACATTTTTTCAATCAAATACTCAATCTATTCACCATTTATCCTTTCAAAATCATGTTAGAAACAATTTTTGTTCTGGCAGCACCTGTTGCCTGCATGTGTTCCTTCTGTCCCCGAGTCTCTCTCTCTTACTCACTCTCACACCCTGCTGTCATTGTATTTCAGCTGTGCTGACATAAATTACTAAAAACTTTTCACAGTGTCCTAAGTCTAATGACTATTTTTTATTGAACAGGCTTATCTTATCTGACTGAGTGTTCTATGTAACAACCTTTGGCGAGTTCGGCTCGGATTACGTCACAATCGGGCTAGTTTGGCGCAGGCTTAAATTTTTAGGACCGTTGACAACTCTAGCTTATATCCATGGTTAGTGTCCAAGTGTTGGTTTAGAAAGGGTTTCAGTACACTTATCAGACGATGAGGTTAGGGTTACTTTTAGGATTTAAAGTGAAGAAGGTAAAGTAAAATCAAAACTCACAGACTGGAATGTAGGATGACAACATACGCTGTCCCCTGGCATCTGGCTAGCTTGGGTCGGAAGAGATCATTTTAATTTTGCAAAAATTGTGGGTCCAGTGCACTGGCAAAAGGGGTCTGAATGAAGTTGTCAATTTCTACACTCTTACTCACACACATTTTACTAACGTTTCCATAAGGTAAATACGAATGATCACAAGGTTAAACCCACAAGGCAGAAAAAAACACAGTTAAGAGTCTTTAAGAGACTCACGCAGATGCAGACACGGTATTAGCAAGACAATAGGGGAAAAAAAACACACAGGAGAAAAAAAGAGACTTTGCCGCAGCACTGTTACTGCATAAAGGTACTCACAATCTGGCGAAGTCTGGATAGCGGAACTGGGTAGATAAACTGCTGGAGGTTGATTACTGGATGGGAAACAGCTGTGAAGGTGAGCTCTGAGAGTAGGTCAACCACGCCCAGGCACAGAACAGACTAAGTGGGAACACACAGGATCGCAAGGAAGGGGAAACACAGGTAAAAAAAAAAAAAAAAGACTGCTCACAGTTCCAAAGCTTTGAATGTGATAAACTAACAGAAGCTAATGTAGCCTGGAAACCTCACTTCTTTCTAATGCAATCTGCTTAAATTAAAGTCACATGTAAGATTATTTGATGCAGTTTCTCTTATTTTGGCTAAATTTCTTTGCAGCAACAAACGGCTTCATACAACTGTTAGCAAAATCAAGTAAAAAAACAGTGGCGTTAGTTCAGTAACGCTACTTTTAATAATGTAGTTTGACTTTTTACCCAAGACAAGATATGACACAGAATTTCAAATTTATATTTATCTAGTGTTGCTGGAAAACCAAAAAGTAATTCACTCTTTCCCCTACAGGGTGCAGCCATCTTCAGACAAGCTCAGCGGTAACATCACAGGTCAATGAGGGGGACATATGCTGCAATGCCGGTTCTCAGCTGTTTTAACAGATGGGTGAGTATGTTTAACTTGTCTCCATCAAGGTGTCGGTTCACAACATTGATTTGAGAGATTGACGTTAACTGGCATAATGTTCATACAATGTCAGCAGCTAATGTAGCTAATGTTAGCCTTACCAAGCCGTCGGTTCAGGTTGTTAGACGTGAGCCCTTCCATTTGTCAGTGAACACAACAGTCTTTTTATTCTTGCTGCTACTAAAACAGTGTTGTAACCAGAGCTTTACATGGGCTGGTACACACCAGTGCACGTGTACCCCCACTTCTAGAATTTACCTCCTGGCGTTTCGGGACTTTTTACAGCGTACCAGGACCTTTCACAAGCTCCCAGTACTCTTCCCTGTCCTCTCTACATCAGAGCGTCTCTTGGTGATTAATTACAGTACGGTACACTACATGACGCTCGCCTCTCTTTTTCTCGCGGACTAAGTGATGTTCACACGTTTGTTCTCACAGAAGTGGGACGTCTTCATTGACGCCACATCCGTGCACTAACTCTGGGATTAAGACTGTTTTCATACCAGAGCTGTTTAGTTCAGTCCAGTCAAAACTTACAGTACAGTTTGTTTAGTCTGGTGTGAATACAGCAATTGAACTCGGAGACCTCCTTGAAAAGGTGATCTCGGTCTTCTTACAAACAAACTCTGGTGCGGTTCGTTTGTGGTATGAACATGATCCGACCTCGAGCCGACCCAAGTGCAGCGAGCATCGCGCATTGTTGGACTACAACAGCTCCCGTAGCCTGCAGCGCTGTGCATAAAGACTGTCAAACAGGAAAAGAAAACGCTTAGCAACACTAAGGAAATGCTTTTCAAACCGAGAAGTAAACAGAGATAAGTGCTGCTGCTCACACACAGCAAGTACAGGGTTGCTCAGCTCTCACTCTGCTGCACGCGCTCTCATTAAGGGCGGTACCAGGATGGTATGAATAACATGACATATCCCAGAAGAAAACAAACTATTCTTTCCCTCCGCCTGCAAAACCCATGTGATTTGTGATTAGTGAACGGGTGACTGCTTTCACGTGGCTTTTTGTTGATTGTTTTTTGTTGATTTTGGTTTCGCTTGACATTTTTAATGTGTTAAGTCAAACCAAGCAAGCAGGAAACTCACCGAGTCCACTAACTCATCAACTGATTCGGACCAGAGCAAATTAACTATAGCAGTGAAAATACCCTAAGGTTACGTGTGTGCTCCGAAACAGCTCTGCTGCGAGTTTGCTCCGTTGTCCATCAAAACCCACTGGCTGCATTTCAGAGCGAATCACAACAATGTTGGATAAAAAAGGGAAAAGCAGAGGGATAAAACATAGACAGTAACACTGGCGTAGGAACCAGAACGGATTGTTTGTTTAATAAATTAAATTTTTGGAAATCAGCATTATCTTCTTTTATTCACTGTGAAAATGTAGAAAATAATCTGTTACTTGATGATTTACCCATACCGGCTACCTGATTCACATGCCCACAGGTGAATACGGGAGTGCTTATTTTTTCCACTTAAAGCACTGGTTGTAACACGGTAACGTCAGTGTTATTTTGGTAATGAAGAGCTCCATCCTCATTAAGAGATGACAAAGTTAATCTGGCCTCGGAAAAATAACTTTTTACCAAGTTTACTTCTCACTAGTTTTGTAATGGTTACTCTCTTGTGTTTTCATGTCCATGTGAGTAATCCCAAACTCAAGGTTCAACAGTGATGCAATATTGGCCTCCCCACAAGCAGAACCAGAACCATACCCGTGATGTCACTACTTGTCTGAAGATGGCTGCGCCCTATGCCAAAGAGTGAATTACTATCTGGTTTTCCAGCAACACCAGAAAATTATAAAGTTTGAATTCGGTGCCATATCTTACCTTGGGCAAAAATCAAACAAACTACATTCATATTGTTCCAGATTTCATCTCCCCTTTAAGGAAGCGTATTCACCCTTGTTTAAATCCTTCAGAGGAACTTTCAGTTGGCGGTGATTGTAGCGGCATGTGTGGACAAAAGCAGTACTGTTCACTGTTGCAAAGATCTCGTCTACTACTGTCTACAACATTTATTTTGGAAGAGACTGGAGGAAATGTACCACAAATATTTGCTCAACCATAAACACAAAATATTAAAATTATCTAAAGAAAAACATTCTCCTGCTTTCAACCACAAATAGATGGCAAAATACGAGAACAGGGGACCGATCATACTTGCGAACAACAAATCGTCTCTTTCGGTGTGTGTGCCGTAAAGCGTTTGAGCCGACTGGGCAAAGACATTGCAGAAGACAGGATAACAATCTCCAATCTCCTTGTCGATGGTCTCATTTGCTAATATAGGTAAGATGTGAGGCATCAGTATTTAAATTTAACCACTCCATAACCAATTAAAAGTTCCTTGTAGTGACTTTAAACCAAGTGTTGTGTATGTGTAGATTAGTGCTCCCAAATCTTGTCCTCAGGGTCCAGAGCAGTGTTATTTTCTATCTCAGCAGGTGGTTAACTGCATTCATCAGTCATCCCCAGTCAAAATCAGTCCCAGATCATAAACACAGAATGAAAATTGTCTGGCGCAGTAGAAACCCTAGAGTATTCTGAGAGCTGGATAAGTACAGCCATTAACATACTTGTGTCAATGACAAAGTTTTGAATACAAAGTTTTACTTCACTACCTGAGCACCCAACACCACATTTATAAAGAGAGAGACCTCAGAGCTTTATCACATTCCCTGGTATGGTTAATGTCGAATATCAAACATAGGAGGTTGAAATTTTAATCAAATCCCAAATCTCTTATTAATGACTGAGTGCATTTGACCCGATATAACTCAGACTTATTTAACTTCAGGAGCAGCTGAATGCTTGAAAGATGCAGGGAAGGTCGAAGAACATTTGGTTACATAAATAAGCCAGAAGGAAAAACAAGCATTTTTTAGCTAAGTGACATCTTGGTACTGCAGCATACAGAGATTTGGATTTCATTTGCCTTTTAGCACCATGCTTCCCAACATAAGAGTCTACCAGCCTGATAGGATACTGTAGAGGACTTTTTTTTTTTTTTAACAATTTTACACATTTATTTCCGTGTCTTAACAAGACATGGTCACCTGCTGTGACACACAGTTTGCAGCTATAAGTCCACCTTCATCATACTGCACAATCAGCAAAATGAGGATGTCTACTGAAGAGGCAGCCTTATGGCGGTCCTTTGTTCATAATTACTGCAGCTACTCAAACTCCACTGTCAGCTAAAACCAGCCCAATTAAAGCTTTCACACTTTTTTTCTGTTCTGTTCTTTCTATTCTTTGGCCATTTTTTGAGTTTGTCCCCTATTATATCACATTACGTTCTTTTCATATATAGTGACTTTATATGAGTCTGTGTGTCTTTTCACTGTATAGCACTTATGCACAACTACTCTGTGCTACATGGGTTGAGTGTGAATCTCAAAATTTTTGTTCCTGGTGTGACAGTTAAATTCACATAAATCTGGCCCTTGTCAGGGTGCAGAGAAGATGGTAATTAATAATAATAATAATAATAATAATAATAATAATAATGATAATGATAATAATAATAATAATAATCTGAATAAATTGATTCAATTTGTCAAAAAAAAACAAACAAACTGGCTGTAGGGACAGATAAGCCCGTTGGTGAGTTCTTGGGTGCGAGACCTCCTGAGAAATCAAAGTTGCTGCTAGAAGTGCTCTTGGTCATGGTCAGTAGGTGACGATCTTCTCTCTGGCCTAAAAATGTATCCTATTGCCGGAGTGCAGTGACAGGGACACTGTGCTGCAGGAGACGCTGTCCATTGGAGGAGACGCTAAAACCAAGGTCATGACTCTTTGTGGTCATAAAAGATCCCAGGGAACATGTCGCAAAGAGTAGGGGGTTCCCCTGTGTCTGTGCTAAATTCCCAAATTGGCTAATTTAGTCTGGCCCCCTAATCATCCCCACATAAAACTGGATCATTCAATCATCTCACTCGCCATCTAGAGCAGGTGTGTAGCAAGCATTCTGACTCATAATGGCCGCTGTGCGTCACCCAGGTCATATACTGATGGTGGTCAGACAGACACCCCCTCCTCTGCCATTGTGGAGTCCTTTGAGTATCTAGAAAAGCGCTGTATAAATTTAATCAAATATTGTTTAATGTTGTATAAACCCTTTGTAATGTAACCAATGCAGTTGCAGCTTTTAAATGCAGTATTATTTCTCAAATATACACCATGTCATTTACCAAGTAATTTAGTTAATGTTAAGTCAGTTATTTGAAATTAATAGTTTTAATAAAAGGCAAGTTTTAGAGCATTTTATTAATCATTAATGTTATCTGATACAAACTGGCCTCTAGTCTCCAGTCATTATGTAAAAGTGGCTCCTGGGCAAACCAAGTTGAGTATCTCTGCTCTGCAAAGTTGCATGATTGATCACTTGACAATTTATTGCAGAAAAAAATCCAAATCAGGTTCTGAGATAATGTAGTTTTGCAATAGTGAAGTTCCTGCTCCCCCATTCACTGCTGTGCTCTCAGTTCGCTGCTGTGATGTCTTATTCTGTCAGTGAGATGATGGCCACCGGGGCTTAGCAGCAGGTAGGCACATACCTCTGTTTATTTCACAGCGCGCCGCCCACGCTCCGTAGCTCTCAACAGGTAATAAAGGACTCATGGAGGGATCCTGCTAGCGTAAGCAGTGTGGGCTTCATTGTTAATAGGACCAGTAACCACACGCATGTTAGGAATACTAAGCGATCTGTAGCCTTTGCTGCTTGCAGATGGTGGTCAGTAATGGTGGGTATCAATAAGTGGCTTGTGATTGTGTGTGTGTGTGTGTGCGCACATTTGATGCAAAGACAGACAACAAGCATTCAAGCACACAAATCAGTGGGCTGGAGTAAAAAATGAATGTTTTCCTCCCTCACGTGTAAAATAAACACTTTGTTGAGGACTAATGACTGTCCTTAGTGGTATACTAGTCTATTTAGTTATATTAATTAGTTGTATGATAATTTGTACTATGTTATTTTTAGTAGAAGGTAATATCAGTATTCAGATGATGTGAGTACAGATTTTAAAAAGTTCTAAAGGTCAATAGTTTTTGTGATGATTTGTTTGTTGGGTAACATGCGTTTATTGACTAAACAAGCATAAACTAATTCAAAAGAGGTAGAGGAACTAAAGTTACTGAATGTCGACTGACGTACTGACTGAGAAGTCGTTATCAATGATGACATCTTAAGAGTTCTTTTTAAGCTTTAAATGGCCCAAAAAGAATGAGTAGCAAAAGATTAAAATAAAGCAGTCCACATTTTCCTATGCACTGCCCAATTTTGCTAAATGTTTTCATGTGTAATCCCAACATTTGATGCCAAAGCAGGAATTATGTGTTATTTATGTGGGCAAAAGCAACAAGTCCTCCAAATTAACAGCCACATACAGTGTTTGTAATCCTCCATAACAGCACAGAGGGGCATATCTACAGAAAACACTTTTAACAAATCA
>JAQLOL010000001.1:27222020-27235036 GCA_029783665.1 Naso thynnoides
GTTAAAAATCACTGCTGCAAAAATGTAATCGTTTCTGATCTGACATCAACCCGGTTGAAAAAAAAATTAAGTTTCATTAAAGTAAGGGGGTTTAGCTATGAAAACTATTTAATAAATGTTTAAGTTACATTGCTGTTTTTGTCAAAAAAAAAAACAAAAACATCTTTATTTAAGTTAGGGAAGCTTTGTCACCACAGTATAACATAATTGAGTTTGTTCATGTTCAAAAGAAACCTCTTCCCTCTGCGGACTTTGTGACTTGTAACAAAGTCAAACTATTTCCTCATTTGCTCTTGAAAGACAAGAATAATAATGATTATAATAGAACCATAACAAATATTAAATCTGTATTCAAAGAAGTTCCCCTGCACAGTGATGCATGGAGGTTATGCACTGCTGCAGCTGTACCTGTCAGGATGGATTAAAGTCTGACATTCAGACACTGTCCTCAGCAGCACCAGCATGAAGATTCTTCAGTACCTTCTGCTTTAGACACCATTCAATGAGTATAAATACTGGAATAAACAATTTAAACCCACACATTTTATTCTGGCAGCTGATGTGCTCTTCAGTAGTACAAAACTATGCTTTTTGGATGTTTCCTGATCTTAAGAGTGGGGACATTTTTTACAAATTGACAATATTTAACAATAGGGAAAAAAATGAAAGAAGGCAGGTTCAGTAACTTATTATCAATGATACATTTGTGCATTAGCATTAACAGAGTGCTGTCCCAGTCTTCCAACCAGATCTACTTCAGCTCGCTCTCATTCTGTTTTGACAGGAGGCTTAACTTGGGATTAAATGTTGGATGGCCTCCATTAAGAGCTTGTGAACAGGTCACATGCAAAGGGGAGGGGCATAGTCTGCCATGGCCTACTGACCCTGAGAGATCGGGTTTGAAATGGCTGATGCTTCACAATCACCCCTCTTGACAGTTGAATGAAACTATGAAAGACCTGTGAACAATACGAAGTGCAAATGCAAATGCTTCTCCTTTCCAGTCTCTGTATCCAAATAATGTGGTTTTAATGAGCGTGTGAGGAAGGAGTCACTGTCTACAAGGACAACAAACAAGAAAAACAACGCATTGATAGAGGCATGTAGGAACCTTTGACATTACAGGAGGTCGTCTTATTCAATGCAAGTTATGGTTAATGAAATAAAAAATTTTGCGATTCCCAGTTAACACGAAAACATTTATTGCATTTACTCGTTATTCATTGTTCAAGAGTAGAAAAACAAACTGCATTGTGCATTACCCCATGTCTAGCTTAATTAAAAAAATTGTTGAAGCACTTATTGACATCCTGCTTAATGTATTGACTTAAAATATGAAGTATTTTCTGTGTTAGTACACCTGAAATGATCTCACAAACTTCACACACAGTCCTTGGTTACATAAGTCTCAGTGCAGCCACTCAGTAACCACCAGTGTCAGATCAACATTTCAGACAGACAGACAGGGGATGCTGACATACAATAAGCACAGGATGCACTCAGATAAAACTCAATTGACTCAACAAATAGTTCCCTAAGAGGAAAGCAATAAACTATAGTATGTTATCTTGCAACAAAAATATACAGAAATAAAACAACACTATAGTTTAAAGCTAAACTTATAGTCAGAGGCGCAGCAAATCATGGATTTTGTGGAGCTCACAGTGCTATGGGAGGATGTGGTAGATGAAGCGTGTCAATGAAAAATCGTTCCTAACCCCGAGTCTCCGAACACAGACAGACCAGCAGAGTTAGGAGCCTGAAGCCTGCAACCCGTGGAAGATGAATGCTGAGGATTTGTACCACGGGCAGTGGAACAGCACTAGGTGAATTAGGCATTCATGTGTTGAGTTTAAAGCAGGCCGTGAGGAATGTCTCAGCAGTGAGTGCAACTGTACATGCGTGGCTGAGGGAAGCACATGCAGACTGAGGCACAAAAACACATGAGCTGGTCTCAAAAATATACCACTATAGTCAGGATCCTGTAAGACTGATGATTAGATCACATTAGATCAGCCTTTAGTGTATCCCTGCAGAAAAAAGAAGTTTTTGTTGTCACACATGCATTTACAACATAGGGAGATTTGTCCTCTGCATTTAATTCTAGGAGCAGTGGGCAGCTCCAGCCGTAGGCCAGTGCAGCAGTCAAGGGCATCGACAGGAGAATGATACCTATATGTACATGTTTTTTGGTGGTGGGGTAAATCGGAGTACCCGGAGAAAACCCACGCAAGAAAGGGAAGAATGTGCAAACTTCACTCAGAATGACCCTGCCCCAGTGGGGAATCAAAGCCTTCTTGTTGTGGGGTGACAGCGCAAACCACTGAGCCGCCATGCTGCCCTACACAGGCGACACAGCCACAAACACATACTGTCAAACTATGCCACATATTATACATATACATATACATATGCCTAATTGCTCAAAAATCCTTCACAAAATTGTTGCACAAATACCTTACACAAGTGTAGATAACAGCAAATCCTTGCACAGATGCCCACACTCATCTAAAGTTTGACTGTGGAACTTTATTCCGCGTATAGTTGAGTAACCTGCACCTTCTGCGTTCACACTTACATCAGCCTTAGTAATATCGTGGTTAAATATCTGGCTTGAACTCAGTAGGTCTGTGTTTTTTTCCCCACCACAATTGCAGTATAATTCAAGCAACCTAAAAGATACACTAGAGCCCATAAAATAATGGAAGCTTTCTTGGTTTAAGCAGTGTAGCTCTAACAGGAGGGTATTTCACAGACAAAGGCTCCATTTAGAAATATTTCAGTATTCTCATTCCTCCCTGAGTCTGATTGCTGCTCCTCACTTCATTTAGATGAATAATGTTTACTAGCGTTGCACCCAAGAGGAAGAGGAAATTAAATTATTGGCTTATCTGGGAGAGTCAGAGCTCCCAATTCAGTCTTCATCTCAAGCCACTCTGTCTTCCTTCTGCCTGACTTAGCCGACTCTCCAACTCAAGAAAAAAAAGAAAACCAACCACTCAACAATTGTGAGATTTGGATTGGAATCCATGTTGGTGCAAATCCCTCTGCAACTCAGACAAAGCTATCAAAACAACATCACTTCGTGGGCTGTCACACAAAACAAAGCAGCACACTTGCTTACTTGATTTAATTAGGAGAGCCAC
The DNA here is from genome assembly GCA_029783665.1 of Naso thynnoides. Taxonomy (NCBI): domain Eukaryota; kingdom Metazoa; phylum Chordata; class Actinopteri; order Acanthuriformes; family Acanthuridae; genus Naso; species Naso thynnoides. The sequence continues at coordinate 27,225,167 of JAQLOL010000001.1, forward strand.
AAGTACACCTCTGTTTTTGTCCCTTAGCGTATTTTTTTTCACTTCTAAAATATGACTTCTGTGCAAATTAGCATTTTAAATGTTACTCTTTGATTAATCATTATGTGACATGCATCATCACATTCTAAATACAGACTCAGGAGTTGGAGCCCAGGCTGCTTTGCATGCTGGAGTGTCCTTGGGTGAGATACTGAAGCGAAAATTGTTCCTGATGGCTCTGCTATTGGTGTGCATGTAGGTCTGTTTCTTTCACAGCGCCAGGATGAGTTGTTTTCATTTTTATTTTTTCCTCATGTGTTTTGTCTTGTGTTTCCTGTTTTATTTTGGTTACTTACCCTTGTCTGTCCTTTCAGGTGTGCTGTTTCCTGCCCTTCCCCCTTGTGTGAGTCCTCATGCCTCTGTAAATACCCAGTGTGTGTCATCTGTGTCTCACTGACTCCCCTTCCCTGGTGTATTTCAACTCATCTATCCCTTCCTCCTGTGCTAGTTTGTCTCCCTCCTTGTGACAGGGTTCCAGAGTTTTTCCCACGTGCTTCCAGTCCTGTTTTTTGACCAGTTTTGTGATTTTTACTCGGCCTTTTGCCTCATCCTGTTTGGATACCTCTGCCTCATTGTTTGCTTTCTGTGTACCAAACTATTTTCATCAAACTGACTTGATTTTGCCTCCTGAGACTGAGTCATGCTTTTGGGTCCTACTTTTGGTTCAGTTTTGCAGTTTCCAATATTGAATTTGGCACTTTGTATGGATGCCCCTGATGTAAATGTGTGAGTGGGTGAATGCTGACATTCAATGCAAAGCACTTTGAATGCCAGAAGACTAGACCCCTGACCCTCTATCCATTTGCTTTTTATAGTATTTTAAAAGATTGTAAAAAATATAAATTCACAATTAATTACTAATTAATTTATCCAAGGGGAAATATACATTTGTTGATGACAACTAAGTTTCAAATGTTATTCAGAGCAAGGTGATGTTACATTTTGAATAATTAATTATACATGGTACTTATCTGCAAGAATTCCATAATTTCTGTCGTTTATTTACTTTGGCCTTGATGTGAAGGGGTAAGCTACACATTCATAATTATTTTCTCTCCCATTACAGCATGTCAGCCTCATCATATGTATTACAGCTTTAGAGAATAATCCCCCCTGTGAAGTGGATACCAGCACAGGTACATTATACATATGCATTCATTAAGATTTTAACCCCAGAGAGCATGACGAGGGCGTAATGAAATGAAGACCTATGGGTGGTGTGCCGGCGCATTTGATACCTTCTGTAATGAGGAAGATATTACGCGTCTTTGACAATGTGGTCTCTAGTGTAAGCTTGGTCCTAATACCCACTAATGAACTGCGGTTGTCAAAACCCACAATCATTGTCAGCAGAGGGGAGGTGCCAACAGGGACCACACTCTCAATTATCTTTAATAGCACTGGTATGCTGCACCACTTATAATCTGTTTGAAAATGCTATCAGCGTTGTGAAACTTGTCTCAGATTTTGTATTTAGTCTTTAGAGCTTTGTAATATTCTAGTTTTTATTGTTGAGGGTGATGTAAGTTTTAGAAAACCTGGAGATGGAAAAGCAGCTTCCAATGATGGATTATACTGGGTGTTAATTTGTACCTGGTGTGTTGTTAATTGTCTCAGGGAAGTTTGACTGTTTATTTGTTTTTTTCAGTGGAGGCTGTGGGAAAGATTAGATGGCGCACCAAGAGTCCCCAGCATGGAACTAAGGTAACATAATATCTTTAGATTGATACCTATACTGATAAACTGATTTACACTGATCAGTTCTTTAACTGGAACAGATCTCATTAAAATGCGGGTGAATGCATCTCCACTTCCTCCCACATTGAAAAGAGACGTGAAAATACTTCTGATATGGAGCTAGAGTCTGCACAGCAGTGATTGGCGGATGAAGCCCAGAGCATTGAGGTCCTGCCCACACTGTCACCTGACTCAATCATAGCCTACAATTAGTTGTCAGTCATGACATTACACCCCCTTTTCTATCATCCAATTACTAAGTAAAACCAAACATCACCAAAAAAAATAAATAAATGTGTGTCACATGTATTTTGACTTTCACAAAGTGTCCCATCCGCTAACATGAAGGAGAATTTATGACCAATACTGCGACCAGACACAAGGGAGCTGTCATGTGCTCTGTCTCTCTCCACTCAATGATTCACACACAAAGACAGATACACATTTCATTGTACACCCAACTTTGTCAGGATGTGTCATTGACATGATGCATTTTCCTCCTTACCCTATCCTGGACAAACTGGATGCCTCGTCCCAACCCTTAACCTCACTGTGACCTTTACCTAAGCCAAACCCCAAAACCACATCTTAATCCTCTACCTTGCAGGGTCCAATATTATGATCCCAATAAAACGGTTGGTCTCCACAAGTACAGTAAAACAAAACAACCACACACACACACATTTACTCACACATTATTGGACAACCCACTTTACCTCCTGAGTCTCTCTAAGGCCTCTTTATCCTGCTCACATGACATTTTGTGGTGGCAGTTGATGAGACACTTGAGCTCATTTCAGATCATGACCCTGACGAGGATGAGAATATTAAACCTAAAACTGTGATGGAGCTGACACAGAGTTCATTACTACGCATCACTCAGACCACGTCAGTTATCTAATCCTGGGGAATCAATACACAGAGGCACATGTCAGCTGCAACACTATCACATGCTCTACTTGCTTAGGTTGATTTTGATCGACCGGCATAAACACATACCCGTGCTAAAGGACAAATGGAAGCAGTGTTTAATCATACTGAGGTAAAGACTGCTTCAGGAACAAACTGTGCATTCAACAAAACACACAAGTAAATCTCCTATTTAATATTTCTGGGGTCATTTTATCTCTTTACAGTTGAGACATGACAGGAAATGAGCAGACAGGGACATGAGGAAAAAAAAAAAACAAATCAAAAACATGCAATTAAGGTTCATGGACACACTTTGCACAGGATCTGCAGGATGTCTGGTGGAAGTCTAACCTAACACACTATGTAAATAACTGGCCTGTTGAATTTCCATGTAAGTAAGTTTGGTACTTGTCTAAATAAATATTTTGCAGCCAATGCTAAATGTGTCAACAATAAATAAAACTAAGCATTCCCTCCCTGCTGTACATGTCTGTTTACCTCCTATATCCTCTCCTCACACTGTTGTGCTTGCAGGCGCATAAAGAAACAGCGCATACGTATTTGTCATCACAAGCAACAGTGATCGGCAGTCTTGCCTATCCATTATTACCCATGAAATTCAACGAGTGAAGCATAAAATTGAGATGAAGAGCTGATCTGTATTGTGATGGCTCATTTCCTTATTCCACATATCTGCATTAATTCTAATTATCCCCAAGCTGTCCCCACTTCCCTTCGAGGAGCTGTTTCTGTGTCAGGGTTTCTGTCAGAGCTACCTTCCCATGATGAAGTAGCTGGGAGAGTCAATATTCCTCACTGCCAGAGATATGCTTCACAAACATCTGGAGGCCTATTTATCAGGCAGTGCCACCACAAAGACCCACACAGATGCACCTGAGCGTGCTCTGCAGAGCACACAAACAAGGGCTCCACATGCCTCTGCATGTATTCTTAATGTGCCATTACCATACATACATAATTACACATTCTGTTAGTCACTGGTGTGTAAAGTTTGAATTTGAAGTTATGAACACACCAACCAATGTATTTTAAAGCACATCACTAAGTCCAGCTTGTAATTATGGGAAACAGTAACCTTGAATGTTACTAGGCTCTACTGCAGGTGATTAATTTACCCAGAACCTTATTGGTTGTGATATTGGTGAGGTGAAGTACCTACAGAGAGGCTTAGTGACGCTGAATCTCAGACAATCCTTCTCAGTCTACTCTTCTGCCATCTGGCAAGAGATACAGAAGTATCTGCTGCCACACCACCAGACTCACGGAAATCTTTTGTTCTCAAGCTGTGAGACTTTGAAAGTATAACTCGTCACACAAATATAAAAAAGAAAAGAAAGAAAGAAAGAAAAGAAAAATGTTTTATTTTCAGGGTTATCAATATGGCGTGGGAATTAACAAATCTCTCATGAGGGGATTTATTTGACAAGGATTCTGTCTTTTCATTATATCTCATTTCTGTTTGGTGCGGTGTGTATGGTCAAAACGTGTGGTCTGACTCTCATACTAAAAAAAATGTATTTAACGTTACAATATTAATCATAAAACATTAATATTTTAGAACGTTTAAAAGAACTAAAACTGACAGGTTATCATACCTTATTTTGTTCTCCCTCAGAAATAATCATCTAATGACTCCTTGGATATTTTTGACCCTTTGAAGGCCTCTTTTGGTTAGGAGCACTGGCCTGTTTAAACTATTTAACTTTGCAGGGATGCTCCAGACAGTATTAACAATAGATAAATTCATGTATAATTACTGCCTCACATGGGGCTGCGTGTCTTTCCAGAATTAACACTTCAAGTACCTCTCGCTGATAATACTTCACTTCTTCGTAAATAGAATTTTGAATGCAGGAATTTGTAATTCTCAAGGAATATTTTCACATTGTCGTAGTGGTACTTTTAATGAGTGACTTAGAAAACTGCAAAAGCAAAGTCTGCATTTTGTTTGTTTGTTTGTTTGTTTGTTTGTTCGCTGTATTTTCTTTCTGTCTTTTTTCACATTGTCTGGTAAACATTTAATTTCCGTCTCCTCAGCACAAGCTGGCACTTAGGACTGTCCCACACAAAGTCAAATTAAATGGGCCACTGCTTCACAGACAAATGTAGAGAATTAGCATCTGAATATGCATTGTGCCCCAATCTCCCACACCAGCAAATTTTAATTTAAATACACACCCTCGGTGGAAGTCAGAGCGCGCTTGCCCAAATGAAACGGCAGTACCTTTTTTATTATGTTATGTCTACGATTTTTATCACAGAGATGCTCAAGGTTACAATAGGCCCTTTATTGAACTGTAATGGATTTTCTAGTTGATACATTTGGCAACGAAATTGCACACTGGACGACTGGCTGAACTCTGATGGATGGTTTTTGATGAGGATGCCTTAAGTATAACAGACCACTCTTACCGTGTTAGTTTTTCAGATGTGCAGTCTCAAGTTCTCTTTAAATTTTATGCACTTTGGGGAAACATGTTTTCAGTCAGATGCAGCTTCATCAATTGGATGGTTTCTCTCACTCCCAGAAATAATCAGACACCATGACAACCTGGCTCAGTCATAAGATAAGAAGATAGAAGAGATAAGATGGGTAATAACTGATCCTATTTCTACAATTCCTATAATAAAACTGGAAGAACCTTTTTTTTTTAGACAGCCGCTTCTTTCATATCACTTCATTGTAACGTGGGCTTTCTGTCAGGAAAGTTAACCCTCAAACTTTAGAAAGTTTATGCAGAGTCACAAAAGAAAACTACAATACAGGCTCCTCAAAATGAGTACTCTGAATTTAGTGAGCAAAGCTGGTCTAAAGTCCCCCTTGTTAAATCTTTAAATGTGAATTAACAATGTGTTTCACTAACCAAAGTATTCAAATAGCAACAAAAATAGAAAACTGCTGTTTAAAGCATCACACTTTCTTTGATTTTTCAAAATATAGCCTTAAAAAAATTATTTTAGTGCTGTTTAGTTCCACTGATGTTTATGTGACAGCAGACAGCAGCAAAAAAATCTCTCAAACTCATCAATCACTCTGCAGCTGTCTGGAAGGAGAGGGTTTTTTTCTGTCATCCTCTCAGCTGTAGAGAGTTTGATAGCAGACTAGTCTAAAGACTAAGACAGTTCAGTCTTTTAATGAGCTAAAACTAAGGGAGAAGACCCCATTGGCAGAATCACAGCAGCTTCACGACAGCTTCCTGACATAAAGGAGGCTAAATGATTACATACCTAGTCAGGTGTCAGCCCTTAAAAGGGATCATTAATACTTTAAAATAATTCTGCTTCATAGGAATCCTGGGGCTTCGACTAATGTATAGGGATTATACGAACATGTTCTTTGTGAAAAATTCAGGCTGCTGCATTGTGAATGAGTTGAAGTCGGTCAGTTTCTTGGAGAGACTGTAGGGAATGTCTTCTAATCTAGTTCAATTTAGAAAGTGCCCAAATTTCTATTACTCACAAGATTAGGTAACAATATGAGGAAAATTTGAGTCAAATATTATCATCACATTGCTTACTCTTTAAATATCAGCCTGAAAGACTCTGCCGTTATTGTGCTTAATAAAACTTTTAGGAATCTACATGGTAACTGGCTATATTAAGTTTTTTACGGATTTAATTAGTTGTGCAGTGCAATTTACAGCAATACACAAAGAGAACAGAGGCAACAGAGAGAAAAGAGGAGGAGGGAGAATGGAGTGCAGTACAGCCACAGGAGGTTATATGAAATTATTTAAAATGTTCCACAACAATTAATTACCTCCTTCGGGAAGAGATCATAAGACCATGAACACTGTGTCCAGGCTCAACACCACAATTTCATTTAGCAAATCTTTTAAGTCTAAATTAGGAAAATATTACTGATTTATGTCCAAAGTTTGATTTTGACTTTTTTAAAAAGTGCGTGTCTGTATTCAGATTGATGGACTGTAGTAAGTAAGTCAAATTTATGCATGTAGAGATACACACACACACACACACACACACACACACACACACACACACACAATACATTCAGCAATTTATATGTACTTTTACATTTTTTTAATTACCAAATGACCAAAATGTGCAAATATTTCAAAGAGGATAACGTGCAAATACTTTTTTTTTTTTCTCGCATTTTAAATGTGGTGTGTTAGATTCTCTCTCCCCTCTTGCTCTGTTATCCTCATAAGGTCACAGTCATCACCATCATTAACCCAGTGAACTGCTGACCTGAGAGAGAACGTGCAATTTATTCTGCCCTCTTCAAATTAACTGGCAAATTAGCTCTGCCAAAGTCAGAGCGAAGCAATTACCTCCATCATCCGAGGACTTCAATCAGTAGCTCATCTCCATGAATAATAAGACTTCATCTCACTCATGTGGGTTTATTTTTAGGTTGTTTCCTTTCTTCTTTTGTCACATTGTTCCTCTTCATCATGTTGGGATAAAATGAGATTCTCAATGACATCTTTGGTTCTACTTGAGAATGTGTTATGGGCATTTTCACACATATCTGCATACAAAAAGAGCCCAAATTTTAAAAATGATACATTGAATATGTGCTAAAATAGAGGGCAAAACAACAGAAACAGTGAGTGAAACATTTCGGATGAAAAGACGTGATAAATAAAGACCTCTTGACTTACAGGGTTAAAAGTTTGCCTGCCTCTTCTGCAAAATGTTAAGCCTTGATCGCTTTCTTTTTCCTTCTCACAAATCTTACTCAGTCTCCACATTTCTGTTTAATTACTTATTCAGCGAAACCCTCCAGGCTATGCAACCTTGCTCTTTATTCACTCCAACATTCATCCTTTTGGCCTTCAATCTTCCCATGCCACATTATGCCTTCTGCTCCTCTTCAGTGTCGCATTTTTCTTATTTACTTCTTCTTTTCCTCTCCCTCCCATTTCCAGCGTGCGTGCTTCAGTGTAAGAAGAATCATGACTCTGGTCTGAACAATCTATCCTTGCCGTCCCTCCGAGCTCTTTCCTCCCAGCAGTCTTTTCTCTTCTTCGCTCCATTCATTAATGACTTGCTTTGAGTCTCTTTAACTCTGCTAACACCAGCACACTTGCTCTAACTATATTCCAGAGACAGGATGATGTCCTCGGTTAAGCACCACTTCAGCATGACTGGCCTTGAGAGTCAGTATGACTTTTTGCTACTCTGTGTGAGAACAGACAAAGTGAGAGAAATATCAACAAAACAAATTAAGAAAAAGATTTAATTTCAGAGGTGCAAAAGGTCTTGTTCAGGGTACTCTTGTTAAAATGTAGCTTCAATATTATGAAAGTAAGTCCAATTGTTCTGTAAATGTTTGTTTTAAGGTCGACTTCAAGTATAGCTGGCAAAAAGGCCTTTAATGTTACAATAAAATGACACATGCAGACCTGAAAAAAGATACGTACAGTATTGAAGATGAGGTATGCAGTTTATTTTGGCTTTCATTGGGCACAAATCCCATAATAACCTTTCAGCATATTGTGACTCAGGTGGTCTGAAAAACACTAAACTTGAGCAGCTCTCCTCCATTCTGTATTCAGGCTGTAGAAAATTAAGATCGGAGGGACACTGTTCGACTCTTCGTGAGTCATGTCAAGGAGCGTGTGTTCCTTTTGACTGCTCTATAAAGGTAGATGCACATTGTCGTCCCCTCAGCCAGTGAAAGTCTGACACAGTGACGGACAACTCAGGAGGAAAAGGTGCTCTTGTAGTTAGGGCAATAGCTGCAAAAACGGCAAAGCAACCCAAAAAAAGGAGGAGTGACGTATTAATGTGATTATCTAAAAGAGAAAGACAACAAATGAAATAAAACAGGAGCCAGATGAATGGTGGGGCGGAGCTACGGAGCAAAAACAGGGAGGGGAGGGGCCAGTGGAGTTGCTTCCTTAGGAGTCTCATGCTACAGCGAGCCTGATTTCCAGACATTGACTACCCCAGCTTTAAGAAAGTGAAATATTATCAAAGTTGTGAATGAATATCAAATATGAATGGTAATGGCATGGTACAAAGTAAGTCTGAGAAATGCTCTTGGTAAAACAGTTATGGCAGAACCTTTAGATATTGTAAGTTAATGAAATTTTTAGGCCATTAAAACATTAATTTATATAAAACCTTGAAAAAGTAGCCTTCACCCTTAGACCCATAAACTCAATCACATTAAAATAACCATTTATTTTCTACAGCCACCAGGGTTTCCAATAAATAAGGCAACAGTTCATCATTGGACCAGTAAGTCCTCAGCTACACATGCATTTTACAATTGTCCTCCAAAACAAAACATATTTTTTATTTCAAAAAATATTTTATATTATATTATATATTATATTTTTATTTCAAAACAATTTTCTCATCTGACACTGTATAGGATATTGATCATCATCTGTCTGCCTTATAGCCAACAAATTACTGTTACAAAAATAAAATCAGTTTCTTTTCTGCCACTGCAGTGGTTAAGCCCTAATTAGCTTTGGGCAGAAAAAAGGAGCTGGTTAGAGGAAGATCATGCTTTTGGGGACTGTCATCATTACAGTTATGACTTTTGGTTAATAATGGCTATTGTTAAAAGAAATGAATAACTGTTGACATGAGTCAGAAGTTTTACAGTTCTCTAAAAGTCCATGTTTTGTTGACAAATTCAGCTGCCTGAAACTCCTCCATTACAGACTTACAAAACAAAGTCACATTAGTTCTCTTTACTTCCACAGACAAGAGTAATAACTCTTACTGGCGCTACAGCTTTTTGTCAGTTGAACATATGTTGTTGTTGAGCATTTGCTGAAATGACTGATGTTTGTTTCTTGGTGAGCTGTAAGAGAAAAACAATAACTCCAATAGAAAGGCCTCAGACAGAGGATACAAATATAGCACCTTAAATGATTAATGATGATAATGAAAATAAAACAAATTACACCATATGTGATCAAAGTGCAACACTGTTTGATTAAAAAGTTAAGATTAAAAGGAATAGGATGATTAAAATGCTTTATTTTACATTCTCTCTCTGCCCTTTTATTAGGAAACATCTGGATCCAATCAATTATTTCCATGCTTTATTGTTTCCCTAATAATAAATAATAATAATAATTTTTTAAAAACGGATGCACCCTTGCAAACTCTAAGAAAACATTTACCCTAACTGTAGGCTAAGTAAAATAAAATATCTGCTTCTCTTCC
>JAQLOL010000001.1:27316987-27329346 GCA_029783665.1 Naso thynnoides
AAAACACTTAAACATTGTTTAGCCTCTTATCAAGGTAAACATCGCAAAAACCTATACATCTTCATCTTAATAAAGACAATAACAGCTTGTCTTACCTGTGAAACTATTAATCAATAGTCTTCACCTGAACATTTCGATAGAACAGTATAGGCTATGTCCAATTCAACAACAGTGAGCTGCTTAACAAAGTCCTCCATTCTTTGAACACCACAAGAACAGTGTGTTTACTTTGCATCATGCAGAAAAAGAACAGCATCCACAGCTCCAGGGGCAAGTCCAGTCCTCCTTTCTTCTATCACCCTCCCAGCTGTGCTGAAAGCGCGCTCACTGCTGCTACTGCTGGCCGGGACACTCAACACCATGCGGGCCAGACACGCCAGTAATGGTAACATGGTCTCAGTTCTCCATTTCCATTCTTTTTCTTAATATTGTCCATTTTTGTCTGTGGCGGGAATCGGGTCATGCGACTTGAGCCGGCGCTGCGCCTTTGATGTGTGAGTGACAGAACGGGGGCGAGCGAAGCCGCTGCTGCCTTCAAGTGTTGCCATTTAAATTCGTTAAACACACAAACACATATATGTCTGATGTCAGGTTAAAAAAAACGAGCCCGAGCCCGAGCCCGAGCCCGGCCGGTGTCCGACGTAACGACATGACTATTGGCCCGAAGCCCAGTGGGCTTTGGGCTCCGGTGCAGGGCTCTACCGTACTGTGCATGCCCAGCTTTATGTGATGTTTACGTTATGTGACTAAAGCAGAAGTAGGCAACTGTAATAAGTTGTTTTCACAGGAAGTAAATAGTTGAAGTAACGCATTACATTTTTTAAAATAACAACTTATGTGTAATACATTGCTTTTCTTGAGTAATGACCCCAGCACAGCAAGAATCCCATACTCCCCACTGTCTATTACACACCCTGTCACCAAAGAGCTCATTTTCATTGAAGCTTCTAACAAAAGTAATTCATATTTAAAAGCCTGTGAACCCGGGCACATCAGAGGGACCAGCCATATGGCTCAGATCAAAACCTCCCCTTAACTGAAAAGAAAACTCTGCTAATTAAATGCTTCCTGATTAATTCAGCCTCTCTAATTAGACGAGAATTTATTCCACATCAATATTTCACTATGTCAGCAGAAATGCCGCCTTGGCCACAAGATAGTGGAGAATACAGCTTCTTTTTTGTGACCAGCCCTCACCACCACATCACAGTCGCTGCATACTCACACACACGCACACACAGGCACACACATTGGATCTGTGGGTGCACACGCACGCTCGACCCACTTATCTAATCATCATCTGTCTTTTCACACTGATGATGTTATTTTCCCTGGTGACTGATTTTGAGAGATGGTTGATGAAAGACATGAAAAGTCAAAAGTTGACCAAGTTTTTAAAGTCCACACTGCGACTGAGGAGCTGCCAAAATTAGCCATACACCAACTGAACGATTGCCAACGTGAAAATAAGGCCATTATGATTCATTTATCAAGTTAATTATGAATCATCTCTCTTAGAAAACAAGACTGCGTCTGAGGATAAAGCTCTTGGGTAGTACTGTATGTTTGATGCAAAGTTCCATAGCTGTTGTTCCTCAGATGCTGGAGTGCAAAAAAATAAAACCTTAAGGAGTTTTTATCTCCAGCCATATAAGAAAGAACTAAGATCTTGCAAGAAAAAAAAACGATCCCTGGGTTTGTTTAAGACCTCTTTCAAGTGAGAGATAAGCTTAAAAAGGGATTTGCTTTTGTGGCACCACCTCAGACTTGTTTTACAATAGCCTAACATGCATTTACTGCTTTTTTGTTTTTTTCTTCCCCTGACTTTTTCCACCCACTTGTGCATACAATCACGTGCAAGTGTTAATCACTCAAAGAAAGGAAAGAGATCAGGTGAGCTGGACATGTGTTTGGTTTTGTTTTCAACGTTCTCATTCATAATTGCTGCTTAAATTCACTCCCCTCTTCAGAGGATCTATCCTAAGTCTTCAGTTCACAGGGAGCACTGCCACACCACTTACCACAATCCATTAGAGACGTGGAGATCCTTGCGAGTACGGGCCTTGCTCTGAGAGGAAAGCTGGAGAGCTGTTGACACGCAGAAACATCTTTAAAACGCGGATGATAGTGCACAGACTCAACACCAGACGCACACAACATCAGCTGCTTGTGAACACTAGACCAAAACAGATGAAAGCATCAGCTGGGCAGAAGTAAGTGGACGGCCTGAGAAAATGATCAGATGCAGCAGAGAGAGACAGGATCATTTCCCATGTATGCCCACCTGTTATCTCATGTCAAATGATGAAATTCTTATGAAAATCCCAATGAAGGGTCCAGGAAAAGTTATTGGATAGATACTCGTCAAGATCTGATTTTATTTTTAGTTACTTTTAGTAGCTTTTATTTACGAGTTAGGAAGACTTGTCAAGTAGCCGTCGTAAAGCAGCGAAATCAAACATTTGTTGCTTAAGCTAACAGCAAACCTGTGACGGTTTTAAGTCTGATTCGAGCTTTTGCAAAGAATCCTGCTGGAAATGTGGACTCCTGAAGTTTAAATGTAAATATTTAGTAGGGGCTGTGTTAGTATTAGTTACCTTTATGGTCAGTGTAGTTTGTAATGATGTTGTTTTACAATAAAGTTTCTTTTGCATGCTGTCATTTGTACAAAACATTCAACATTCATGTTTGTGTCGTTTGGTTTTTCAACTCTATTTTTTACTGCAACAGCTAAAAATTCTTAAAAATGGAGCTGGAGCTAAAGCTGGGTTTTTATTACAGATGTAAAAGTTGCTTCTCATACGTAGCCAGAAAAAAAAAACATTGGTTGAGGCTACCCTCCTCCCCTTACTGAACTATGGTGACCTCCTGCACATGCACGCCCCTGCCCATTTTTTACATCATCATCATCATCGCTGTGTCACAGCACCTTGAGGTTTATTACAGGCCACGAAGCTCTTACTCACCATTGCACCCTATATACCAAAGTTCAGTGGCCTTCTCTGACCACACGCCGACAGATTCACTGGTACATATTTATTTATAAATCCATCCATCCAACCATGGTCTGCTTCCCCCTTACCTTTGTAATTACATCTCAGTCAAAACCAGTGATTACGGCTTGCGCTCTAATGACTCCCTTTTACTAACTGTTCGTATCAAACTTGGCAAACAGGCTTTTATGTTTTCTGCCCCTGCTGCCGGGAATCTCCTTCAGACAGATTTGCAGCTTCAAGAGTTGATCCCTTTTAGGACTTTTAAGAATATAATAAAGAGTTCTGAGACAAAATCTATCGCAACTTGCAACTGCTTCTCGTCTTAGACTGATAGGCTTCTCCATGTTAGTTTTTTTGTTATGGCTTATTGTTGAGTAATCATGATTGTGATGTCTACTGCAAATTGCTGTTTGTCCAGGGCTCCCTTGAAAATGAGATCCTGTAACTGTTACTGGGACTCACCGTGGTTGATAAAGGTTAAATAAATAAAATTAAAAAATGTCATCCGCTGTCCTTGCTGCAGACTGAGTCTACATAAAACCAAGAAATGGTCATTTGTTATTATGACAGCGACAGTACTGTAGCTTAGCAACTTGTTATCGATTGTGTTTATTGTAAAACTTGTGTTTTATTTTTCCTGGATGCACCACCAGAAACTGAGCTCTGGAGGAGGTGCAAGTCAGAAAAGCAATAAAAAAGAAGGCTGGTAATGACGAAGAAAAACTTCATCACAGACAAAAATTGATTGGATGCCATAGCTGAGGTTTCTATTGGTTTCTGTTTGACACCTGATACCTTCAGCGCACTAAGGAAATGTTCTTATGTTTTATTTTTCGATGCCCTGTCAACTACAAACCGTAATTGGATCCAGTTGTTTCAATTTTCCTGTCAGAACTGTGAAGTGTTTTTTACATTTGACAAATTTGAGCAGTAGGCCTATTATTATATGCTAATTTTTCAACAAATTGTCATGGATTTATTTATTTACTTATTTATTTTTAATAAAAATTTACTGTTGCGTGGAAATTTGGTCATTACCATGCAATGTTCCGTGCTATATCATATCCTTAAACGTTAATGACTTACCCAACATACACCTTCCCCTCAAGAATCATTGATGTGGTTATGCAGTGAGCCAACACTGATAGTAACAAACCCTCTAATAGGACACTCCATCCTAGAGGCATACAGCTGATGAGACAAGAGATGAAGAGCTTCAGTTCCTTACTAATCGCACTGAAACAAACAGCACCAGTCTGCTGGTATAATCTCTAAAGTAATTATTTCTTGCACATAAAGTAGCACAGTAAATGTGCTATTTGCAATCATTTAGACTGGAGATAAACAACAAAACAAAGGAGAATAGAATAAGAAAGTAAACACACAAGAGGAGACAAAGGTTTTCTTTTTTTTTCTTCTTCACTGCTTAACAGGAGTCCTTTTATTGATCAAGCTCAACCCGCTCATTCACCCCACTAACAGCACGCTTTGCCGGTGTGAGAACAATTTTAAACAAAGCAGATAATTAACCGAGCCCTTGGGCAGCGGTGCAGGGGAGTAGAAACACAACCGTGCAGTACACAACCACTTTAGCTTCATTAGCAGCGTTTCAGCCGCTGACTCACTCAGAGTGGAAGTCTGCTGGTGAGTTTTGTAGTGCAGCGCTTGATGTGTGGTGTTATATTCACGGTAATGAAGTGGCTTCACTAGAAATGATTGGCAGAACAGACCAGAAAAAGAGGAGAGTGTTAAAAATACCTGACCCTTTTTTTTTTTGGTAAGATGAGGATGTGTCAAGATAAATAAACCATTTAATAGACCATAAATAAACCTCATTTCTGAAATGAAATGAAAATAATTTTAAAAAATGAAATATAAAAACCATATTAGACGCATCACTGTCCAATGAATGTTTGCTGTTAAATGGATGTGATTAGCTGTTATGATAAAAGTAATTGATTATGGCCATCTTCCAGTAAAGGTAAGCGCTACAAGAAGTACTAAAAAAAACGACAGAGAACAAAATCCTGCGTTCTCTCTCTGTTTATGTCTTTGCTTTCCTTTCCATCCTGCTCCAAGGGCATTCAGTCCAAGTAGAAGTGAAACTGTACAATGCCTTCAGGTGCTGATGAGTCCGTGTCGTGTTGTTCGACTGGTGACCTATCTGGAGTGTTTTTCTGCTATCGACTGCCCGCTGAGATCGACTTCTGCCTCCTTCATGATGAATAGGAGTAAATGAGAGAATGGCCGGATGGAAAGCTTTGCTGAAAAGAATGGCAGCTCTATTGTGCTCATAATGCTCCACAGTGACAAGGATGAGGATGAGTCATCAGACTCGCCTTCGTCTCTAATAACAGTTTTGAAGTTTGCTACTATTGAACAAAGCCAAGCATCTCTCTCTCTCTCTCTCTCTTTTTCACACACATACACACACTCATATATGCATATACTGTATCTGCTATGTATCAGTATTGTTTTTATGTCTTTGTTCCAAATATTTTGACAAATTTTATTATGATCCTTTAAAATGTTATAAGGCAAATAAAGTCCTTTGATTGAATTGAATTGAACTGAAAAGATTAAATGGACACTGCAGCAGTATTTCATGTTCCAGAACCACGTCAGAGGACGACGGTGAGCTTATTCTGAATAGTTAAATTCTTAATAGCTTTCTGGCGCTATTTAATTCTGAGATAATAACTCATTCATGTTTTACGGTCTTAGTTTTTCAGGAGGATGTCTTCCTTTCTTGGCTCTAAAGAGTTTTACGAGGATGTGATGTTTTATGTGCCATGATGGACAAAGAAGTGTCCCCTCACTTCAGTGCCTTCCACTTCAGTTTCTCACCACAGGAAGCGGCTTTAGAGGCACTAAAAAGAAACATTTGTGTTCAACAATTTCTTTACAACTCCGGCAACTTATGAATGATTTAAACAGGTATTAACATAACCACATTCTCCACAAGTGAATACATCTTTGTTACATATTTTGTTGAGTTGTGTACTTACATTATCCCAAATGTTTCCAATAATGTTACTCATGTTTGATGATGAGAAAGGAAACTGGATGGAACTGCAATTGTAAGGAAACCATTCTTGATTAAACATAAAAAAAGTCCTCTTGCTCTCCTCTGAAGCAGAAGTTGTTACAACCACAAGAAGATCAAAATAGTAAAAGCAGCATAGCTGGAAACCAGCCTCGGTCCACCAGAGAGGATTATATGTGTTTGAAACTAAGCTGCCCTGTGGACTGTACCACAGGGCTCACCCTCGCTGGCCTAATATCTATTCATGTCACTTGCTGGAAGATTCATTATGAACTGCAATACGTGTAAGCCAGCAGAACACCAGCACTGGGTTAGCTATAAAGTGCTTCTGAAACTGTAGTCACTACGGGCTCATTTAATAATATTGGTGTCATTAATAAAAAAGACATAGTTCTATTAAAGAAAAAAAAAAAGAGGTTTGTTGTCTTCGCTGTGGGAATACTCTCCCCTGTACAAACTAATCATCCATCAGCCGACTTTAAAATAATAAATTAATCATGTTTCAGTTGTGTAGTTTGAAGCTGGTCTACACAGCGGTGTGTAAGTTCTTTTGCTCTTTAGGTTGTTGCCTGTCATGTAATTCAGTTGCTGTGGAAATGGGTGTTCGTCATTCTAGCCCACTGTGGCATATTTGAAAGAATAGTAAAGTTGTTTTAAAGCATGCGGCATTTCATTCAAAATATTTTGGTCACATTTGGCCTCATTTGCTCTTATAGTAAAACATATGTACATGGGCACCAGTGTTGGGGAGGGACTAATTACATGTAACGAAATTGGGTAAATTAATTACAAAATAAATGTAAGTATAATCAGTTACAGTTACTGACAAAGAATGTGTAATTAAATTATAGTTACTTATAAAAATGTTAATGATTACAAAGTTAATTACGTCTGAATATATTCTGTAAAAAGCTTAGGCTGTATGTTGGATAATATTCATTTTGTTGCTTTGCATGTTCTTGATGTGCACAATGTCTTCTGTAGTCATTTCCAGTCAAGGCCGTTTAGTAAAGTTTGATGCTGTTCTGATGCTTTTGATTGGTTCTCTTGTTTGAATTTGCAGTGTCTCGCGTCTGCCATTACCACTGCCTGGTTTAAACATTTAAAAATGGTTAACAGTTGAAAACATTTGTTAGAAAAGTAATCACAAAGTAATCTAATGTAATGACTTACATTTACTAAATAAAGTAATTGAAGTAGTTACATTACTTGTTAGATTTTAAATGGGGTAACTAGTAATCAGTAATCCATTACATTTCCAAAGAAACCTTCACAACCCTGATGGTCACTGTGCACAGGAGGAGGAAAGGTGTCTGTAGTTCTGCACTCAGTTTACCTGAGTTTAAAGATGCTTTATTGACTTTTCCCAGACCTTGTTGTTTGCAACTGTTCCCTCTTACATCTTGAATTATTACTTCTCTTTCCACGGCATGGTCTTGAACCTGCCGTTGTTTCATTAGTTATAATGCACCAAACAATATCAGCCTTGAACTAGACAACATGTGCAAAAGGCGGGGCTGTTCATCAGGTGGCCATCAGTCACAGATGTCTGCAGAATAAAGCATTACCGTTAACAGTAGGGTTAGATTTGTAAAAAGAAAATTAGGGTTAAAACAAAGAGACAAACAACCATTTCCACTCGCTTTCACACCTACAGGTAAGTTAGAGTCGCTAATTAACCTGCCTGCATGTCTTTAAACTGTAGGAGGAGCACCCAGAGGCAACCCATCCTCACACTCAGAGAACACTATCTTTTCAGATCGTCGCTGTATTTTTTTTATTTTTATTTTATGAAATCCATAATGAGGAGCAGGCCCCTGGTGTCACAGCATCTTTAAAACCTCTGTTGTGTTTATCAGATGCAACTGTTTCAATCGTCTTTGTTTTTTGGTTTGTGCTGGACAACTGTTTCTTTTCTATACTTGACATATGTTACTATATTGTTCATATGCTATTTGACATAAGAATGAAATAAACTGACTGAAATATCGGATAGATTTATGTGCCGAATAATGTGGTGTGTAGATGCTCTAGAAGCTCTGTGGCATCTCCCCTTCATTCTTCTGCCTGCTAATAAAGTGTGGAAATCTCTCCAGCTGACAGGGGTCAGGGAGGCAGGCCATCTTATGAATGGTAAACTTTGCTCTAGCATGGCAGATCTCCCATCTAAGGTCTCAGCAAAAAGAAACACATGGAAGGATTGGACACCCCCTGATGGATGTGATTTATATGCTGAGTGTGGCTTCACACACACACCGCCACTGTGTTCTTGGAAGAAAATTGAGTTTTCCATGGATGTTCTTGACACTTATGAGCTGGGAGCATAAATGAAGCAAGCTATGGACATAGCTTACCAGCTCAGCAGCCAGCACTAGCACACCAGCAAAATGACATGCTGTGTATGGTAGCAGAAAATATAACACCAACAGACAGTGTTTACTTAAAGCAATTTTCCAGGAACTGTCCAGGCTTGCAACTGTGTGGCAGAAAAATGATGACAGCGAAAAGGAAATGAAAGTAAAGTGTG
This sequence comes from Naso thynnoides, assembly GCA_029783665.1. Lineage (NCBI taxonomy): Eukaryota > Metazoa > Chordata > Actinopteri > Acanthuriformes > Acanthuridae > Naso > Naso thynnoides. The sequence goes on from JAQLOL010000001.1 coordinate 27,325,557, forward strand.
TTGTGAAAATTTCAGAGAAATGAAAGAAAGAAGATCTTACACAAAACACTGTTTTTGCGATGATTTCATAAAGTAAGAGAAATTATAATCAGACTGCACAAAAGACTGATCATTCTCTGGCCACTGGGTTCATTGCCTCCATACACAGAGTGTGTGAAGAGTCTGAGCCAAGTTTTTTTTTGTTGTTGTTTTTTTTTGTTTTTTTTTTTTGGATAAGACAACTTTTCATGAGCTGAGAAGAAAAACTAAAGCATCTGCTGAGACAATGACACACTGACCTTTATCTAAGTTGTTCTGTCCTTCAACCTTGAGGGAGATGCATTCTCAGCTGAGAGAAAAACTCTCTGTAAACAGGAGATTTCTTCAAAGAAATATTGCTAGTCAGTTGGGTTGCGAAAGTAACATAGTAAAGTAACTAGTAACGTAACTAATTACTTTTTATATAAAAGTAATAGTTTCACTTAGAAAGAGTAATCAGTAATAAGTAACTTATCACCGTTTCAGCGTAACTTGCCATACATAAATTACACTAAAGTGACGAATATTTCACGAGCGGACTAAAACAAAGTTGCTTAATAAATAATTATATTTTTCAGCCAGTGAAGTGGAAATTACACTTTCTTTACTATTCCTTTTTTAGAAGAAGGCAATGAAAAAAAGCATAAAAAATGACTGACAATTCGTCTACAGCAAATAATAAGCATTCACACAAATAATGAGGGAGAGCATTAGCAAGGCCACTAAACAGCAAACAGATGCAACTTATTTAAGTCAAGGGTTGGAGATGGTTCAGTGTTGTTATGACCAAGAAAATATTCTTAATCGTTTTGGTGTCCTTGTGATTTTGGTCCAAGATACCACTAATCATATCATCCCTGATTTGAAAAAGGATCCTTTTCCGCATATCATTCATCATCTCTCACCAAATTTCCTGCTTGTCTTAACTGTCAAACCAAAAGCAACCAAAGATTTAAACTCTTAAATCTGAAATGGTAGTAAAAGACCAAGAATTAAATTTCACTAACAACCCAGTAGCCAAATTTTGACCATGTAGCAAGATACTGAGGGCTGATTCTTGAGGCAGGCGGAGGAGCAAATGAAGACCCAACAGAGGTGGTAATTTTGAGGTTTAGTTACTGTGCAATGTGGAAAATACTCCTATTCTATTGTATATATATATATATATTTTTTTATTCATATGAAACAAACAAACAAAAAATCTATGGTTTCATTCACTTACGAAAAAAGTCACAATACTGAAGGGTGCCGTGAAACTAGATCTTGGCAAGAGTTGCGTGTCAAAGGTTCACAATCCTGCAGCAAGCCACATACTCAACAGTGATTATTTGCTGCCCCCTACTGTTATGAGGCTTTAGTGCAGTGGTATATAATAGAACAGGTGCTGCTGCCTTATGTACTGTAAAATGAAAATTTATAGTGAGAATAGCTCACACAAGCACAAGTATGTGTTACTATTGTTGTAATTATTTAGTTAAAAGATAAATATGATAACCCCTCTGTTATTATCTTGAAGACGGATTTTTGAGAAAAGAGAATTGCTGCAGGTGTAATGTTATAAGTTCATGCCTGTTACAAATGATGGGTTGATGAAATGATAAAAGGCACATCAGGAAGTCATGTCTGAGCACCGTCCTCCACACCCCAAAAATATGTAGCCAGCTGAAGAATCCCTGTTTGCACTGAGTTTTACTAAAATTTTCATTAACAGGTAGCTTTTTTTCCTTTAAATAGAATTAATTAAAATTTTGATAGTGTCTAGTGCAGTGGTTCTCAACTGGTGGTCTGCGGACCCCTAGAGGTCCAAGGTGCGTTTGCAAGGGGTCCATGACATAATAAAATATATATTGTAAAAAAAGATCCTATGACCTTCACAGACATACATTATTCCTCAAACAGTGACTGGGAATTTTCTGTGAAGCCTCATTTTGATCCGCTCCTATTTCTTTTAAAGTTCTGGCATTATGTCGTTAATACAAATTCAACATTTCCTGTATTCTTTTCTGATTAAGAGCCCTGTAGCATTTTTAGCATTATTTCCTAATAAGGCTTTTATTGTTAAAAGTTTGCCGTAACATTTTTAAAAGTCACTGACTTGCAAAACTCAGCATACAGCACTTGAAATTAAGTTACAAACACACAAACACAAAGAAGAAGATTTCTACCAGTACTCCAAGAAAAAGAAAAAGACGATGGAAAAGAATTACTTTGCCATGTGGCATCATCAGCATGGAGAAATGGATGAAATGACTGTTCAGTCTGTTTCGGACACCAGTCAAACAGACTTTGGCCCACGGGAGACTGAGAACAAAAAGGGACTATATATTTTTGGCCAGGGTGGGGGTGTGTGGGGGGATTTTAAAAAACTATGCAGGAGGTCCAGTACCCGAAAAAGGCTGAGAACCACCAGTCTAATAAATAAATGGATTGTTCAGTATTTTTGAAGTGGGATTGTTTGAGGTACTTATGCATAGTCAGTCTATTACCATCTGCAGACGGCGATCAGCAGCGTCACTTTTAGGAGAAAGGGGGGGAAAAAAAATCACTGCACCTGAAGTCAACATTGTACCTAACAGTTTTTAGCCACACATACAGTACAAATGCTTACCTGAGGAATCTATGGCTGTTCAAGTGTACCCTAAATTTTGGACTTTTTCACTTCTTTAGTTTGCTGCCAGAGAGCTGTTTATTTTGGCACCACACTGTGCGCTGTACCACTTTGCAAAAATCTGCTGTTTGTCTCAGGTGGTAGTAAGATGGTAGTCATAATAAAAAACTGTTTGGTGGTGAACTAAAGCGGTGAAAAAAATCCTAAATTTAGCCAGCAACTGAATGGATATTGATTTTTTTAGGTTTTGTTACTAAAAAGCGTTTCTCTGCTGACTCCGTCTGCAGCAGTACAATGCTGACTTCCAGTGCAGCCCCCCTTTTGCCTACAAGTGACACAGCTGATCACCGTCTGCAGGAGATAATAGATTGACCACACTTAAGTACCTCAAACAACCCCACTTCAAAAATACCGAACTATCCCTTTATTATAAAACTTTATGTAGAAGGTTAGTCATTGAAAATACTGGTTTCAACACGATTGTGTACTAGAGCAGGGGTTCCCAAACTTTTTAGCCCGCGACCCCAAAATAACAGTGCAAGAGACTGGGGATCCCCATCGACCCTGCAGGTGCCATATGACGCTGTGCACAGTCGGGCAAACGCACTCTTAGGCCAACACGGGCCTATACAACACAAAAGAACAACAGCCTGATAGCCATAATATTATTTTTAAGCATTTTAAGAAAGAATATAATCAGACTTTGTACAATAATGGGCTAAATATGCAATTACTATTATTATTACTATTTTAACCTTTCTTAAAGGCACAGCAGTGGAGGTAGTCAGCCAGTATAAGTATTTAGGCACAATCTTGGACAACAAACTGTCTTTTGAAACGAACTCACATGCCATCTGCAGGAAAGCAAATCAGAGGTTGTTTTATCTGAGGAAACTGAGGTCTTTTAACGTCGATAAGAAGCTGCTTAAAATGTTTTATTCTTCCTTTATTGAGTCTATTTTAACTTTTGCTTTTATCTGCTGGTTTGGTAACCTCAGCATCTCCAACAAAAATAAGATGAAGAATGTGGTCAAACTCTGCCAAAAAACAATTGGCATTGAGTTAAATGATCTTGACCGTTTGTATCAAGCCAGAGCCACTCAGAGGGCAAAGGTCATCCTGTCAGACCCCCTCCATCCACTCCACACAGAGTTTCTGCTTCTT
>JAQLOL010000001.1:27329446-27340021 GCA_029783665.1 Naso thynnoides
ACCTTAAATCATTCGTCCCTTCTGCAATCAAGTTTTTAAACAGCCTTTAGAGATGAATCTTCTGTATATTAATGTATCGCTGTGTATTGCGGTGTTCATTGAACTGTGTGGAGGATGTAAGATGTGTATGTTCGCTGCTGTTGCAGATCAAATTGCCCTTCGGGGATATTAAAGATTTTTTCAATTCAATTCAATTCAATTACTATTTGTTGTTTTTTGAAGAGATCTCGCGGGGCCCCTCTCTGTGTCTTGGGCCCCACTCACTGTACTAAAGTAACCCCTAACCCTAACTGTAGAATAGAGTGCGGATTCTGATTTAAAATATGTAAATTCTGACAAAAACTTGTCAGTGTTGCGTAAACCTGTAAAACAGGTGGGCCTGCATTAACCATGCTCCCTTTTAAGCCCATGTTAAAAACCTCCTCACAGTGAAACAGAGACAGCCGCATCCTTTGTGTCTCTCTTTGTGTTGTTCACACCTATTCTGGTTCTCCAGGTTCAAACAGCTGTTTGCTTTGAGACATGACATTTGTCCTCTTACTGACTTCTATAAATAAGTTGCTGGAGTCTTATGAGCATATTCAGGGCAAATTAAGCTGTAGGTATTTCCACACATAATCTCCGAACAGATTTAACATAATCACGACCATAATCAGGCCGAAATGAGTGATTTTTTTTTTCATTGATATATGACGTCATATGATGGTTTTTCCGATGCACTTAACTCTGATAAGACAAATACGTTCAACAGGATACAGCTCACGCCACAAAAGCCACCTGTCCTGTTGATACTTGGGAGGGGCAGGACGAACGATCACACACTTCCTCAACTATTCTGTCTACGCGTTGGACTCACACAGAGCTGCGTCTGCACTTACGGTAAGAAAACATTTTAACAGCTGATACAGACAAACCAAGCCAACATTAGAAACCATTTGATTATGCAAGCAGGTGATATTAAAAAAGACGCAAGGTAGATTTTGTTATAACGAGGCTCTAAAAAGGTAAGGTTGTGCAGATTTTTAAAGCAGAGCACGCAATGTAGGCCTACTGCAAGCTGACACATATAGATAAACGAAGTTTGACTGATGAACTTGAGTCCGAGCTGCCGCTTTCTGATAGAGTCGAAGATACAACAGAAAAAAACTTAGCATACGATCTGTGACATGTTTGTGAAGGGGGACACTATCTCTTTAAGTCAAAAGAAATTTTGGTTTAAACAAGGAAGTAGTCGCTCTACCAAAGACTTCCGGTTTGTGCGTCGACCTTCAAGATAAAAATCAGAAACACAGAACTACTGAGATTCACCTCACCACTGATTCACTAAGACAACATAAAGACAAGACTAGTTGTCGAAACAATGATGAACGATATTGAAATGTGTGTCTTTTAACTGTAGAAGCCGAGAGATTATTACCCCATCAGACCCGTTTAAACTAAACAAACTTATGGGCCTTGTCCTGTTCACCTAGCACTATATGATCATTTTTTTAGAAGATATATAAATATATATATATATATACATATATAGAAATATATGTCCAATTTTATTGGTCAAAAACAATAAGATTAATAATATTACTTTTTTCTTTTTACAAAAAGGCCATTGCTCTTTTCAAAATAAAGCTACAAAGTGCAAACATTGTTTATTTGTAAATCACTTTGTAACTTTGTTTTGAAAGGTGACATAATAATAAAGTTATTATTATTATTATTATTGTTGTTGTTGTTGTTGTTGTTGTTGTTGGGATTGGTGTGGTTGGTGTTGTCGTTTAACCAGGATTAAAATGTTTTATGACTGCAAATAAGATGAATAAAATCTGACGATTAAAAATAATAATGGAAAAAAACATACTGGAAATAACAACATATGAATAGAAATAGTTCATAGATTTTGCAAGCCGCGGATCTTCATATATATTGCGTTATTTAAAAAAATTAAGTTGTGTTTAGCCGCGGAACTACCCTGGTCATTTTTGTGCAAATTGTTTTAGATTTATGGAGAGAAGCTTTTATTCTTGAAATCTGAACCGGAAGTCTTAGCGTCGTTGCTACTGGCGGAACTCAGGTGTCATGTTGTATCCTGTGTGGTAACGTTAGCTCCACTTTAGCTCATGTAAGGGCTCCAGGTTTGTCACAGCTTGTCCCTCCCCGTCTGTACCCATGAACAGGACACAGCTGAAGCGGTCCGGGATCTTGAGGATGGCGCTGGCCGGCTCGGACACGATGGACCAGGAAGGACACGGAGAGACTTTCATGTTCCGAGCACTTCGGATAGCAGCCGTGGTTGCTCTGTACTGGTTCGTCTCCATCACAATGGTGTTCCTTAACAATTATCTGCTGGACAACAAGGAGCTGGACGCGCCGCTGTTCGTCACCTTCTACCAGTGTGTGGTGACGGTCAGCCTGTGCTGGCTCATGCAGCTGCTGTCCAGATTTTGCCCGGGACTCATCGATTTCCCTGCGGTCAAATTCGACCTGAAGACGTCCCGAGAGGTGCTGCCGCTGTCCACCGTCTTCATCGGCATGATCATCTTCAACAACCTGTGCCTGAAGTTCGTCGGGGTGGCTTTCTACACGATCGGTCGCTCACTCAGCACGGTCTTCAACGTGCTGCTGTCCTACGTCATCCTGAAGCAAACCACGTCATACCAGGCTTTAGTGTGCTGTGGGATTATACTGGGTATGTAAATGTGCTTCCTGTGTTTTCTGCCAGTTGAAGGATGCATGTGAGATGTGGCCCGGCATTTAACAGTAGCCTACTAGCTGAGATAGTGTCAAAAAAAATAAAATAAAATGTAGCCTAAACTTGTTAGGAACATTCTTCAAAAGTATGCATTCTTCAAAAGTAGGCTTCAAAAGTATGCATATATTAGAGTCTAATGTATGCATACTTGAGTGTTGAAACACGTCACCTCACAACCTGAAGGACATGATGTGCTGCCCTCAGAGCCTCCATTCTCCTGAGAACAAGTTCTGCAAGATTTTCTAAAGCGGCTGCAGGGATTTATTCCCACTCAGGCACCTGAGCATTACTGTGGGCGAGTGGGTGGGTGGGTGCTCACGTCGGACAGTAAAGGCCTGATTTGCTCTTCATCCCAAAGGCGCCGGACGAGTTTGAGGTCGGAGCTCCGTGCAGGCTGGTCAAGTTCTTTCACAGCAAACGAGGAAAGCAGTTTGTAGCTGGGTTAGTGCTCAGAGAACCTGTCATGTTGAAGGGGGGAGGGGCGTCTTTCAAACTCTAAAGTAGCATTGGGTCTGTCGATTTCTGTGTAAGTGGCCCAAATTTTGAAAAAAATATCCCAAACTTTGCAAACCCAACAAGAATTTCAGAGTTGTCCTGTTATTTTTTGTCACATGTTCTTTACATTTAAATTAGGGCTGTGTGACAGTATCAAGATATTATCACTATGGATACATGTTGTCTCAGATTGTGGATATCTTTATATTAGAAATGGAATAAATTGCGTTTTTTTTCCTGATTTTAAAAGCTGAATTACAGGAAAGTGATGCAGTTTCCTCAACTTATCAGATAGTATACTTTCCTTTACCCACTTAGTCATTATATCTGCATTACTAGTGATTATTGATCAAAAATGAAGTTGTGTTAATATTGTGTGTGTATAATACCTCAATCAGAGTTAATATTTTTGACAGTATCAGTAGTCGTCCCTATAGTGTTGTCATATCAAAAAGGGAATTTGGTCAAAAAAAATTTATAATGTTTGAATCTCTCAGTTCTGGCATCAGTCAAGTGCTTTTGAGGAGATTTAAGAATATCGACAAACATTTCACGTACGGAGAAAAATCTCGAAAAAATTTTCAAGACGTATTTTCCAGCCCTTAGCAGACTTGTTCAAATCCCACTAAGGGTGAGCTAATCCAGAGCTCAACATCACTTGTTTAAATTTCCAAACTTTTCTGTATGTTGTGGACATGATTCAGTTCTTTTTAAAGTGGCAAAAAACAAACATCTCATATATTCATTATAGTGTTTTTTTTTTCCTCTTCATAGAATCATTCCACCTGGGAATATTTCATAAAGTTCACATGGAAAACATTTGCTGGTTTCTGTGTCTCAAATGTGACGTTTTGCTCTTATTCTGTCTTTATTGTCATTGTAAATATTTTAGTTTGAAAAATGGCGATGTAGTGTGGGTTTTGGACTTTTAGTTGTAAAAAAAATAACAATTTGAGCTACAGGAACTTGTGAGTGGACATTCTGCACTGTGTTCAAAAAACCGACTCAACATTAAGCTTTCAAAATGATACTGTTCAGGGAAACAATTGAGACAGTTTTTGCCGCTCAGGTTTCAATCAATATTCCAGTTCTTGGTTGAAAAATCTGAAATAAATCCAAGAAATCTGACAAGTAACCACTGGCGTCACATCAGAATACTCGTTAGACGCATATTGAGATATTTCTGCACTGAAATTTAGCTGCTTGTTGCCTCTCAGGTGGATTCTGGCTCGGTGTGGACCAGGAAGGCGTGGCAGGGTCCCTCTCCTGGACAGGTGTCTTTTTTGGGGTGCTGGCCAGCGCTTGTGTCTCTCTGAATGCCATTTACACAAAGAAGGTGATGCCAGCGGTGGAGGGAAACATCTGGAAACTGTCCTACTACAACAACATTAACGCCTGCATCCTCTTCATCCCGCTCATTCTTGTGTTCGGAGAACTTGGCCGCGTCACCAGCTTCAGCCGCCTCACTGACCTCAGGTTTTGGGGTATGATGACTCTCGGAGGAGTGTTTGGTTTCGCCATTGGCTACGTCACAGGTCTCCAGATCAAGTTTACCAGTCCTCTCACGCATAATGTCTCAGGGACAGCGAAGGCCTGTGCTCAGACTGTCATTGCGGTGGTGTACAACTCCTCCAGTAAAAGTTTGCTTTGGTGGACCAGTAACGCGATGGTTATCGGTGGCTCGTCAGCCTACACTTGGGTCAGAAGTCTCGAAATGAAGAAGACTCCCTACAAAGACCCGCAGGACCCAGCCAAGGAAAAACTGCTATCCGAAGAGAAAGAGAACATGGGAGTTTGAGTTCTAACAAAGCTGTAAAACCTCCAGCTTCTATGTGTGAGAATGTGAAATAATACATCAGTTATGATATTTGAAAATTAGGGATTGAAGTGAGACATATATTCAGTGGTTGGGTTTGATAGCCTTGTGGTTTTAAACAACTTTACTTAAAGCTGAAAGGATTTTTTTATAATATAATTTGATGCTTTTAATGTTACATGTGGGGCCTTTTTTTACAACTGATGTCTAGAAATTCAATTGAGTGAGAGATGTAATAATATTTCTTTTACGGTTCAGTCTACAAGTGAAGGAACACATTTTGTTTGTTCTTTAAATTAAGGTTATATGTTCTTAGAATTAGGGTATCATAGAATAGTAGAAACTTTTTTAGCAGCTACAAGCCTTTTTTTATGAATTTATGTCATTTCTTGTTACAGTTTTAACGGTCTGGCTAGGAACACGTTTACTCTCTCAAATGTGCACAAAGCCAAGACAGCCGGATCTGTAATATCCTGCAGTTTATTGAGGAAACAACGGGCACGGTAATCTGAACCTTGTGTCAGCAGGACAAACATCCAACAGGTTTTTATCTCTTAGGGAAACACTTGTTCCGAATTTCAAACTGTTGCCGTCATAAACGTGTACATTATTTGCTAAAAAGTTTTTGAGCTGAGTCAAATGTGGAAGGTTCTGTATATGCGATTTGAGCCACTAGATGTCACACTAGAGCCCCAACACTCAAGCAAAGACATGTAGACGCGTCGGCCACCCCTGGCATGATGCTGCATCTGTGTAATTTTAAGATTGCACAAATATAGTGATATGATAACTCAGTGCCCTAAATCCATGTCATGTAGTCATTAGCTTGTTAGCCACATAAAAACACCAAGAAAAACATGCTTGGTTACTTGGGAAAAAGTTGTCTGCTGCTTTAATAACGTCTGGAATTTCATATATGGAACCTTCAAAGACGGTGTGCAATTTTACTGTCCTCTTTCCTGTTAAAAGGGGAAATTTCACTCTCACTGGTTATTTGTATTTGTAAGTATAATATTTTGACAATATTGTCAAATAAAATCTGTATAGTTTATGTACATCTTTTGTGTCAATTTACAGTCTCTAACAGCAGCTTAAAACTACTTTGATAATCAGCTAATCACTGATGTTTTTCAAGCAAAAATGTCAAACATCTGCTCTTCCAGCCTTCTTCAAAGTGAGCATTTGCTGCTTTTCTTTGTCATGAATGATTATAAATGAAAAAGTCTTTGGTTATTGGACTGTTTAAATGAAAAAGAAGCAATTTAATAGCATTACTCTGGACTGTGGGAAATTGTGATGAGCATTTTTCACATTTTTTTTTAACATTTTATAGACTAAAACAACAGTGAACATCACAGCTGCAGAGCTATTTTTGTTATTTCATTGTGGTTTCATGACAGTCCATTAAGGAGACACAAGGAGATTTGGGACGTGTTGTTACCTTTACTGATAAATGAACAGACAAAAATTATTTTCTTACTAGAATGATAAAAATGAATAAAATATGTCAAACTTAATAGTATATCATCATCAGATGTAATAAAACCTCTTAATTATTAGATTGTTTAAAATTTTTGTTATTACATAAATAATATTGTCCACTATTTTTTTTAGATTTCCATCCTAACTGTTATTTTAAACTGAGCATAAATTTAAAAGGTAAATTTTTTGACCCTGTAGTTGGACAATAATTCTTGGCACCTAAATGAGAGATGGTAAAATGCAACAGCTGTATGAAATGTATTAACATTTAAATTACAATTTTTGAGGAAAAAATACTTTTTAAAAACTGTGTAGTAAAAAACAAAAGCTCAGCTACTTTTTTGTAGCTGATCAGTTAGTGTGGGGGACAAAATCCATATGTCGCAATACTTTGCATGACAATATTGCATTGATTCATAGATACCAAGTATTGATATTTTATCAAATAAATTCTTAATAAATGTTTCAAATACAAATTTACCTTTTTGTGTAATAGAATAAAAAAAAAATCAGTTTACTTCTCAGTCCACTAGATGGTGCTAAGTGCTCACAGGTGACGTTAAAAAAAAAAACTGCAATTAGAAATTATTAAAGGGAATGAATAGACCTAAAAATATATCATATTTGATTTAACCAGAGGTGGAAAGTAACTAATTACATTTACTCATGTTACTGCAATTGAGTAGGTTTTTTTTGTGTGTACTCGTACTTTTTTAAGTGGGTTTTAAAATCTGTAATTTTACTGTTACTTAAGTAGGTTTTGTTTGAAATATTGTACTTCACTACATTTTAAATCACATCCCTTACTGAGTTCAAAACAAAACAAAACAAAACAAAAAAAAGCTGAATTAATAAGTTTCTCAAACTTTTCTATGATTGGCTCCGGCTGAATAACTGCAGCACCAGAAGGTGAACAACAGTCAGTCACACACTCCCAGACAGCGAAAGGACATTTTTGCGCAGACATGGAGCAGGATGAAGACGGAGAGAAAATATTCCAACCCCCCCGCCACCCCCAAAGAAGTATCTGAGTAAGTGCATTTTAATTGAGCTATTTTTGTTTTTACTTTTACTTGAGTACATTTTTACACCAGTATTCTACTTAAGTTAAATGTTATCAAGCTAACAGTTCTTGTACTTAAGTAGATTTATTTTGTACTATTTTCCACCTGTGAATTTAACAGATGATACTGACAGTTTTGATTTGGAAAAATGATTTGTACTTCAAAAATGTGAAAAAAAATCGCAATATATGAATTCTCAATAACCAACATATCGCAATGTCGTGATAATATAATATCGTGAGGACCGCGGCTGATCAGTGTGTCTTAGCTTTATGTGAATCCTGGCTGCAGACATGGCAGCTTTGTGCATTTTGGCACAGCTGCTAAGCGTAATATCTATCCACTTATCTTCTTAATTTTTTCTTTTTCTGGGGCTCATTAATGTTGATAAGCTGTGTTTCAGTGAGGGGTCCCCTCTGTGTCCCACTATCACCATGGGACAGTACAGTGAGGATAGCACCATTGTTACTGTCGACCCTGGATGAAGGTGATGAAGGTCAGTAAATGCTGGAGCAGGGCTTGATAAGAGTCTCTGGGCTCCAAACGGCATATTTCTCTGAGAAACAGGAGGCTAAAAATAGCTGACAGAGCACCATGGGTAATTACACGAACCAAAAAACACTGGTCTCTGATGTCAAGAACTCATTTCAACAGTGAAGTTGGCCTTGTGACACCAATGAAAGTTTTATAACTGTGTCACAATGTGAAATACATAATCCCCCTCCCCTAATCTTTCCCTCTCATGTCTGGTTGGGTCAGGTTCAACATGACAGGACGAGGCAATCTTCAAAAATGATTGACAGTTCAAAGGCTGCAAGAGTCCAAACAGTCGCTCGTGTTTCTTCATATGTGTCAGCTCAAAGCGGTGGTCAAAATGTGGCTGTCACTGGATGTCATTGTGAGCGTTAATTACCACTGGGACGTTTTCAGATCAAAATCATGGCTACAGTATCTTTTTGCTGTATGTGGAAACATCAGCTACATACTTTGGGCTTAAAAGAAAAGATTTATTTTGACTTGTGGACTCATGTTTGACTTAGTTTTTAGCAAAGATGTCCAGTGTATTTTCTCACATGCACAATAAAAGCAGTTTTTAAATTTATTTCAGATTCATTCCCTATTGAAGACTAATAGCCTCTGTAAGTGTGAGTGCCTATGCCCTTCACTTTCTTGACACCTCTGTAATTTTCACACATTTTCCCGAAGTCCTTCTGCATTTTTGCTCTCAGACTTGCTGCCCTTTTTACAAGTAAAGGCACACTCATAAAGACGAGACGTACATCTGGCAAGGTCGATCAGATTATTACATAGGAACTCATGGAAAAAACCAAGAGACTAAAATAATGAACCTTTGTTGTTTCATACCTGCAAGACTCAGCCAAATCTTTGCTATATTAGCAAACTAAGGTTGTATTTTATCAAGGCTTTACTTATTATGGATAATCTTCCCTCTAGTAGTCAAAAATCTACAAATGCATCTTTAAAAGAAAGGTCTAACAAGGCCTTTGGTTGTTGCTCCAATCCTCAGATGCATCAACAAGATCACTAAGATTTACCGGCAATGCATCCACAAAGCATCAACTTTTCATGAGCTAATAAAAACCGCTCTGTTTGTGACAATTCTTGCAGGTCAACCTGAAGGTTAATGGTTTATTTAGCAGAAGAGTTAGGAGAAATGTCTTCATGAAGAAACAAATGACCCTTCATGTTTAAACAATTGCATTTAAATCTCCAGATTTCCAGGTTCATGGCTTTCATATACATGTACACGAACAATGGAAAATAAGAAAAAAAGAGGAGGGCATGTTTGCAGTGGATCTCTTTGTGATAATCGAGTCAAAAGTTTCTCAATCTTTCAAAAATCTTCATTTTTCAATCTGCCCTATTCTTTAGAAATGTCAGATCATGATATTATGATCAAAAGCAAGAGACAATTCTAACAACAGTCAAAGTCACGTAGCATTATCAATCACACTTCACCCTGATGTAATGGAGAATATGAGAGCAGATATGAAAACATGGGAACTTCAAAGTAAAAGCTTAGGTAATGGAAAAGCAACCTTGGCCATGAATTGAGTCGTGGTGATCCCGTCGGCCTCGCCGCTCCAGGCATATCTGTGGAGACTGACATCATAAACATTTCACCAGGAGGACATCTGTTATCTGTCCTCCAAGAAGTTGTGAAATCGTCATGTCTGGCAAGACAGCTGGTGTACGACGAAGTGTGAGTAAACACTTTTGCCTTGATGCACCTGCAGATGTGTATTTTTATCTCGCGGCTTAAGTGTTTGGAGAAAGACATGAATCATTTTTTTCATGTCTAACTTGCAGCTTTGGATTCTGTATGCTTTTGTTCTTTCCTTGAAACCTTTCTAAGTAAACTGACAGATGGAAATGTTTTTTTTTTCCCTCTGAACTTTATTCATCACTCTCCACTGTTTTCCTCATTACCACTTCTTTGTTCCCTCAAATGCACTTTCCACTCCCTTGGCCAACAATTTTCCCCCTCAGCAGCTCAGAGAAACAGGAACTGGTTGCAGACCTACAGTAGCACTGATTTGAGCTGAACAATGCAAATACAGGTTTTCACCAATGAAAGCATCATGTGAGGAATGGGTTAAGGCTCTCAGTCCATTATGCTGAGATGGGAGAATTCATCACTCATAGTTACGTCATATTTTTGAGCAGAAAGGAGGATCTGCGATTACACAGAGCTGGTGCGACTCTCTTGGAACTTCTTTGGAAGTTAATTGTTGGGAGCTCGGCTGCCAACATGTTCGCTTTCCTCACGAGGAGAGCGCCCATGTCCACTCATCTGGATCCAAAACTCTACTACCTCCTCCTAAATCTCTGTTTTTGTGTAGCAGCATGGCCACGTGGTAAGTCAAAGGCATTTGTTGCAGTTTTGATTGACTGTGTTTCTTATCGTACATAATACTGGAGAGTTTCTTTCTTACCTGTGGGGGGGGGGG
>JAQLOL010000001.1:27346318-27362444 GCA_029783665.1 Naso thynnoides
TCGCCCAATGTCAGCTGGGATTGGCTCCAGCCCACTGCAACCCTGCCAAGAAAAAGCAGTTACAGATAATGGATGATTGGATAAGCTGTTGATTCAGTTGAGGTTTGTGTTTCATTTATCACCAGAAAATATCTCCACAGATTCAGCCATCAAGACTCCAGTGTGTGCACCTCCAGAGAAACCAGTGAATGGATATTTGCTGCCTGTGTATGGCCCAAAGCAAGAGCTCATATCTGTAAACTACCGCTGCCATCCACTTTTCACGCTGATCGGCTCCCAGCAGAGGATCTGTCTGCCTAATGGAACGTGGAGTGGTACAGTTCCCACATGTGCAAAAGGTAAATTTTCACCAAGAGGCTTCTGGTCTCTATTTCTGGTGATTGTGAAGTACAGTAGCCGTATATTGCATTTACTGGGAGAGTTTGTTTCATTTCTTTTTTAAGCACATACTCATACAGGCCAAACAAGCAGAGTCCGGTGTTCCCCTCCCCCCAAATTGCTAAATGGCTATCACAGACCTGCGTCTGACACAGCTGGAGGTGCAGAAACTGTTGAGTTTTTCTGCAAAAAGTCCTACATTCTCAGTGGAAACCAGCACAGTACCTGCCTCTCTGACGGATCCTGGAGCAGCAGGTCACCTAAGTGTGTGAGAGGTACCTGTTTTCAAAAACACATCAGAGCTGCGAACACATTGTTACACACACAAAGAAGGCCATCTTTCTGCCATACTATGATGTGACAACAGCTTGAAATGTTTCCAGCATAAAGTTAGTTTTGCTGTTTGTTTATCTAACACCTCAAATTAGCAGGAAATCTACATAAGCTGACACTTGTAAAAAGTAACAAATTAGGAAGAAACGCACTGTGATGTTTATTTAACAGTCTCATTTGTTTGTATTAGTAACAGTTTAGATTTTTTCTTGATGATGAATGTTTCCCTTATATTTTCTGCATAGAATTTTTCCTGTTTATGCTAAACATTTATTTGTCTTGCTGAAATCAAACAGTTTTTTGCAGTAGTGGCTCAGAAAATTGTTCTTGTGCACCAACAGTCGCCTGTTCAATTTTCTCCCACAGCATGTCGAGAGCCCAAAGTGTCTGAACTTGTGCGACAGAGTGTGATAGAGCAACACCTGATATCAAGGTGGCCACTAAGACACATTGTGCATTTTTAATGTATGAAATTAAAAATGTTGGTTGTGAATTTCACTCACGTTAAAAACAGTTTTCCGACATTTAGTCATTCGAGTGCAGATAAGAAACCATTAAGACCTTTTCTATAATTATTTCCACAGAGAGGATTCAGACCAAAGACTCTCATCGACATACAACATGCATGACTTGTTGTCAGCTGGTTTTATTCCACTTACAAACCACAAACAGTCAACACAAGACACCAGCGGCATCGTTGAGCTTCCTCGTGGTTTTCACCCAGTCTACACCAGCATTGACTACAAGTGTGCATCCCCGTTCTATCACAACGCAGGAAGCTCCCGACGCACCTGTCTGAAGACTGGCAGGTGGAGTGGACGTCATGTTTCCTGTTCACCAGGTGAGAGCAGCAGCAGTTTAGACCCAGCCAACAGAAATAAATGTTTAATGTGAGGCTATGTAACTTAATAATGTTTCTGCTAATGGACAAAATCATTGTAAGTTCAACAGTATTATGGGTTTTGCTGCTAAAAAGCAGGTTTGGTTTTTGTTTCTTTCTTTATTTATTTTTTTCTTTTTTTGGTCAGGTTAGACCAGTGACTTATAATGGCTTTTACATGCTCTGTGTTTTTGGCTGAACCAGCCCAACACATGACTGTGTCCCTGACTGACAGACTGACTGACTGAGCATTGTTTAGTGAGCAGTGTGTGTCCGGGTCTTTCCATTGCTCCTTGGGTTTGCTCACAGCATGTGTCCATGTTTTCCAGCCATAACACTGCAGTTATTTCACTGTCATTTCAATGCGAGTGAGAAGCAGGAGTTTGAGGAAGCAGGTTTGTTCCTAAATGCCGGTCTGCTTCTCTTTCCCTCCTGATGTTGTGTGTCTGTCAGAGGAACGTTTAATGTGAAACAGCGGTATCGTGTTTACCGATCTAATTAGGTCCGTTTATATTTGAGGAGACGATCTCTGTTGATCAGCTTTTAGACAGTCACAAGCACAGCACGCTAGCTCTGCAGCTAACAGCTCATTGCTACAAACTAGCTTAAAAAGGAAGCTGTCTGTATGCTGTTTAATTGTTTAGCTTAGCTTTCCGCGAATCTAAAATCTGACAAACTCTTGTGTACTGCTGCCGACCAAGACAGCCCCTCCTCTAGCAGCAGCAAGAGGACAGAGGAGACCCAATACTGAACCATTCTCTCCAAACCTCACTCAGAATTGTTTGGAAACAAATCTAAAATGCTGATAAATGTAATCATATTCCTGACATCAGTGAGATATTATTGAAAAGGGAAAACGACTGGAGCCCAAAGATCATCTTAAGAAAGTTTTTATTCAGGTGCAAGCATTCACACTCGTGTCAAAACATTAGTGAATGCTTGGACCTACAGAAAAACTTTTTTAAGATGGTCTGTTGAGCTCTCGTCATTTCTCCTTTTGGATGTTTTTGTGATACTGGTCCGTTATCGCCGGTCTTCCTTTTTAAAAACTGCTTTAGCACGTGAACCCTCTTAAGTTGAGATATTATTGACTTTATTCAGAAATATTTGGAAATATACTCAGAAGTACCTAAGCACTGTGTAGTCTGTAAACTAGTCTCATCTATGGAAATTAAAAAAAAAAGATAACAGGCCCACAGAAGTCTTCATCCTTCTCACTGCACCACATAATGCAAACACCCTATTGTTCCTAGAAGCACAACAGTATTATTCATCCTATTATATATTGATGACCAACTAAGATAAACAGCATAACAACTACTAATATCCAAACATGCTCATGTTATGCATTATCATAATATCTTAGTTCTCAAGTTAAGATTATTCTGTCAAATGTATGACTCTTCCCTACTTGTGCTACCTTTACACTTTATTATTAAGATTAACCGTTGCCCTGTAATTCCAGTTTGTGGCCACAATGGCGCTGTTCAGCAAAACTTCCATAGATTTGCTTTACAGAGACTCAGCCTTCAGAGAAAACACTTGTTCTCTTTGCTGCAGAGAGCTGATGAAAAGAAAGCGAAACTCTCATGTGTGCTTGGTAAATATGAAGCTATAGCTATCAGCTGGTGATCTTAGCTTAGCATAAAGGCTAGGAATGGGCAAACAGCAAGTCCTCTCATATAACCCTCTGCAAGAAAACCAATACACTGATTATTCTCAAGGTCAATTTATTCCTTTAATTGTCCAACACTTGTCCCCTCACACAGGTGTTCTCACTTATTTTGCTAATTAGTCATGTGCAGATTGTGCTTGATTGACATCTTTCTGACCCTCCAATTAGTTTTGTTTAGCCTACTGGGGCAATTTACTCCTGAAATTTATGTTGGTTTGTAAAGTTTGGTGAGCTGGAATTGCATTAAAGCTCCAAACAACTTCAATGTGAGCAGAAATCTAATTAGTCTAATTAGTCTCATAAGTAGAACAGCTGTTTCTGTGTGTGCAGAGTCGAAGAAGTTAAAAACCCTAAACAATTCTGTGTATCTGAATATTTCACTGAATTTAAAAGTCAAGTTTAATTTAGTGTGCACACAGTTTTTGACAGTTTGTTATGTACTTGCATTTTTGAGCCTACTCATTCTTATTTTTACTTTTCTGCAGTTTGTGGCAAATTCGACACTTTCAGTCCACACAACCTAACAGACACTCAGTGGCCGTGGCACGCAGCCATCTACATCCGCTCACCCCCGGATCACACTGCCAGCACCCACAGGCCACGTGGAATAAGCATGTCTGTCCAGCAGGGGGCCTCAGAGGAGTCCACATTCTGGTTCCTGGCCTGCAGCGGGGCTCTGCTCTCCCAGCGTAGTGTCCTGGTGGCAGCTCACTGTGTGGTAGACAAGGACAAGCAGCAGACCCTTCACCCAGCACAAGTGAAGGTTGTCATGGACATGCAGTACCAGACATCCAAGGATCGACTAAAAAGCCTGAACCACCTCAGGGTACAGTACAGTCTACTAGCCAGAGAAAAAAACAAAAATGTGTAACATTTTTTGCATTTATTATATGAGTTTGTTGAAAACTTTCCTACGATAAAATCTTTTCATAACAAAAGACATCTAAATACCCAGATAAAAAACTAGACTAATTGGTTTAAGCCCATTATATTTCTTGATAATAAATAGTCGTTTAAATGGTGGCAGTATGGTAACAGTTCATAATAAGGGTACAAATATTGAATGTTTATTTATGTAAACATGTTTATGTATTTCTGTTTATTATGTTAATGTGTGTATCTGGCAACCAGCTTGATTTAAGACAGAACAAAGCTTCAGACTTTATGAAAACTGATACTGTTCAGCTTTCAGAGCGGCTGAAATCAAATTTAATGGATCTGGAATCCAGCTGACTCGATCACATAGCAATACTGTCCCAACCTTTAAATGATGATCTATTAAGGATGAACTAATCACATGAATCTCAGTGGCTTGATCATTTGTTAATAATGAACAACAGGAATTCAAGATGTATCCTGCATTAACTCAGCATGAGTCATTAAATCAGCATGAGTCACGCATTTGTCAAGCAAGAAAAAAAAAAAGATTTCTGGCCTTATTATAAAGTTTAACCACATCATTTCACCTGCAACTTACCAAATGCATGCTCATTATAGTCTTAAAATTGTTGTGCAACTTTTATTTTCAGGTTGGCCAAAAAAAAGTTTCCTGTGACTGAAAAGTCTACTGAACAGCAGATGCCGTGATAATGTGTCAAAGCGAAGAATCTTAAATTAAATAGATTTAATCTTCTGGTTAGACGTTTGTTTATAAATAGTACAGGAAGAAATCCTGTAGTATTTAGATGTGCACATTAAGCTTTGCTGCGATCCAAGTGTATTTGATTTGAATTTGAAGTATTACGCATCTTGACGTGAAGTATTAGATGTATTCCAAAAACAACATAACGTGGCACATTCTTAGTGGAGCCAGATTTTCTCAGGTATTCTGTATTATAATTTTCATTTGATGCCCTCTCTCTTTATGCCTCTACAGGTTTCAGATGTTTTAGTCCATCCCAACTTTTACTCTGCACCGGACTCCGATGTGGCTGTACTCAAGCTGAAAGACAAGGCCAAGATTAGTGAGCGTGTACTGCCAGTGTGTCTGCCCAAAGTGCAAGGAGGAGAGGTGACTGTGCAGGAGGCTTACACTGCCAAGTGGATTTCACCAAACGATTACAGGCACCCGAGCCGCCACACTCCCGTGAGCCAGACTCAGCTTGTTGAGTTGGGTGATGTTGCTCTATGTGAAAGAGAATTTGCTCGAGAAGGAGCTCACACCACAGTGATCAGTGACAATAAACTGTGTATTATTAGAAAGCCGGCCAGTCTTCAAAGCCCTTGTCCCCGTGTTGTTCCAGGCATCACGGCCGTGCCAGCTGTGTTTTTATCCACAAGTGGTGTCTCGTCAGGTCAAGAGGAGGCTCAGGAATCCTCCAGCGCAGGTTGGCAGCTTCTCGGTTTAGAGACTTTCAGCTATGAGGAGAAGAACTGCCACCGGCAGACTTACACAGTTCAGACACGAATCGCCAACTTTCGAGACTGGATAGAAAAAAACATGAAATAGATTTTTTCCCCCCATTATCTCATGTTAAATTCTAAATGATCATTTATTTCCAGTTCTGTAAATCTCACAGTTGGTGGAAATGGTGCAGAAGGAGCAGGCAGTGAGAACACAACAGCACAACATTTGCTGTGATAATTTTGTTCCTGCTGTCATTCTGTGTCAATATCAGAAAAACGGAGAGCTGCTCTGCTGGTTCTCTACTTGTATCTCTTGTGTGCATGTCATCGTTCTGTATTCTGGCCCCATCTGCTACAAACAACTCAATATGACCTGTTTAATATTAACACACACACACACACACACACACAGTCATGACATGTGAATGTTGTTTTTGTCATTTATATTTTTCAAATTAAATCCTTAAAGATAATAATTGTTCTTTTTTAAAAAAAAATACATTAATTCTCTGGATACCATTTTGAGTCTTTGGTGCTCAGTTCATTAGTTATGCACTCACTTCAGGTGAAATGCTACAAAATTAGGTTTATAGTGACTGGAATAAATAAAATCCATAAATTTTCTTATATTACTCTTGTGGCACTGTGTAACTCAAACTCACTTTGTGTTACTTGTGCTTCATTCTGAGCATATGCCCTCAATTTGCAGAGTTTTCATTACATTACGTTACTTTGATCCGAAAATGAACTTACTATCGCTATATTAAACTTGTAATATATATAATAATGCACTAAAGACTCAATCTTTCACATTCAGAGGTCAGTTTCACATCTACAAAGTGCTTTAAAGTTCCTGGTTCAATCTTGGTGTCTGACCTTCGACTGTCCTCGAGATAAACATTTTCCAAGAAGGAGAAGTCATTACCTCCAAAGTACGACACATGCAAGTGAAAATATGGATCATCTTATTTAAATTAATATTATTAATTTGCACATTTTATTTGTCTAATAAGAGGCAGAACTATTCTAACAACCTTTAATTTGAAATACAATGAGAGATACTTCTCCTAATTTGCATTCATTTCCAAGCTTCACGTGTGCAATTGTGCATGGGGGTACACTTTGTCCTGCCATGCACGTATCTGTTACAGTAAATATGCACTGTACCTGTGCGTCTGCAGCATGTTTGCATGTGAGGTTATGCATTCGTGAGTTTCTCTGCAGACTCTCCAACATGTGCTGTCATTGAGAGAAACACACTGAGAGGATTTGCTAAACTTAGCTCTTACTCCTGAGACGCAGACACCCGCTGTGCTCTCTGCGGCTTTGTGCAAGACACCTTTTAAGCCCCGCCAATTAAACAATGAGTAGCTCAGTAGTCTGTCCCTGCGACTTGTAAACCAAATAGCCTGAAAAAGAGCAACTACTACAAACCAAACAGACAGGAATCAAAGAATACAGTAGTCAGGACCAGAAAATGCATTAGAGCGCTACTGTGAACACATGAGTGACTCTACTGCATCAAAAACATCATAGAACAAACTACATGTGGACACTGAGTAATGCTTTGAATACAAACGCATCTGCAGCCTTTTATTATCTGTGTATTTGAGTTGACATCATGGGCTTTTGCGCTTGCAGAGGTCTCCATCTTACTGTATGATGTCACGATGCTAAAAAAAGGTGTGAAAGTCTGCTAATCTATTACTCTTTAACTGAGAGAACACCCCACCCACACCTGAGAGGAGGAGGACCTGACCTCTCATCTCAAATCCCCTCCCCTCTGTCTGTGCATCAGTGTGGACGCTGTGCATGTGCAGGGTGTCTGTCTGAGGTGAGAGGATTTCTATACCTTAGAGTAGAAGAGGAGGAGAAACCTGCTGCAACACCTGTATGAATTCTATTTAAATAAAACTCAGCAAATCTTCATGCTGCTCTGATTCCACGTACGTGAAGCAAATTTACATCCATTCCACAAAAGAAAAGCCCACCAATTTAGAGAAGACAAGACTTCGACAGGTGAGCCCTTTTAATTTAAGGATGCTAGAGGTAGATGACTACACTGTTCTCTTCTACATGAGGAGTAAGGAGTTAAGTTATTCCTGCACGTTGATGCTGAGTGATGTAAATATTTGTAATGAGATGCTTTCTAGGTCAGACGTACTGTAAAGTATGTAGCTATTAGGATTGTTCCAACGTTGTTAGCGCCGTGACCCAGTTCCAAGCATACCTGACTATGATGGTTGGTGCTGCGTTTGGTTGCATTCCAATTCCTTCTCCTGAGTGAATGGCTCATTGTAGGTCAACCAAGGATCCTGGCAAAATTCCCTCTGATGAAAAATCTGTAAACAAAGTCCTGAAATAGGCTGCATTGTTCTTCATCCACCTAACAGACTCGGAAAACATAAAAAGCATAAACTGTTGGTGAATTTAATGATTAATGACTTTACATTTTAGGACAGGAACTTGTGCATTTCATGAAAGTGACAGTTTCTTAAAGCGATGCAAAACTGGTGGCCTTGGGCCACATGTGCATCATTAGAGATACGACGTTCTGTGAGATTCACTCCCACAGAACTCCACAACTCGAGACAAGGCTGCACAAGGATAAAATTCAAAAGAATAGCCCGAAGGGTTACACTTTGAATTCTGGGAAAAATTAACCAGATGGGTTGCACATCAGACAGTGTCTTCTTTTCTGTGCATCTTGTTGGGGAACGTGACTGCAGACATAATCACATCTTCTTTTGACATTTTCTAAATGCAACAATGCTTTGGCACATTTCAGTATATGACACTGCATACACTGCAGTCTTTCAAAAGGGTTATATTGTACTTACTCCAGACATGTCTCTAGGGAACATTGTGAACACATTTTTTTTTCCTTGTCATTTCTCTTCATTGTGCCTTTTGCCATCAAACAACTGCTAAAAAGAAATCAGAATTACAAAAACAAGTTAGTTAGAGAGAGTGAACATCCATTACAGCTTGCAAATCACCAAAGGAAAATCATATTTTTAGAAAAGTAGAAAATGGACTATACTTTCATTACATCAGAAGACAGTCCTGTAAAATATCTTTGAAGGAAAAAGGCCCCTCTCACTCATTTGTGCATCAAAGAAACTTTCAAGCATCTCATCAGAGAGAAGCCCTGAGGGTTTGCTTCAGGCCCTGAGGAGAAATATCCATATTCCTTCACTAAAATGACAAGTCGTCCCTGTGAGGCACAACGTCCACAAATACTCAAAAAAACATTTTAATCAATACAGGAACTTGTTTAAGTCTTTTCTCTATAGTAACCGTACATGATCATTACATCTTATTTCCTTGTATTTAAAAAGAAGAACAGCTTTGTAATGTTTTTTTTCTGACTGAAAATAAGACTGTGCAACATCAAAGCGTTCAAAGGTTGGATTACTCATTGGATTTATGTTTCTGTTCTGCAATAAAATATATATTTTCATGAAAAAATATAATGTTGAAAGAGCCACTTGTATACTTAAACTGCATAGTACAAATGTTTGAGCATGAGACTTTTCAGAGGTCTTGTCCTCATTATGAAGATGCTTAACAAACTTTACAAACTCTAAGTGAAACAGAGAATAAAATGTGTATATCTAGTTAACAAGATATTACATATTAACAAGTCTCTGGAGCTGTTGATGAATCTTTTTTTAATGGTCAGTGGAAGCTATTTCTCACGGTCACAATAAGCTAAGCATGCACTTTCAATAACAATGCACAGAAGTGGAAACTGATATCAGTGTTGTCACTTAACTGTCAGTAAGAAAGAAATGAAGCGCACAGTTCTCACTGTATAATTTAGCTTTAATTGACCTTTCTCTGTGTGAAGAAGGACAAGAAGACTTTGTGAAATGAGTCTGAGTAGGAACGGCACTTTTCTTTTCAACTTCATTACCAAGAGGAGAGCATGATGGCAGAGCAAGTCAAGAGGTGCTTATCAGATCTGAAATTTTTTAATAGTACATCTCCTGCATAAGTAAGTGCAGTTAACTGTCATAATCAGGAGCTGGTGCTGAGCTCTGACTCAGATCCAATTGAAACGCTGCTCTTACAAGACAAGAAGATGTAATTAAACTCATCATTGAAACAGGATCACCAGCCGTGCATCACGCCTCTATGATGCAAAACAGGGTTGCATTTAGCGCACTTAGTCGCTGTATTTAGCCCACTCTGGTATTTGCATCCGCTGGTTACTTTTTCGCATGCACTTCATACGTGTTTGTTCCAAGACTTTTTTACCCTATTGTTGTTAATTTACATATCCATCTACAGTCTGAGCTAAAAGACCGAGCCACCCACCAAATCATGGGTATTTTCCCCTCAAAAGCTGCTTTTTTAAACAAATTTTTTTTCCATAAAAGTAAAAAATGTTTGTTTGTATCTAGCGAAAATTCTCTATTATGCACAGTTGAATATATGCCTTTATCCCTGACTGGTACTTTCTCTTTTCAGCTTTATTACAGACCAACTGCTTAATTGATTATTTGCATGTTTTTTCTTTTTGTTTTTCAAAGACATGCTAACAATCTGCTCTTTCTTTGACTTAGCAGTTGTGATTGAGGGATGACGCAGGCGATGCCATTCCCCATTTTGTTCAGCCAAACAACCACGGTGTATCCCCCTTGTTAACCTGACATTCATCTGTAAAAAGTGAAGGTCAGAGGGGTTGTTTAGTTGAATATGTTAGCCTGGTATGTCTGATTCATTCACCCTTTATGTGACGGAGGTCTGTGCAAGTTAGAATCTATGACCTCAACCTTGGCTCTGAAATATCAGAAGCCTAAATGTGCTTCGCATAAATAAATCCATGGTGCTCAAGTGGCAGACAGATTTGTAATTTTGCTTTTTCTCTCAAAAGGGTCCATTATATCCTAAAGCAACCTATAGCAACTTAATTCTGTAATCCTTTTATACTGTATCCCATGCACTAGTAGTGCAAACTTCATGATTAGTGTTGTGAATTGTGAAGAAGCACCTTGTAGTTGCAGAAGAGCAAAGAAAGGAAGGAAAAGGAAAATTGAGACGCATTGCTGCCTCTGTCATTTCAGTATTATTTCACGATTCAGTATCTCTCAGAGGCCTCTTTCATGTCCGTGTGCACCTCATCAGGCTTTTGACTAAGTCCAGTGTGCTCAAAGATGCAGCTGCACTCGAGAAAGTAGAAAGAGCGAGAAAACCATAAAGGCTGAAGGTTGGGGGAGTGTGGAGTCCTTCAACCAGGAGACAGAGGTTTAAATTCTAGTAAAAGGAAAAATAAAGGAATGTGGCAACTTTTCTTCTTTTTGTTATTTGCCTCCCTACTGAGTTTCAGACAAGAGGATAGATACCACTCTATCGATTGTGTGTGCAGTAACAAGGAAGAGACGGGCAGAGCTCACCAACCGCTAATTAGCTTAGCTCAAATACTGGTAATCAATGGGAAGTGCTAGCCTGCCTCCACCTACAGTAGTCAGAAATACGTTCCAACAACTCCAAACGGTCCTGTTGTGACTTGTTTTTTTTAACGATATGTTATTTTTAGAAGCAGATTAGCCCTTTATGTAATTTTAGAATCAAATATGTATCACAAGTAAACTGCAGGATACATGCGTAGCAATAAACAGCAGAAGAAGAAAAAATACATTAAGTGCTGATCTGAGTGTAGAAAAAACATATCACGGTGAATAAACAAGGCATTACAAGCACACAGGACCGTTCAGAGTTGTTTGAAAGTTTAATTGATGACTTTAGACAGAGGCAGGCTAGCACTTCCCATTGACTACCAGTGTCTGAGCTAAGCTAATTAGCGGTGGGTGAGCTCTGCCCGTCTCTTCCTTGTTACTGCACACACAGTCGAAAGAATGGTATCTATCTTGTTGTCTAGAACTCGAGAGTGAGGCAAATAATAAAAAACAAAAAAAAGTTGGCGTATCCCTGTAAGGATATTTTTTATAAATCTAACCAAGAAGTTTTGTTGCCTCAAATGTTTCACAAAGTTAAACAAGGGATTTATACTGCAGTTACTTCACAAAGTTAACTATGTGTTAGAAAGGCCCTCTGGCACGAATTCTCTGCATTGCGAAAACAGTCACTGAAGGTGAAATTTGATGAGTTTAAACTGAGAATGTGTTGTAACAAAATATATCTTATAAATACATTTAAGACAAATTATCAGTAAAATTAAATAAAAATATATGTTGATAATAAGAAGTACAGAAAAAATCCTGAGTCAGTTAAGGCAACAAATACAATTCTGTAAGCAAAGGCTGATCGCACTTGATTAATGATTAATGTGAAGATGGCAAATGTCAGAGAAGAGAAAGAGGAGAATTATATGTGTTTTTTTTCTCTTTTTCTATTTTGTCTTGTTTTCTTGTTTATTGTCCAAGATTTGGTGTTTGAATATCATGTCTTATCCACAGAAAAGCATCCCCCAGGAAAAAAAGCTGCTACTTGATTTATTATTTGCATTTCCTCACTTGTTGTCCATAAAGAAACACTTAAGGTCTTACTAAAACATTCTGTTTGCATGAAAAATATTTTCCAGTGTTTTATTTAAATAGTCACTTAAAACAAAAAGAAGTTTTCCTTGTATTCATAATATCTTGACCTTTACACTGAAATGTCTCTGTGTGGGTTGCATTCAGTGCTTGCTTTACCTTGAAAACTGCTGTGCATCAAAATCTTTCATTTGGCTACAAATCCCAGAAAATCATAAAAACTTTATTAAAGTTAAACAAAAACAGTAACTTCCATAACTGGTTGAACTGTGAGCAAAGTTTGGCTTTATTTTTTCTTTCCAAAGTTGATATTTCTGGAGCCTTTTTAAAGGAGTGTTATTCCTTCACTGCAAATGGAGATTTTTTCGGCTGTAGTGAAGAAAAGATTTTTTGTGACCTGAGAGCAAGATTTCCCTAAAAGTGTTGACATATTCAGTAGAACCCTGAGGAAAGCTCATTAACCTTCATCCTTTCTTGCTCATTGAATTATCACTATTTTACGGACTGACTTAACCCTGTGTTGTGGTATCCTAGTAGACTAAATCTAAATCTCTTGAGACTAAATCTGTGTGCAGTTAATGGACTTTCCACACCTACAGCAACCATGTGTCTGTGTTATATAACAGGGGTTAGAACAAGCTGGGAAACATATTCTTTTTAACTTGTATTTGCAGTATGTAAACACCAGTGAGACAGTTTATTAGACACAATGATGCATATTTAAAAAAAAACAAAAAAACATCTGTAGCCAAATATATAAATAAATACTAGAAAAACTTGGATCAGGCTAACTTCGAAGCATGAAATGACTATATGCCTCTCTGGATGTTTCTGTTAGCTTAACTGTGGGTTAAGATAAATGACCTCTGCATGTGAAAGCTGACTTTCCTGTTACTGTACCGAAAGGGGTTAAAAAAATAAAACTTGAATTTGTTTTGTTAGCGGTCTCAAAATCAGGATTTCATTGACACTGTGTTAAAAATGGGTACTGGTTCTTTCATGGCTAATACTCATCTGCATATTCTGTTCATCGGCACTGATGCACATCTGCAGGGGTTTAGGAATGTGGAAAGAGGGGACTGGCATGAAAATGCTTATCAGGCCCAGCGGATCGACTTACAAAAGAAAAAAGACAAAAGAAAAAGGATCTAAGTGGTTTTGAAAGAGGGTTTATTGTTGGAGCATTGAGTGACAGGAGCTCGACTGGCAAGTGTTAAAATAGGAAGAGTGGCTGAAGTGACATCTGCATTTAGATCTGCAGTATGAGAACAACACTGACAACAAAGGGTCAGGAACTGCACTCATCAGCGCTCGTTCTATGGCTGTGACACTCATGCATTAAAATGATATGTGAGGAAAAACTAAAGAGCAAGTCTTGAGGTGCCTGAGTATGTCAATGCAGAGTGTGACCAGACTGTGTAAGCAAGGAAAATCCTTTGACAATTAACCAGAAAGTTATTATAGTAGAGTTGCAGCACATAAACCCCTCATTAAAAAGATTAATGCGCATTTTAGAGTGTGATGGTGCAAAAACCATAAGGCGCAAGTCTCAAGAGATTTGGAATGAGTGACATGATCAAACAGAACTTCCCTCGTGATATTCTCGACATGTGCACGCGTGGCACACACCACAGGAAACCCTACAGCTCTGAATGCTCAACCCCTGCTGGGAGGAGATCGTGTGGCTCTGTTGGGCTGTAAGGGGCATTTTGCTGCCAAGATCTGAGTCTACCTGTTCTCTCTGCAAATGAATGCAAAGCAATTGTGAGTGATCACTTTATCCTGTGATCAAAATTTTCTATTCTGAGGGGAGTGGTCTCTTCCAGGATGATAATAACCTCATCGTTATGGCACAAGGCGTTGCTGAATGCTTTGATGAATCTGAAAAGGATGTGAGTCACATGCTATAGTGCCTTCAGAGTCATTAGATTTCAATCCAGTTGAATACCTTTGGGAGATTTTTTGACCAAATGAGCAGCTGTCTTTTTCTGGGAAATGTTGATCCCTTACTCTGGTAGAGTTACAAGACTTTTGGAATTAATACCAAGGTGCATTAGAGGTCTCTTCTAATGGCACTTGGTGGCCCAACTCCTTATTTAGAAACTTTGTGTTGTTTTTTTTTTCTCCGGTTTGTTACCTGCTAGTATATCACTCAGGATTTTCTTTCCATTTTTATTTAAACTCAGGTGGTCCTGTCCTAATTGTAGGAATTTTGTACATCCTTTTTTTATTCTCTTGGCTGATGAACAAAATAACTATGGTACCAAAATGTTTTTCCCCTGTAGATATTTTAATGACTCAGGATTTGTTTATGCTTGTTCCATTCCTTACAAAGACCAGCGATAAAGTGGCTCTGAATAGAAATTGTGGGATTTTAGGACGTTTTATCTGACTACATAGATAGTTTGTTTTATTTTCTACCAAGGGACACCAGATGCATCATGTAATTTACCTACAGCACTCAAAATGGACAAAATATCCGACATCTTTGTACTTTTGGGAGCTGTCTGTCCCTGTTAACTCAATTCACAGCATGATAAAGTATGATTGCCAGAGCCTTTTTGTATTTTAAAAATAATCAAGACCACCTGCATGACATGTTGTGTGTATAGTAAAGCCATTGTATGTTAAGATTGTGTTATAAAATTATTTATATTTCCCATCTCCTGTTTCACTCAAATATTTTAATCTTCTTTTTTATAACTAATAACCTAATTCAGACATTATGTGTAACATGACAATCAATGACAACAACAGCTAATTCTGATGTTACATTTTTAGATTCCCTTCTTCATGTATGAATGTCGTGTGAGCGTGCAGGACAGGGCAGTATCACATTACACCCTTTAAAAAGGTCAAAAGAGGACAGAAGAGATTAAAAACAGAAAAGCCAGTAAGACATGATCGTTGGAGGTTGTGTTTATATGGTTGTCAGTTTATGATCATCCTATCATGTGTGAATGTAGGTTAATATTAGGTCATGGAGAAAGGTTAAAGAATTTATTTGTGACAACAAACAGCTTTACTCATTGCCTGTTTAGTATATTAAGTATTTATTATATGATTTGATGGCCACTGAAAGGATCCACCACCATGATTCACCTTTGTTTTCTGATTTTTGGAAATATGTTGTAGGACATCACAGCTGTAGACTTATTATCTGAGAGTGTCCTACCCACCCCAGTGTGTATGTGTGCTGGATTAGAGTGGCTCAGAACAGATTAGTTAATTATAGACACCTGCTGTCTAAGCGTGGTGTGTGTTGTCAGGTGTTGCAGCATGAGGTCGACTTGTTGCTGAGGGGAGAAAAGGTGGAGCGAGATGTGGAATTTGCATGGACGAATGCTTTGCCATGTGCTCTTAGATTGTCTCTTCTCTGCCTGACCGAGCTCTGAGAGCCGCTCAGTGACGGGAATCTTCACACATACTGCTCGAGGACATACCGTCACCTACTCAACACACTTAGGCCTTGTCAACACATGATCATTAACAAAATATTAGCATAATATAGCTATAAATAACTCTTTGGTCCATTTAGAAATGCAGTGTTAGATCATTTAAAATGGATCTTTGGAAAACATATTAACTCCATTTGCAGTGTTGACAGCTGTTTTTATTTATGTTTACATGAGGTTATTTGGTGCTGTTGCTAACCTTGCTAACAGGACTTTTTACATTTTTACATATTTACATTTACACATAAATAAACAGCACTAAAGTGGTACAACAACGTCCCAGCAGCTGATTTTGTCTGTTTTGGATGAGGCCAGGATGGATCACTAGCTGCAGTTAGCCTTGTGCTCATAGCTTTTTAAGCTGAATATGGCTGTAGGTTAGGGTCATATTTCAGCCTGTTGGCTTGGCATGCTTGTGTTTTGTGTCCTCTTTGGATGAATATCTTTTTTAAAAACACAGCTTTTGTGCGTTTTTTTTCTGTAAACAAAGAAGGAAAACCCTCAATTTTTGTTTGTTTGTTTGTTTTTTAAATCCTGTCTGTCTGAACTTGGTCTT
>JAQLOL010000001.1:27370035-27392008 GCA_029783665.1 Naso thynnoides
CTGAGTCTAAAAATAACATAACATGGTAAATAAACAAGTCACAACAGGGCCATTTAGAGTTGTTGGAGAGTTTATCTGATGACTTTATGCAGAGGCAGGCTAGCACTTCCCATAAACTACCAGTATTTGAGCTAAGCTAATTAGCTCTGTCCGTCTCTCCCTTGTTACTGCACCCACAATAAAAAAAATTGTATCTATCTTTTTGTGTGGAACTCGGGAGGGAGGCAAATAACAAAAAGAAGAAAAAGTTGCCATATTCCTTTAACACATACTAAAAACAATTCCCTTTTTGAGATCGCTCTCAGTGAGTTATTATCTTTTATTCTAGAATATTTATTTTCACAGATGACATGTTTACTGAAGACATTCTTGTGTTCTTTGTCTTACAGGTTTGATTGGATTCTTTGTTGCTTTTGGAGTTATTATGGGGAAAATGGGAGAAAAGGCCAAACTGATGTTGGAATTTTTCAACGTCCTAAATGAGATTGTTATGAAGCTCGTTGGCGCAATCATGTGGTGAGCGCTTATCCACTACAGGCATCATGGGTTTTCTTAATATATTCAAATACGAATAAAATAACATATAAAACCATAATCCGGATCAAAAACACATCCTCTGTCTGTCTGCAGGTACTCCCCTCTTGGTATCGCCTGCCTCATCTGTGGAAAGATCATTTCCATTGCTGACTTGGAAGTGGTTGCGAGGCAGCTGGGGATGTACATGATCACTGTGATAGTGGGTCTTATTATCCATGGAGGCATCTTCCTTCCGCTGATATATTTTGTGATAGTAAAAGAAAATCCCTTTACGTTTTTCATGGGAATATTTCAAGCCTGGGTCACGGCACTTGGAACAGCATCCAGGTATTTCCACCCTCACTTCTCTTTTATATTCTAGTCTTCAGACTGTCTGACCCCAGTGGGCACGGTTTGACTCTCATTTAGGTTTCCTTACTAGCACAGCATGTTTTTTGTGAACACTCTGATTCCCCTTTTCATCCTTTGTTTTAAATGGTAATGAAATAGTGTTGGCAGCAAAGTCTTCTCACTTTGCATCCATGTGGAATATCTTTCCTTTACATGATGTTTTATTAATGACATAGAGGCTTTTTCCTTCCCTGAGGTGACCTCAGCTCAGCTCAGCCTGCTTACTGCTCTGTCATCTAATTATCATACAAAACATGCAAAACAATTGCTGAGCCACCACTATTTTTTTTTTCTGTGAGATTCACCCTTAAAATGAATTCAGACTGGTCAGTTTAAAGGTGCAGTGTGTGGAGGATCTACCAGCAGAAACAGAATATAATAATCAGAATTATGTTGAATGTATAATCACCCTAAAGCAGGAATCGTTGCGTTTTTGCTAACTTGTGATGAGCCCTTAATATCTACAGAGGGAGCAGGTCCTCTGTATGGAGTCCACCATGTTGGGCAAACCAAACGCTGGCTTTGGAGAGGGCCTTCAGCATCACCGCTAGATGTCACTAAAGCCTACACACTGGACTTTATATATATATGAAAGCCTCAGCCTGCACATAAAAATGCTATAAAAATTACTGTAGTTCAGAGTGAATTTATTTCATTATGATTAAAAGAACAGTGTCGTTAAGTAAAACAAAAACAATGTTGTCATTATGTATGATCTGATGAAATGTATCATTAACGTAAGTTTTTAAAGCTGAGGAAGGCAAAGTCTGGAAATCAAGCTAGCTGTAGCATGGGACTCCTAAGGAAGCAACTCTGCTGCATCCCCCCCCCGTTTCTGCTCTAGCTCATGTTTATTTTGTTTGTCGTTCTCTCTTTTAACAGTTACAGTTTACAGTTACCAGTTTACAACAAGGATTCACAACAAGACAAAATGGTTGCAGGGGAAGTTGCAGCAGTATAAATTGATCTAGAAGTCCAATGTTCTTTCAGGCCACCTGAATTACAATATGCTGAAGGGTTTTCATGGAATTTTTGCCCAATAACACCAAAAATAAATTGCCTGCCTCAGCTTTACATGCCAAACTGAGTAAGGAGTTTGCAAGCTAAATCTCTGTATACTTGTGCCTATAATAATACACATTTTTTCCTGTTTTATTTGCTGCAGTGCTGGCACCCTGCCTGTCACGTTCCGGTGCTTAGAGGAGAACCTGGGCATCGACAAGAGAGTAACACGTTTTGTTCTCCCGGTGGGTGCCACCATCAACATGGACGGCACGGCGCTTTATGAGGCTGTGGCTGCCATCTTCATCGCTCAGATGAATGGGATTGTGCTCGACTGGGGGCAGATTGTTACTGTCAGGTGAGAATATGGCTACAGAGAGAGAGAGATTGCAGCACATTTGCAAGGAAACATTTTAGCAATAAATGAGAAACATTTTCCTCAACAGGGTTTTAAATCTGCCTGAGCTGAAGAATGACAATCCTTTAAAAAAAAAAAAATCCCTCTAAATATGGTGAAAATTTGCATAACTAAAGGAGAACTGTAGTTTTAGTGGGATTGTAAATTTTTTCCACAATAAAACTCGAAATCAATTCGATGCAGATCATTTTTGGGTTTTCTGAATAATACTGCGCCTCGTGCAAATAGTTTGATAAGTCATTTTAAGCATTTTGTTTGCCAACATTAGATTTTTATTGGCAGTACAGTGGCTGAATGTTCAGAGTGTAAAGGGGCAGTGGATCCTTACAGTGAGGGTTTGTCTTCCTGCTGAGAGTGAAAATTTTTTGTTTATGCAGCATGACGGCCACCCTGGCCAGTGTAGGAGCAGCAAGTATCCCCAGCGCTGGACTGGTGACCATGCTTCTGATCCTCACAGCGGTGGGACTACCCACTCAGGACATCAGCCTCCTGGTCGCTGTTGACTGGCTGCTGTAAGTTACACATCAACACAAATACTGTTATTTGAAACATACAGATGCATTCTGACTCTTGAAGGCTCTGATTTTAGTTTCTTACCTGACAAAATCAGTATTTTCTTCCTTCATACAGAGCAGAGTCATCTCAACTGGTTTTGAACACAATAGCAGTTATCCATGGGATTCAAAGCATATCTCTGCCAAAGACATTTTCTCATAATTTCCCCACAATCCCATCAATCGGATTCAAACATCTCACATATTTTCACTTGAAGCTGCACACGACTTGTTTGCCTGGTTGTAGACTACAGCAACAGATTTCAGTTTCTTCACACTCTTAATGATACAAACTGTATTAATATTCAGCCCCATTTTCAATAATATTAACAGGATTTCATTGCTTAATGAGACTGTTTTTCCATCAATGGCCAGACACCCTTCAGTATGTATTTTGTATCTCTTGTCAGTTCAGCTCTTAACAAACACACGCGTACATCCTCTTAAACCAATCTTTAAGGGGACCCATCAGTAACATAATGTATTTCCCAACCCCTTACCCTAACTTTAACCACCAAAACTGAGTGCCTAACTGTAACTCTAAAACCAAGTCTTACTCTCAAACAGCCACTTAAACCTGTCAGTCCACCATTTAATCCCCCATGAAGCTGTCAAACCTCACAAGTATAGCAGGTTCCCTGTTGCTGGAGCCCACAAATATACTGAAACTCTCAGATTAATTTTGCACAGTGTAGAGCTTATTAACCACAGCACTGGCCAAAATAGTGTCTAAACAGATGCCTGAGTTCAATTTAAACGTACGGGGTGATTCAGGGTGAGCACCGAGCATGTTCTCTAACATGTGTTCTGGGGGTGTAAACAACTCTGGCTGTTAGGCTTTGATAACTTTTCTGTAGATGCAGAGTTTTGCTCTCCATGTGCCCACTCACTGACTCACTGACATCTGCGACTTAATTCGGAACCATAATTAACATAACGCAATCTATTCGCAAAAAATGGTGGCTTTTTTTTTTTCTTCCTCTTCTTCCTGCTGGCGGCAGCAATGCTGATATTACACAGCTGAGACTGAGCTGTTTTTGGTCTCAGTGACCCTTTGGCTGAGTGATTCATATAAAAGGTGGAAATTTTTTTATGCATTTTAACAAATTAATTTACCATAAATAAATCATGTATTCAAATAATAAAACAATCCTCCTCTGTTTTTTTTTTTGTTTTTTTTGTTTTTTTTTGTCCTGAATAGCTAAATATTCAACCAACTTTTGCTGTTCTCTTTACTTTACAATATAATAATCTGCTCCTTTGAGGAGATCCAACCAATTTGTCTCTTTTGTACTCACCGCTTTAAGGTACAGTATGTAAGATTTAGGTGATGTCTTGGCAAAAATGGCTAAAAAATATATATATATATATATAGGGGGGGGGGATCAAAAGACACTTTCTTTCATTGTGTTGTATTCTTCTGTTTTTCTTTCATTAATTACATTTTCTGTATCCTTTTTTGCTCTTCAAAATGCAGAGATCGTTTCCGCACATCAGTTAATGTGGTGGGAGACTCCTACGGAGCAGGTATCGTGTACCATCTTTCCAAACACGAGCTTGACTCCTTCGACTCCCAACAGCACCGGATGGAGGACTTTGAGATGGCAAAGAATCAATCCTTCTTTGAAAATAACACCAACCAGAATGTATACGCTCACCACAACTCAATCTTGATAGATGACTGCAAGGTACATTTCACGTTAACCGACATAGAGACTTGTATGTAGAGACTCCTCCCCAGCTCCGTGTCTGTGTTCGTTTCTTGTCTGTGTTTCTTTATGTTGTTGTATTTGTGCGTTTGTGAGTAGTAAATGTTGTATTATCATTAAAATGTTTTTTTTTTTTTTTAGAAAAAGTTGTTAAAAAAACTTTTTAAAAAGATTCTTTTATTGGTTCACCTGTTAATCGTACGAAAAAGCAGTTTTTGTGATACCAGATTTATCAAAAGCAACGTTTGCTCTTTTATATTGTATAATACACCTTTTTGTTTTTTCAATCATCCAAAGAAAACCCTCTGTTTTACACTCATGAACTCTAAATGAGCCTGTTTCTTTTAAAGTATCAGATATTTCTGATGCAGAATTTTGTACACAATTATATTTGACTTGTGTTTTGTTGTATTATGTTTTAATTTTATTAAGAGATTGTTTTCTTTATCTTTTGTCTAATTGGACATGTATTTGTGGCAGCCCTGACCAAATTACAGTTTTTGATTATTGACCATCTTCTAAATATAATTTTCCCGGCTAGTGGTACACATAAAGACTGCTGTTTCACCGTACTCTAAAGTGATTCATACATTCATGAAATGCCTATCAGAAAATTTTCCCTGCTGATATTGTGGCTAGCTGTCTAAACAAAAGCAAGATTGTTGTTATATGTTAGAGAATTTTAATCATACAGTAGACTATTTTTTCATATTTTATTGTCTAGATGATGAGACTTTGTGTCTGACGCTAAAGTTGCATTCTGACTTTGTCAGTAATGTAATTCGGTTGGGCAGAGAATCCATAAAATACATGGCCAGCTCTGAAAAACTGTAAATGTCCTTTACAATGACATGTAAACAGCATTGCTGCATCATTGTATGAGATGACATGTATGCCATTGAAGGGGATTCACACATTAACTCCGCCCCAAGGACAATGTCCTGAATGTAATGAAGCAATGGCTTCTCTGCCCACAACTGCTGACGGTTTGTAAATGACAGTGCCTTGGCCCCATAGTTAGATTTTCTTGATAACTGCTTACAGGTCACCATGGGCAAAAATGGCAAGACTGCAGAGTTCTCTCTTGTTGAGGAGGGACCATGGAAATGCGAGTAAAGCAGACCCAGAAGCTGCTGCGCCTTACCCTGAGTTTCAACAGCTTTTACTCTCTACGGACACAACTATTAAAAAAAAAAACACACAAAAAAACATATACAAAGAGAAGGAAAAAGTAAGACATAGGAGAGTCAGCTGTACCACAAGGACAAACAGTCGGCCCATCTTCACAGGGATAGCTGCTGGAGCAAACTACAGACGACTCTATCAGCAGCTTGCATAAGATCTTGCATTTGCACTAACTAGACACAAACTGTAATGAACTGATGCATTTCATGCACTTTGTACAGAAGAGTAAATCATGTGGTTGACAAGATTCAGGGCCTTACTTGGTGCTGCTGCGAGCTTCCTGTTCTGTCATTGAGAGAATTCTTCTACCTTGTGCAACATCTTACTTTTCTTTTGTATTGAAGCGTTTTATTTGTAGCTTAAAGGGCGGAGAGATGATAGACGCATGATGGCCTTGCCAGTTAAATATAATACAAGGACCAAGTGAGAGATGATATTAAAGCTAGCGTTAATCGACTCAGTACATATGAACAAAATCAGTGGATCAGACTTTGGCTGATATTAGTTACTACTATGAATGGTTTTGTGTATTTTTTGGTTTCTGGCACCCTCTGTCTTTCTGTGAAATGTCCCCAAATGACAAAGGTTCACAAACGGGATTATCGAAAAGAGAACACAAACTGAATGAATCACTGTTTCATGTGGCGTTATGATGTAAGTGCTGGATGGTTAAACACTACATTACCTTTGACTGTTTGACTTAGGGGATTACACCCTGGTGTCGCACACATGGTCAAGCCTAAGCAGCAAAGCTTAGGACTTAGACCAAAAGAGGAAAGCATGTGCCCTCTAAATGTGGCAACAAACAGGACAGGATGTGATGCAGGGAGCCATAAAGTAGAAGATAGACCAAGTGAAGGATCTCCTCCCAGTCATTTATTTATTTATTATTTTTGTAAATATGTTTTTAAAGAGTAAAGCACTGAGTTTTTTTGTTGATACTCAAAGAGGCACACTGGAATTTGTATGTTCATGTCTGTTTCTGAGAGCAAGAGAGATTAACAAGGAAAGAAAGAAAGCAGGAAAAGGGAGAGCTCTCTTTAACTCTCAGCAGGCCAGTGCTTTGCTCTGTTTGTTTATTTCTCACTGTTTATTTCTTTGCTATATGACAACCTTGCCTTGACGATGTCAACTGTAGAGTGCTGTCAGTGTGATGACACATTTAGAGATCAAAGTTGCAACTACGGTATCAATTTGAATAGAATATTGAGACTCACATTTTAGCAAAGGAATATAAGTTTCTCAAACCAGCTTTACCACACTCCGAGCGAGGATGGCTGGGCCTTCCTCGCCAGATAATGCTTTAATTTCGCAGGATTTTGTTTTCACACAGCAGATTTGAATATAAATAACAGTCTTGTAATTGCATGTAGGGTTAATTAGTCATGGTCACGTTTGTTTAGCAAGTGCACACTAAATTATGCCTCCAGCACTTGCGTAAATCTAAAGCCGTAACAACAAGGTCAATGGATGTTGGCTGAATATGTACATGTTTTTCATTTCAGCTCTGTGTAACAACTCTGTTGAAAACTAGGTGAAAATGGGATTATTCAGTCTCTTTTCATATAAGCGACAGCTTATACATTCATCTTTAAAGTGCCTCCTTGCACTTTGTGTATATATACTCTCTTAGGTAAAGTGTATAAATCAAATGTATAGAATTTGGCATTTTATGTAATCCAGAATTGTTTTTGCTATGCTAAAGGTTTCTATAAAGACCGTAACTATACATAAGTAACAAAGTTAGAGCAATGTTGTTTTTTTTTTTCCTTTTATGGGCCACTAGTTGTCTCATAGGTTGTGAATTTAGGGTTATTTATTTGTAAACAATGGATTCAATTTTACAAGAGATGCTGCTGAGCTGCAAATGATTGGAGGGAAGAAAGCCCGATATTTTTCATTTGTTTAATGAGTAAATCTAATTTAAGAGTTATGAGCACATTAAGGCAACTTTGTGCACATGGAACATTGGTGCTGGCAGCTTCAGTATGTCTGCATGTTGAAAGACCTCAGCAAACTATCTAGTGTTTGGCTCAAGCACTGCCTTCCTCCAAAATGGAAGAGATTCTTCCTCAGTTATTATCACCATCATACCCTGATTTGTGTCCAAAACCCAATATTAATTACACGCCCAAATTCTCAAAACGTTGGGTGCTGGGTAATAGGCTATTTAAAGAAAGAAAAAACACTCATTTACCAACAAACTGTGTTTACTGACAGTAATTTTACAAAGACTTCCAGGATGCATGTAGTAATATCTTTTATTTTAATCATGTGTTTCACAAAGTGGTAAATCTCACCCCATCTTTGCTTGTGAACAATGGAGCCTTTCCAGGATGCTTCCTTTGGTCAGTTAAATTAAAAACACAGTGTAGACTGTCTTTGTATCACTGGTCAAAAAAGGATTAGCAAATGATCCATCTGTGTTTTAAACAGCATTACGACTTTTGTGAACCAGGGCTGTAATTCATTATGTCACTTTTCTGTCTATTTCAATGGATATTGGGCCTTGATTCACATGATAATTTGCTCTTCATCATCTGGCCTAGCGTAGCAAGTGTTTTGTATGAACATGTGAAACTGTGCAACTCTTAGAATAATTAAACTTTTATTTTCTATCTTTCTTTGTGAATTCACGGGCATATCAGTCCGAGAACTTGTCTGAAACTCACCAGATGCAAAACTGTCTTATGACTTTGACTGACTACATGCAAGCAGGATCAGATTCACTTGTACTAAATAAACTTTTACAGTGTACAAAAAAATATTTGTCAGGCAAAGGGACTGAAGGTGTGTAAATGTTTTAATACCTGTGTGTAAATATGAACGGAAACAAATAAACGTTTATGGATGAGCTGCTGTCGTGTTTATTTCTCAAAGGAAGGCAGATGTGATACAGCGTATGAGCGTTCAGTAAGTGCAGCCTGCAGTGGCTGAAGTGCTGTGTAGGCAGTTGAGAGAAGCTAATGGCTAAGTGGGCTGAGCACTTTTTAGTACAGAGCCTCCACAATGAATGTGGGGAAATAACAGCATCTTAATATAAGTTACAAACCACAATACAGTCTTCAATAATATTATTATATAAAGATTTCAAATAATATTACAAGAAAGACACTTAAAGAGACATTTTCACCAGACTGGACATGCATGAGTAAAAAAGACTGATTATTTACAATGAAAAAACAGGAAACAAAACACTGTAAAGACTTTCCAACTGTGTTTGAAATCAACGGCATTCCCACTCCTTCCCCGACCACTTTTGTATTGTACAGTTAACAGAAGGCTTGACATGGCAATAAATACATCAACCAAAATATAGTTGTAGTTTCAAGGTGAAGACATGATCAGAGTAAAAACTCAGATGGAAAAACCATGATTCTGGTTTAACTCGGCCCAGAGCTGTGAAACTTCCAGCTCAACAGCCTCTGCAGTTTTTTTTCCTCTGGTCAGATTCTTCTGCTTCAAACGATGTCTTGTGGCTCTGTGATTAGTTTTAAACCTACAAAGGGTCTACTCCTGAACCTCAATGTGATGGATATTTCTCTGGAAATTCATCCAGAGGGATGACTGTGTAATCTGCCGCCTTTCCGTTCTCCCTGGGACTGTCTTTGCTCAGGAATGTCTCCATCTCTAGCTCCCTCTGCTGGTTTGTGGTGTTGGTCTTGGTCTGTAGTTGGGATTCTTGTCTTGGTCCATTCCACCTGCGCGACGAGGGAAAAGCAAGTAATTAATCCTCTGCTCATGATGAATTTAAACTGTAGATATAGTTCTGTTTTTCTGATACTGAATTCTTACTTGTCTCTGGTAGCGATGGCGACACAGATCATTACCAGTGCTGCAACACCAACAACAAAACCAACGATGATCATCCAACCTGGATATAGAGGGGAGAGGATATTAATAAGATGCACTATGCTTGAGTTCAACCATGTAAAAATATGGAATATGGCATTTCTTGTTCGTTTTTGGTTTTTCTGGACTCACCTGGTGTACTGTGTCCTGCGTTCTGTGGTTCAGCAGTGTCTAAATTTTCTGTTACTTTCTGTTGTTCTGGAGCTAAGAACAGAAAAATCACAATAAATAAAGACAATATCATAGCGGTTGTTGGTATAACTATTGGAGCAGGCAGGACATTTACCTTTGCCTGAATCTCTTTGGGTATCAGGTGATCCTGGTCTGAATCCTGGTAGCAAGCCTAGCCGTGATCCTCCTTTCTTTGCAATGATTTCTGGGTCCTTTTTCAGAGCAGTCGTGAAGATTGACGACTCAGTGCTAGATTCTGCGTTGAAGATAGAAAGGGCGACATTTTTGTGAATGTAGGCCGGATAGGTTCTTTCACTTTCTGTGCCTAAGAACAAAAAATCTCAATAAATAAAGACAATATCATAGCAGTTGTAGACACAACTGTTGGAGCAGGCAGGACATTTACCTGTCGTGGATTTTTTTTCTGTTTCGGAAATTTCTGTATCAGGTGATCCTGATCCAAATTCTCCTCCCAAGCCACGCCATAAATCTTCATTCACTGCAATGATTTCTGGGTCCTTTTTCAGAGCAGTTGTGAAGATTGAAGAGTCAGTACTGGATTCTGTGTCAGAGATAGAAGGGATTAAAGTTTGGGTTAATGCAGGTCAGATAGTTTCTTTCCTGTTCTTTAGCTAAGAACAGAAGATCACAATAAATAAAGATGATATCACAGTGATTACTGGCATAACTTTTGGAGCAGGCAGGACATTTACCTGTTGTGGATATTATTTCTGTTTCAGAATTTTCTGTATCAGGTGATCCCGATCCTAATTCTCCCTCCAAGCCACGCCATGAATCTTCATTCACTGCAGTGCTTTCTGGGTCCTTTTTCAGAGCAGTTGTGAAGATTGATGACTCTGTGCTTGATTCTGTGTTGAAGATAGAAGGGGAGACATTTTTGTTAATGCAGGCTGAATAGGTTCTTTCACTTTCTGTTGTTCTGGAACTAAGAACAAAAAATCACAATAAATAAAGACAATATCATAGCAGTTGTAGACAAAGCTATTGGAGCAGGTAGGACTTTTACCTGTGGTGAATTTTAATTCTGTTTCAGGTGATCCTGATCCGAACTCTGATTCCCAGCCGGGCTGTGATTCTTCATTCCCTGCAATGATTTCTGGGTCCTTTTTCGGAGCAGTTGTGAAGACTGATGACTCAGTGCTGGATTCTGTGTTAGAAATCAAAGGGGTAATATTTTGGGTTAATGAGTTGGATTTTTTCTTTCACTAAGAACAGAAAATCATAATAAAGACAATATCATAGTGATTGTAGGCATAACTATTGAAGCACATATGGTATATTTACCTGTATTGGGCTGTAAATGATTGCTTTCTGGTTCCACAGTTTTAGCAGTAGGTAAATCTGTAACCTCCATTTTTGAACCTGATTCTGAGTGATCAGATGAGTCAGCAATGGAGAGATTGGGGTCAGTAGACTGAAAACTAGAGATGTGATCTGGACTGAT
Organism: Naso thynnoides; assembly: GCA_029783665.1. Lineage (NCBI taxonomy): Eukaryota > Metazoa > Chordata > Actinopteri > Acanthuriformes > Acanthuridae > Naso > Naso thynnoides. The sequence continues at coordinate 27,381,319 of JAQLOL010000001.1, forward strand.
GCTTGGTTTGGCTTTAGTTGACACTGATGAAGAGGTAAAGTCAGACTGAGGACTTTGGGTGCTTGATTGATCTGAACTGAAGTCATCTGAGGTCATGGAGTTGTCGTTGGTGTCCCCTAAATCACTGTCATAAACCATTTTATTATCCTCTAACACAGAGGATGGCTGCTTGGATGCTTGGACGGTTGCATTTCTTATGGGTGATTCGGTTGTGGGTGAAGTTCCAGAGGGATTATCGAGGAGGAATCCATCCGTCATGGCCTCACGGTAAATGTCATCCTGGGTCAAAGCTAAGACAAAGAGAGACGGAAAAATCCACAGGTCACCTTTAGTGTTTACTTTCCAGCCCTGACATGAACAGAAAGGAAAGTTACCAAGCTTAAATGCTGCATTGCAAAATAACCACACAGAGCTTTCGCGCTTTGTCCCAAATTCTTGTATTAACTTGTGATACTTCTTTGATGAGGTGTGGTGAGAAACAGTAATGATTAAACTGGATGACTAATAGTCCCTGAGTGGGTTAACAAAAGAGTGACAGCCTCATCAAAGCATTAGTTTTAACATGAGCATACCAGCATTTTGGCACACCCAGTGCAACAAAGTAAACCACGACTGCTCTTTTTCTGTTTTGGTTGGAAGGAAGCCATTATCAGGCTCTAGTGCCATTGTGGAGGAGGAAGCAAAAGGACAAATTAGGCATGTGCTCAGTCAGTGCAAATATTCTTCTTCAACAATGTGTTATTGCCATATTACTGTAATCTATGGTGAAAGTAAAGTGCCTAAGCACAGTTTTGAGGCTCTTGTACTTTACTAGAGTATTTCTATTTTAAAATACTTTCTACATCTGCTTCTCTACATTTGAAGAGGAATTATTGTGCTTTTGACTCCGCTGTAGTTTCTGTCTACTAAAAAAAAAAAGAATTTACATGTCAATAATAGAGAGAAAGCTTAAAAAATACAAATATTATTAAAAAATAAACAATTGGTTACCAATCTCAACATGTGCTCATGATAGTGTGCCATCTTCGAGGTCAGATATCACGATCTCCAATAAAACATCATAGGTGGTTTCATGTAAATTAGTATGTCAGGCCCATTTCGTTGGGAAAAGCAAGGATTAGAGGATAACTGACCCATTAATACAAATCTGTGTGGCAGAACTTTGTTCTACTCCTTTATACCTCATTAAACATTTTATAATCCTTCAGATTTATCTTGTGACTTTTTGGCGGGACCTGATCCCAAATGTGGACAACCCCAGGCCTAATCTTCCTGTAAACAAAGCTAATAAAACTACACCTCAATATCATAATAAACAGAAATCTGCCAAATCTTAGTAAAGATAACAAAACTGTTGCTGTTAAAGTTAATTAGAAATACATCAAAAAAAGGCCTTGGAATCAAATTACGCATCACCACTCTTCATTTCTGCCCAGTCACGTTCTGCTCTGCTGTTTCCTGTGAAGTTACCAGTTGCCAAAACTTGTGTGGGAGCTCTTTGCTGATCCTTGGTTTCATCTTACAAGAGACATACGCATTAATGCACCTCCTGGAGCAGCTCGGGACATTTTACAATGATTGCTGTGTGTAATCTGGAGGTGCCAGTGAAACCTGTGCACCGGCAATGAAATACTACTCTGGCTTTCTTACAGAAAGAGTTAGACCTGCATCTTAGGTGGCAGCAAGGGAAGTGCTGACTCACAGGGTAAGAAAAGGGACACCATGGGAATTATTAAAATTTCAGAGGTCTGTATAGGAGAATTACTTTACTTGTCAGACTGCAAAACATGACTATGACTTCCAGAGTCCTGAGGAGGAAGAATGTCATTTTGCCAAAATATTTCATTGACCACCAGTGAACGTTTTACATATAAGCATAATAAATCTAACAGAATTTGGGTCTTATAAAAATCACGCAGACACTTGACCAAATAAGAAAGTGTTGGTTCAAGTGTTAAAAAGAGAAACATTGTGGCAACCAGATAAAATAAGAAATATGTGAACTTACTATCAAGAGGTGTTGAGTGGACAAATGCCAAAAGTCCAAGAATAACCCCAAAAGGAAGATTTCTCATCTTCATACCAGGAACTTGTAATGGAGCCTGAGACTGAAACACGGTAATGAGCTGTTTGCAAACTTGAACTACTTGCCACACTGACCTGATAATTTGAGGGAGATGAATCATGTCGCAGCCTTTTTATATGCAGCAGCAGGTAGGTGTCGACATCAGTGTAACAAAGGCTGGCGTCACACAAAACACAAACACAGGAGGGCTGGGACACCTGTGAACACACCCTCTCCCTCACAATCTTTCTCACGCGTTTTTCCTCAGACACAGCACACCAATTCCTGTGAAAAATGATAAAAAGAAGGCAGTTGATTTGCTTTCAGATACCTTTTGCTGGAAAAAGACAGTAACAACAAAGGAAATGATTGGAATCAGTTTCTTACATAAATGACGATAAAATTTTAACAAATCTCATTTGTTTTAATCTAAATCATATGAAGAAGCACCAGAAATGCTTCGTCTGACGCTTTACTTGAAACATTTTTAATGACCAGTCTCAAACATCAACACAGTAGAGTGCAGGTCTCTGCCAGGTGTGTTTAAGGGGCATGTGAGTGAAGCAGTTTTTCATCACTTCAGGGACCCTTCCGGTCAGTAAAGAGGAGAACAGTATTTATTAAAAATAAGATTATATAAGAAGTGAAAGTTAATATATAATTTAAAAAAGAAGAAAAAGAAAAAAAGATCGGCAGAATTTCTACATAGTAAAAGTGCCCACACTGTGTGAAACTGCATTCGCGGAAATATAAACTATGCTGGCTGGCAGTTGGGAAAATACCTTGGATGCAGCACAAGATCTGAATTAGAGACGTGATAATTTATGTGCGGTTCTGGAATGGCATGATAAGAAAAAAAAAACACTCCCATTCTCATCAGTAGATCTGCTTCCTTATTCGGTCTCCCAACATTCCCATGTCGCAGGAGAGGAGTTTCAACACCAGAAGTTTCACTTGGTCTTACTTCAAAGTTTTCAAAGAGAATTTCAGACCACAGCGGTCAGACTCACTTCAGTATCATCCCCATCCTACCTGCAGGCAGTCTGTACTGTATACAATGACTGTTGTGATTCGCTGGCATTTGACGGAAATCGATGCGTCACCGCAGAGCTGCAGCCTCAGGCTATCTGGCACAACTGTGAATTGGCGATGGTCGTCATGGATTACTCAGCATGTGTGGGTGAGAGCTTGTCTGGTCTTGCACTCCACACCCAGGAAAGGTTCATTATTGTTACAGTTTAGAACCCAATTGTACAATATATTAGCAATGATGCATAACAGGAATGACCTCAAGGCTCAAACACAAAAGTCTTGCAATCACAAACATGCAAAAGTCAGCCATCCCCGGCTAGACACTGCGAATGATTCAGTATTAAAATTTCTCATGGTATGTATGGTTGTCCTGGGACTGTGCAGGTAACAGAGGAGGATCTACACATTGGGCCTTCCAATATGGGAGATGTGAAAAATACAGGGAAGTCAATGTCATTTTTAAGAAAGGAGATTTTCAATTAAATAACATTGATGCACAGAAGGTTGAGCGGGTATTCACAATTTAATTTCCACATAGAATATTGCCAATTAAATAATTAGGTTATAACATAACACATGCATTTGTAAATTATGGTCAAGATTTTCATGGATAGATCCAAAAGAAAATCAGTTTGAGGAAAAAGGCTGAGATATTTTGATAAAGGCTAACTGACTGTGCGTTTCATCATGCTGCAAACTTCAATGGCTTTTCAACTGACATGAGGTCGAATCAATAATGACTGAACTCTCATTTGTGAGCTTTTACTTTACATTTTGAGATATTCGGACTCAAGGCGGTATTTCAGTTTGACTGTACATTTACCATTTTTTTCAACGGCGAGCCTTGATACGAAGCAGCGAACATTGGCCCCCCTGGTGTTGTGGAGCTTTTTCTTCAAAGATAAACGTGCATTTAAATCTTGAAAAGTGACACAGTCTGAATTTCAAAGAGGCGGTCTGAACACAGACTCTGCCAGCCAAATGTCTCATATGTAGAAAAAAAAGAGAATAATTTTGATGTGCATAATTCTTCTCAACTGACACTTAAAAAAATAAAAAAATAAACACACACGCACCCACACACACACACACACACACACAAACACACACACACACACACACACATCTCCGCATTAGAACACTGACATATGGCACAGGCTTTCCTCTGTGTTCAATTCCAATGAAAAGGATAAACACATGCAAAGCAGTAGAAAACAGGGTCTTTCTGGGGAGGTCCGCTGGGCATGTGCAGGCCAATTAGCAGCCACTGTGACACTCCATCCCACTGTTATTCATGTGTGATGTTAGCCATCATTGTTCCCACAAAAATCCCACAGCAACTGAGCCCGGCAACCTGCAGCTCTCACATCAATTATCACTTTGAATAATCAAGAGGAGCTCATCATAACCTCCTCTATTTTACTGTGGAAAGTTATTCACTTCAGCTTTCACATTTCTGCAAAAAAGATTTATAAAAACGCATCACAGGAGGGTCCTATGCCACCTCTCACAAAGGATTAAAAGAGAGGTAAAACAGGATGCTTGACGACTCATCTCACTTCGACCATTTAAATAAGGAATGAAAAGGATTTACAAACCCACACAGAGACAAAGATAAAGAGCTATTTTAGCTCAACTGTCACTGTTCAAACAATTACAACATCTCAAAAGCAGCAACCAGCGAAAATGATCATGTACTGTTTATGCCACGCACACACACACACACACACAAACACCACCCCCAAAATCCATACCTGCCGCTCTGACATTTTGAAGGCCGCTAAGCTAACAGCTACATTAAGCTATCTGTCCCATCTACTTGCACAGAGAGCAGCCGTGAACATGCTTATTGGATCAGGTTGTGGGTTGCCAGGTTGCACTGACAGATGGGTTGAAATTGTATGTAGCGTGTGGATTGTCGGTGTATAAATTGAGTTTAACAGACAATCTGGCAACTTGAGAGAAAAACATACAATAAATCCATGTATGATGATTACTCATAATTAATTTTAAGGGCCATGCAGCTTACAGGAGTTTGCTGAGAGAAACAACAAAACAGCAGGGAGAGACGACCTTGATCGAAGAGAGAAGCCTAAAAAGACAACAACAAAGACGACACAGACAACAATCAGAGTGAAATTTTACATTAATTAAAAGAAATTGTTCTTACTAGTCAAAACTTTTTCCTAAAACTGTCCTAAGGGTAGTAAGTTTCTCCTGTTCTCTGCCATCTTTCTTCTTTGGTTTTGATTAAAAAATAATATTAATAAATAAATAAATGTAAAAACAAATAAACACAAAAAACAGCTCCCAGATCAGTTAGTTCTGAACCCCTGTGCAGTGAGTTCAATTCTGGGGCACTGATTAAATATTAAACTGGTGGGACACGGGTGAGTCAGTGTGGCCTGCAAAGCACTTCCAAGGAGGCTCACTTTATGAATTCAACTAAACAATAAAGAGTTTAGCCATAACTGTAAGAGAGCCATACAATGATTTACTTAAACTGTACTGTGTTAGCCTTGAAGATAACATCAGTGTCATGGCTTGAAAAATGTCATAAACAAATCAAAGTTAACTGTCTCTATTGGCATAAGCTGCACTCATGTTTACTTTGCAGTCACGGCATCTGTACCTGCAGCTTGCATCATGTGGCACAGAGGGAAAACAGTTTACCTGGAGTGCAGGTATTATGTTAAATTATTTAGTTGGTAGTCAAACAGAGGTAGGTGTTGTGGCATGTGAAGCCGCTGTATTGCAGTGTGCAACCATCATTAAGACCAGTTTGAATTCTTTATAATGAATATTGCAAAACTGGCAAAGTTAGAACTTTTCATTCGAGTTCATCCACGTGAACGACTTATTGGATTTGCCATGTTTACCACCCACTGTTCACCTGCGTGTGGTGGCTTACTTTGCTTTGTTGTTGCCCAAGCTGCTGATTAGGTATGATGAAAGTGGTTGTTTAGTGCCCTGAGTTAAGATAGTGTACTGGATTTTGTCACACCCTAAAACATACAGCAGCTTACTTCCTAAACAACTAACCAGTTACTAATCTGGCAACCAGTTTGAGACACACCCACTGTTTGTGTGTCCATGGTGATAACTGCTGAACAGAAGAGCATCTGACTTGATTGTACTTAGTTACACCGGTTTATCAAACTTGACATGGCAAGACATGAAAAAAAATGCGATAACTATTTAAAAAGGGGCCACTCCTTACTTACGCACGGCAGGTTTAAGGTAGTAGCATGATACCTGGGATGGGCATATTTAAAGTGATTGTACATTTTTCATTTGTTGCAAGCAGATATAGTAAAGTCTGAAAAATGGCTCTTAAACCTACGCTAATTGTCAAATAAACATAATATACAGTATATCAGGCTTGATAAGGAACTCTAAAAAAGATACAACATCTTCCTCTTATTACATAACTATTATTGTCAATTCAAGTTTCTTTCCTTGGGTTAGGTTAGGCTCCTAACTCTCTGCATGGCGTTGCCCTCAGGCAGCAGACCACCTTTTTGTCCCTCACATTGCCCCCTCTATATTTTTAAAAATACATTTCCATGTAAAAAGAAACGTGACAAGTCAGTGACCAATGAAATAAGGGGCGGAAGGGTTTTGACCTTTTGACCTTGAGTTGGAGTGGTCCTTTCTGACACCAAAGCTGAATGGGACACAGTGCCAGCAGAAGGTAAGGTAAATATCACTTTTTAATACATTTAAATTTGAATAACTTTGTTGAAAAATATGCAAATGTGCATAAATATTTAAATAAGCACACCTGATTGTTTAAAGACATTTTTTGATTTTATTTATATGCTAAAACTTTTTTTTTTTTCAGCAATGCTGTACACTTCCACCACTTTTGTTAGGGCAATATCAATGCTAATGGTTGGGATGCATAATCATCACTATAGTCAATGTTTTTACTGTACTATCTACTATTACAGGGACATTTCTTTTAAACAACTTATTATCAGGAACCCCCAAGCTACCAGAAAGTGGATTGAAATACCCCCCCTCCAAAAAGATAGATAAAATAAATAAATATTTTAAGAAATCATACAGTAGAGTGCTAAGCTTATCACTGACAAATATCATCATTTGACGTAATTGGTTGTAGTGTTAATTTTAACCATTCTCAAAAGCTTGATTGATTAGCTTGGTTGAGATTGTTTGTAATGTTTTGTGTAGAGCATCTTTTTTTTCACAATTTATTTTTACATTTAACTTTACACTGTTCTCTTTGTGACATTTCATGGTACTTTTAATACAAACAAAACAATGTGAACCTGATGATGGCCAGACATGAAAGGTCATGGAATGAGTCTAGCATCATTGTCCGACCACCACGACATGTTTAGAAAAGAGCAATACAATTAAAGTTATACTGCATCTCAAAAAGCATTAGAATCAGGGAATGTTTAAATGAGTTTAAAAATTTGTAGTAATATTTAAGAGTGTTGCCCTTTTCCGTTTCTTTCCTTTTTAAAAAACAAAACAAACAAAAAAAAAGCCTTTTTTTCGGCTCGTGTCAGTGGTGCAGTGACACTGGAGTCTTACATTGTGAGAACTCTGACGCAAACCCTCGCTGACATCTGTCACACTAAAGTTTGATGGGGACTTCCACAGAGCACTCAGGACTCTCAGCACGTCCCCTTTCTCATATGCAGTAGGACTTGGAGTCTTTTCAACAGGAAACAAAGAGCCATGCAGATGAGTTGTATGGAGCAATCGCGGCTCATTCCAGGCAGCATGTTTGGACTGGATGCATTCTCATGAAATAACTTTGTTTTCATCAGAGACAGTGACTGCTTTCTTATAACAACAAATGATAACAAGAAATCATGTAAATATTTATTCCAGACTTCCTTGTCCTAACATGCACTCTCGTACCACCACGGCTTTAAAAGCTGTAGGCTGTCAAAACAATATGACCTGTATAATTTACATTTAGGCTATTATCCACCTCTTGCGTGTAGTTAGTATATTATAGCCTACTCTTATGCACACATTGGCTACTAGTCCCATTTGGCAGGTTGATGTTAACATAAAAGCAATGACAATATAGAATGCAAGTAACATGATTAATAAAATGCAAGTAACATGATTAAGAAAAAGCACGTAACATGATTAATAAAATGCGAGTGCCATGATTAAGACAACATACAAGGAGCATATAGGCCTACACACAACATACAACATACACAGAGCATATATATACATGGACCACCAGGCCAAAAGAGTAAGGGGAACAAAAAGATTACAGAGAAATTTATAAAGTGCTGTAGTAGCCTAATAAAGTGCTATATGCTAAAGTGCAGTTTGCTAAAGTGACAAGTGCATATGTGCAAGATTGAGTTTGAATGCTAAAGCAATAGGCCTAACCTGTGTAATATGAGTGTGCCTAAATCTTGAATATTGATTATGTAATTCAATAGGTCATTCTGCATTATATGTAATTTTCTACTAACATACAGAAACCTACAGTTTGTTGATGTCTGTCCTTATACTTCTGTAGACATTTTTTAATACAGCAATTTTATATGTAATAATTATGGATTTTTACAGACTGGTAATGCTTCTCTCACTTTAGTATTTTTATGTGACTACAATGATATAAGTATATTTACCCTGAATTTCAGTTACACAGGCTTGTTTGACAGGTTGTCATCAGGCAGGTATCCTGTTTGGATGTCGCACATCGATGACGTCACATGTGCGCGTATGACAGGCAGCGTTGCATGCCCTGCTCTGCACATCGTTTATTTCAACAGTAAAATTTCACAACATAAGTGAGGTAAGCAGTAATGCTTGTATTCATATTTTACTGATATATTGGTAAAGAAAAAAAAATATTGCTGTCATGCTGCAACACAAGGTGTTTGCAAGCTAAACGAACCTTAAAAGTTAGCCTGGCGCTAACAGCTGCAGGTTAGCCACAGCAGTTAACTTACAGGAAACAGCAATGTTAGTACTAACTTCGCAGAAGTTAACCTGGGCGAGGAAACAACACAATCTTTTCACGCTATAAAAATAAGACTACAGGGACATTAATAAGCGAGGACAACCCGTTTTATAAGCCAGTTTTGGCACTGTTTAGTGGTGCGAACGTGAATAACGCTTTGTTAATGTTACTTTGCTTAAGCTAATGTTAGCTAGCCAAAAGTTTACCCGTAGGTGACGACATATGTTGAATTAAACTATAAAGGCTAAATTAAAACAAACAAACAAAAAACAAACAAACCCCCTCAAAGTTAAACTTAACCAAAAAACCTTGCATATTGGTAACGTTAGCTTTGTTCAGTTGCTTCTAATGCTTTTCTTTAAATGACACTCATTGCTAATGTCTGTGTTTGCCTGTATTGCAACTATCTGTGAGGAAATACAGTTGACAAACAATATGGTGCCATGTTAAAGTGGCGTGTTTGCAATGTTGATGGACAAAATAGCAGAGCTATCTTTCCCTCATTAGACTTATCAGTCATGCACTGTTAGTGTGCTATGCAAGTTTTCATTCCTATCTCTTTCAGATTAACTTCCACAGAGTTTGTTACAAAAAACAGGCTTCAAAACAAGACATGGTGATGCAAACACTCAGCAAGTCAAAACCAAAAAGTTAGAAAAAAGTTTTTCTCAGGAGTAGTGCTCCTCCATTGATCATTTTGATCTGCTGATCACGTGTGTTTATAAAATACTTATGAAATTCGGTCTTTGCCCTCATAAAAGTGAAATTGAACATTCACATAGTTGATCTTATTACGCAATTATTATTCATTCATTTTGAAGAGTGCAGTTTCTTGATGACTCTTCTGATCTTTGTAATGTCATAACATAATGAAAAGTGTTTTTAGCAGCTACTGTCTCAAGGCCCAAATAGGTTTGGGTTGGTGTCTGGTTTTACTGGTCTGGTGCGGTGTATGGGCGTAAACCAGTTTAATTTTATGCAAGTCAGCTTAAGCGGCATTTGTCATTATGTAAGATCCTGGCAAAGTGAAACCATACACCAGCAGCAACATGTACTGACACCCAACGGCGCGACGATGCGCATAAATCTTGCTTGTATTGCATTGACAACAAACAACAAGCAATAGGACAACATGACACAGACAACAATGATTGACAGCCAGCGCTCCTTTCAGTTTGGAGCTCAAGCTGCTGCACAGCTCTGTGTGATGTATCAAGACACGTGGCCTAAGTTTAGCTATTAGTGTCCGGAGAAGGCAGGGTTTCTATCATTAACTACTAGGGATGCCACAATACAGCCAGCCCACGGTTCAGTGCGAACCTCGGTTCTTGGGTCACGGTTTCGGTTCGGTACACATTGTGTGCGTAAGGAGAAAAAAAATGTTATGTATTTTTTCTAAAATTATGTCTTTATTTGCCTATTAGCTGAAAAAAATCCACTCAGCGAACTCTTGCATATCGTAAAATGTAAAATAAATAAGTGTGTCTACTGTAATGCTTTGGTCTGACTGTATTTGTTTAATTTTTTGGTGCTTTTTTACCTTTTATGGGACATATGCTTCTCTGTAATTTAATAATTTTTTGTATTTTAAATTAAAAAAAAAAAAAAATTCATAGATAAGG
>JAQLOL010000001.1:27424294-27436924 GCA_029783665.1 Naso thynnoides
AACCATCTTACATAATTTTTTCCTCCCCCCCTTTTTTTTTTTTTTTTTTTTTTTTACAGTTAGTCACTTTGTTTGGATTTTGCTTTTAGGAAAATGTGCATCACAATTTTTATTTTTTTGCAAATTCTGAGATGTAAAAACTGTTAAAGCCTACTTCATATTTTCATATTTAATATTTTTTTTTGATTTACTACAATTTTTTCTGAAACTATAGCACGTTTCTTAGGACCGTCTTTATGAACAGATAAAGTGTTAATGAGATGAATGTCATTTCATTAGCCTTTACATGTAGACAACATAAGATAGACACTATTGAAAGCTTTTCAGTTAATACTGCAACAGTTTGTTGCAATGCTGCACTTTGTAACTAAAGACTCAGTTATGTGCAAAGTTGTCACACCTGTAATGTTTTCGGAGGCTCAAATTCTCAGAGGAACCAGTAGGTAGGAGCATCAGAGAGCTGCCCCCTCACACTGCATTGTGTGCATGTAGTTAATTTAATTGAACTGACACTTTGGATGGTAAACCATGGTGATGTGTTGCTTCAGTCCAAGAACAAACTGTACTGTTTTTAGAAGGCTGCATATGGTTTGAGGGATTAAACACCACAGAATAAAATCTCTTCTTTTCCTTAACCAGAGGAGTGCGCTCAGTCGAGTGCTGATCTCTGCCAGCGTCTCCCCTCCCAAACTATGACGAGTTGAATCTCACCCAATTGTCCCTCCTGGCTCCCTGTCAAGATGGCAGCAAAGATAACAAAAACAGATTTATTCAACTCGTATCATGCCTAGCTTTAGTGGATCTTAGCATATTGGGTGTGGAATTAACATGCAGGCGCTCTGATTCAAAATAAGACCAAACTATTCTAATGAGGTTTAACCATGGCAAAGGCCAAAATAAGTCCTGCAAAAGACCAGGAAAAGCTTCATTTGTGGGGGAATGCCTTTTACTATTACACATCTCCTTCTTTAAAATAGTGAAGAACTGATAATTTTGCCTTATTAAATGGAGTAGGTAAATAAAAGTAAAATAGGTTTTTTAATAATTGTGAATCACCTCAGCCATGAGAGAAATCTTTGAGCATTTATTATTGATATGCACAGAAAGTATGTGGCTGATTGCTTCAGTGGTATGGAGATTAGCAGTGGACAGGCACACACACACACACACACACACACACACACACACACACTCACATGACCTCCTTCAGGTTTACACCTGGTGGAGATGAAAAGTATCTGAACACACAGCAGAAGCGCTGCTTCTCTGCGCTCTTTGGTTTAAACCCTGAGGTATGTTACACCTCTTTTCATGCTCAGCACCAGTCAGTCAGTGTGTTCAAATGCACAGTTGGAGCGAGCAAGAGTTAAAGTGTGTTTAGGCCGTTTAATTGGACTAGTCCTTGTCCCAGTGTGCAAGAACCAGAGCAGAATTGATTTACTGGTGGAAGTAGTATATCTCTTCTACAGTAGGTGTCGATTTGCCTCCTTTTAGCCGTTTGCAACTGGACCATTTTCCAGTTGACCTATTACTGACATAACAAGCAAGCGACAAATAATTCAGAATGCAGCTAAGTGCTATCAATTTTGTACATATTCTACACTTTCTTGCCAACTTTTTCTGTGAATTTCTGCTGTCTGACATCCGTGTCAAAGATGGCTGCAGGAAATACGGATAATGTGCAGGACAACTTGGCCAGTTCAGGCCCAACTGAGGCGCATACATGCAAGAGGAAATCAATCCTTAACTGCATTATCTAATTTTGTTTTTCTGACAATTTCAATTGGACTAACATGTTTACATATATTTTACATATATGTCCAGTTTTGTCGGGGTAACAGAAAAAAATCGACTCTTTCTAACATCATGTAAATGTACTGAGTGTTGATTGTGATGCCCTGTGGTGCAAGTTACCACACCCACCTGTGATGTCACAATGAGCTGACAAACCCTGAAGTGCATGTCTACCTCATTTACAAGGTAAATTTCAAAAGAAGAACATTACATCGCAGGAAGTTTTTTTTTTTTTTACTCTTTAAGGACAATATCCTTCTTAAAATGACTTTTTTTTTAACGTTTTACACTTTGAAACTCACACCCTCACACCTAACCCTTTAATACAAGTCAGTTTCAAATATCTAACAAATCTTTACACTGAAATCACAAATCAGGCTGCTTGTCAGCTGTCGAAACTTAACTCATATGACAGTCTTCTGATTTTGAAGCTATTTGTAAAGTGTGCTTAACTTTAGGCAACAAAATAGAAAGATCATAGTCACCATTTAGTGACAAAAACGCTGGTGCTACAGTCCAACAGAGAGCAATGTTGACTGCTGATATCAGACGGGATGTGAACCGTAGTCTCCTGTCGAAGTCAACCTCCCTTCCAGACACATTTATGTGACAGTACACACAATTTAAATAACTGTCAGAAGACACTTAAAAGCACAAAAGTATGAGTAGGAGTCTAAACAAACAACCAGCGCTGTCATTTCTCTGGCGTGGACAGTCTGTGAATAACAGCGCATCTGCTGACCACAGGCTCAACTGTTCGTCATAGCTGGACAAATCACTTGATGATTAAAGGAAACAAAGTGGCAACGCTCCGCATTTAACATTAGAGGCATCTCATCATGTCGTAGGATGACAAAAATGCTGTCAAATGACTTTACTCATCCACAGGACTGTAGCTCTCCGACTGCAGGAAGACAATAAGACACACACATGACCACAACAAAACCTGTTACATTTTAAATTAAGTTAAAGTAAGAGAGAAAAATTCTTTGCAGGTTGTGAAATAATTGTGAATCAGTGTCTCACAGGTTTTTAGTGGGTGATCAGCCAAACAGGTCGAGTACCACTGAGAGAAATTAAATGTGTTAAAATAGAGTGTAATTAAAATATTTTCGTTTACATAATGAATGTATCAATATTGCGGAATTAGAATCTGCGTGTTAATAAATTACTAATATGCAGTCATGGCTCAAAGTGAGTCAAAACCCAGCTGGCTCACTTCCAAGACAACATTTGAATATTCCATTGAGGTTGTGACTGAGAAAGGAGCTCAAGTATTTATACAGGTTTGTTTACTGGAGATGCGAACGGCAAGTGTAATGTGCCGTGACGTGAAGGAGGAATGTCAGCCGGTGCAGTTATGTAACGCTGACTCTTCAGGTATTTTAGCTGTACTGTATATGCCTTGTAATTTTTTTTTCCTGATGTGAATCATTTTAGCCACACAACAGAAATGGAGGCATGAGAGGGCGTGAAAAAAGGAACTGAAACATGTTGTTCTTTCAGCTGCAGATTTGAAAACTGACCCTAACCTGTAGATCTATGTACACTAAATTAATATGTACATGATAATAGCCGCTTAGGTCCTCAGAGGTAAAGTTTGTACACGAAACGTCTTGATCCCTCTTTGATACGATACCATCATTCGTCCCAATCTTTCTAATAATCCCTTTTGGGTATTTTTGTTACCTCCAGAGTAAGTTAAGCTACTGCTCCATCCCTGCTTTTATTTATTTAATCCAAAGATCTGGCTTTTTCTCTTTTTATGCCAGGAATACACAGAAGATCTAAAGAGAACCTCGGTTGTAACCTCTTTGTCTTGCACAACACAGACTCCACCGGTTACATAACGACAGGGATCAGTTGAAATTAACATAATAGCTTTCTAAACGCATTTAGTTTTAGTTTTTTGTTGTTGTTGTTTTTTGCCCATAGGGATTAAAAAAAACAAAAAAAACATTTTGTCTTTTTTTTTGCCACAGATTTGATTAATTACTTGTGCAATTTATTACTGCTCCCCTGTTTATTTAGATATTTATTTCTCTACTTTTTTTATTTGTTTATTTTTTCTGCTGATCCTGCTCTTATCGATCGGCTGCACTCTGTTGCAGCTGAGAGAGATGGGTAGGTGGTGCGTGGGCGTTTTATGATCCGTCCTCATCCTCTTTCCATCCTGTAAAGTGCTTAACGACAATCAATCTTAACTCCCCTCCTTAGGAGATAACGTCGACCATGAGGTTGGTATTGATTTGTGAAGAGGCCTCCAGGTGGTCTTTAGTCATTCCACAAACCTCACCTACCCGCAGACAGAGAAAAATACTGATTTAGAAGGAATCGAGTAGCCCTGGAGCCATAACCTCTATTAATCAAATTAGTTGGCTGGTGAATGGAGCAGTTAGATTAGTTGGTTACATAATGAATTGTGCCGCCTGTCTGATTGTCACATAGATTTATGCCCCCGTTACCATTTGTAGGTGAGTATATCCTTCTTCTGACATCTGAATTAGGCTCCTGTATGGCTGCTCAGCCTGGATTATGGCACAAAAGACTGTTACATCAGATCTTGTGTATTGATTAATACAGCTACCTGATCATATCTGTCATCCATCAGCCATTTTATAGAATTTCAGAGGAGAGAAAATGGTCTCGTTAAGGAGACCATTTTATGGTCAAGACAACTAAAGAACTCTCACTGTAACCAAATGTGTTTATTTATTTATTTATTTTTTTAACACAGATTTTGATTGAACGTTTGTGTCATTCAGAGAGATTTCTCTGCTCATAATAAGATTTATATTTTAGCACACAGAGACCAGTGCTGCATAAGACAGCTTCGACTGTAAGAGCCGTAAGTGGAAGTCACTACTTTGGTCCCTTATAACAAATACTGTCCATTGTGGTTAAGAATGACACTGAACTGCCATTGTAGTCACCCATAACTGAGGTTGGCATTTTTTGTTGTTGCAAAGCACAGATGTGTTAAAACTAGCGATGTAACGATCAGTTTATATTCCTACAATCAAACTACATCAATAGGTAAATGGCACATTGTCCTTCCAGTGTGACTTGCAGGCCCAGAGTGGCTAATCTGGAGGATCTGGAAGATTCATTGTGCGCCGGGCTAAGATTTGGGCCACAGGGGCTGGTCAGCAGTCACTATGTTGCGCAACACTCACTGTCTTGTCTGTGTGGTTGCTATCTGTTGCTCACAGTGAGGCACTGCTAGAGCTGCCAGTTGGAACATCCAAACTCTTGAGGGGGGGCCCACTGTCTGTCAAGCCCTCATCCCATTGCCTTATACAAGTGAGTGATCATGAACACCCCTGCCCCTACGAAATGGTTGATCTCAGGCCAAGTTTTGCCTCCCTGCTAGCGGGCATCTAATTTTACATCAATGATGGGAAAAACAAAATATGGATAGAGATAGAAAAAGCCAGAATGAAGAAGAAGAAAAAACTGGAAGATGATTCGGCGTAGATGCAGCCACCTGAAAGTGAAAGTTTGCAAGTGGTGAGATGATGACACAGGTAATGTTCTTTATGCGAGATAGCTTTTTAGGCTACATCAGGCATAACATTATAAATGCTTTATACGGCAATGCTACCTGTAAGAAACGCTGTTGTCTGTTGTAGTCTGTGAGCAGCTTGACAGTGAAGAAGAGGCAGCACTAGCTCCGCTAACGTTAGCTGTGACACTCCAGAGTGGGCAGGTAGGTTGTTTGAGTTTTTATCCTTATGCCTGACGATAAACACGTGTCAGTGAATGTGCAGGTAGGTGTGTGCGAATGTGTATGTGTGTGTGCACACACAAGTTTACATGTACAAGGATGTGTGTGTGAGACAGTGTGTGAATGTCTGTATGTATGTGAATAGGTACCATATTTCTTTATGGACACAAGCATGCAAATATATATGTTTGTTTGGGTGCATTGTGGTTTATAGATTTCAAGTACATGCACTATCTTGTGTTAATAATATTATTTCTCTTCCTATCTTTAACTCATATTGTATTTTGTCTTACTGTCTTATATTCCACAAAAGCCCTTCTAAAGATTTGCAAATTAGCAACACATGCGCAATAAACACTCTGATGCATCAGAGAGATGTTCTCAGATGGTCTGTGTCTACTGCATTTGTCCCTATTAAATAAACCATAGATTAATAAATAAATAAATAAAGAAGATGATAAAAAATTAATAAGCAACATTCTGAAAATATCAACATCCAAATAAATTTGGCATGCGCGCGCCGTGGGCTGCTGCCCACGAAACTCCTGGGCTCAAAATGTGTCCCACTCTGGCCCTGGTGATTTGTATCAATCTATTTTTTTTTTCAAAGCAAAAATCAATTGTATCAATACTAATATCGATACTAAGAATTTGTGTCTTGTATTTAGCACGTCAAATGCTGTTATGTCGATGTATTTTTCGCAAGTTTACTCTCTTAGTTATAAATGCTATTCCAGTTCATTCTCCGACGTCCTGGGCACGCATATTGTGTCATCAGCGTCACTTCAGATATTGTTGGGTCAAGTCAGGGAAGCGTCGGGATAACAAGAGATTTTCAGTCTGTGTCTGCACAGATTGAATAAAAGCCTTGCACTGAATGTTTGCATAGTTCAGTTAGTTACATCAAGGTTTTCCAGTGTTTTACCTCCTCTACCACTGCATAGAAATACCTTTACGCATTTACGTTAAAACTCAAAATTTTATTTGTTAAGGTCAGATTGGGTGTAAGCACAAAAAAACACTTGGTAAGACTTAGAAAGGATATATTTATGCTGAAAGCACTTGTTTTATACCAGAAATATGACTTTTTAATGTTCTGATGTCTGCTCGTTGAAAACATTTGTTTTCAGTTGCCAGAGAAATGGTTGGAAAATCTGTGGACGTCTCCTTACAAACAACAGATTTGATCGCCAAAAACACAGTTGGAAAATATCCTGTCGTCGCATGCAAAAACAACTAGATTGGGTCGCCACAGAGACGGCATCCAGAAGCTCCCAAAAGCTGTCGAAATTGATGTTAAGCCTTGTCACCTAGTTGTTGAACACCACCACCCACTCCTGATAAGACATTTGTTCTCATATACCTATGTATGATCAGAACCACGTCATATTTGCCCCATCTGTACTGTAAAAAATACTGTGATAAATCCACGTTTGTCTGCCTCTAATTAATGTCAAAAAGCAAATTTCCTCCTTGCAATTGGATGATACAAGAGAGATTTTTTTTTAAATCACTGAGTTTTAATAGTCCAACACACAGCACTACATCCTCTATCTGAAGGGTATCAAATCAGCCAATGCATTACTCATCCAGTGTTATTTTAACTCTTGATGGAATTTCTCAGCGTAAAGGTATAAAACTGTTTTGTGCATCAGACTCAGGTCGACACCCTGCATGTAATGAGCTGATTTTGTTGTTTCTCACGGCTGTATGGGCTGAACACACAGGGAAGAGAGATAACTCAGTGGGTTCTAGTTTGCTTTATCGTGACACTCTGCAGCGTTTATGGCAAAATAACAGGTAACTCTAAATTTCCCTTAACTGCTGTCCCTGTGCACTCTTCAGTGCCTGAAGCATTTGCATTAATCACCACCCTCATGCGTTTAGTCTTTCCGAACAGCACTTTTGGTTCATGTGATTCGGTAAAATGGATGAGAAAGTCACCAGATGAAGATAGACTAACACCCCGGCCCATTTTAGAAGCCTCTCCCTGTCTTCATGTTTATGCTAATAAGGCTCATTATGATGTTTTATTGAAATCGGGGCCCACACAGGAAGTCACATGAGCAGGGTTTGGTACACTCTTTTGGAGGTCATTCAAATTCAATGGGGACCTGGTGTAATTAATCACAATAATGCATTCTAGAGAAACAAGGCCTATCAGACAGAAGTGTTCAACAATTACGGGAACACGGAGCGTGTTTGACTATGTGCCAGCATATCCGTATTGGCATGAAGTGGAGGCAGCTTTAAATAACTAGTTTTTTGGTGGTCTCCAACTAAAATAATCTGGCCTATAGCCTATGAGAAGGGCTATAACATTATTTTTTTATTAATTTTGTATTTTAATTTTCTTAATTTCATCACCAAGATAGAAAGATTTGGCCAATAGCTTCTTTTAAAGCACCTACAAAGACCTATTAGTATGTCTGTTTCTGCAGATTTTGCCACAATTATTACACATATGAATGTCAATGGAGAAAAAAAATACTCTCAGGATTATTCCTCACTAACGATATCATTAATTAAAAGTACATACATGATGTGAAAAGAGAGTACTTGAAGTACAATGAACAAAGAGCACATATTCAAAATTCAAGACAGTCATTATGCTTTGATGTAAAGATATATTTTTCATTCTCATTTCCACTTATCTTTGCTTGAAATTAATTCAATGCATAAAAGAAATTATCAGCATTTTTTTTTTTCCATCAGTGACAAAGGCCACTAAAGAAATAAAGCTTTTGTGGCCAAGCATACCAAGGTGGAAAAGTCAATATGGCAGTCATGTCCTGCAAAGACTTAATAGATGCTTATCTCTGACCTACATGCAGATAATTTTGGAGCCTTTGTGAGCCATAAAAGATATAAGACTTAGAGCACTGCAGCGGCATACGAGATACAGTCAGACACTTGTAGACTGCACAACAGATAGCCTGATTTTAATACTAGTGAAAGAAAAATATTTCTAAAGATGTTAAAGCTTTGTTGCCTTCTCCGTTATAGAGGAAGTGGTCTCGCTGTCCCCAAGAGAATCTTTAACTGGCACCTTTTCATTCCCTTCAGAGTGGAAACATTTACTGCCTTCGCAGTCATTTCGCCAGCTGAGTTATTTTTGCTTTAATCCACAAAGGGGCTTTAGTGTAATATGCATACACAGAAATGCCACTTCAATTATCTGGAACTGCTGTAATGAGAGGAAACACGGTCCATTAAGGTTCATACTCCTACGCCGCTTACTGTGATCACTGAATACTAACAAAATGAAATAAAAAATGAAATTACAAAATAAAATAAAACACCTTGCGGTCTCTCTTTGGGGGAGGTATAAATTTTAAACCCTTAATATATCGACAGGTGACTTGAATAAATGAGTGGAGGAACAAAAATGAAATGCTTCAATACAGAAATGAGGAAATAATCATACAGACTTCACATTCACCAGATTTAATGTGCTAAACTACACAAACACTGTGTTTTTATTTATCCTGTTCTTGTGTTTATTCACCTGTTTCAATAAGCCTGTCGGCACGGCTAGACCACACAACCTTTATGTTCTGTGTGCATCAATTAACCGCCACAGTGTTGCTACTCACACTAGAGCTGTGTTCGAAATCACTCACTAATTCACTCACACACTCCTATAAAGTGTTTATTATAGTGAACTACATAGGTAATGACTGAAAGAGATTTCTGACACTACATAGAAATTTCCTAAACATCTTTGCGTCAGTGCATGTGTTAGATATTCATGCAACGCAAGTGGGTGCGCCCAGCATCATGTAAACAAACCAAGTACATAGAAGCACAGCACTGAAATTTATTGATGTTGCATGGGAGTTTTGTCAATATTAAACCCAAAATAAACCGGTGAAATTCCAATGATGTGGAAGTTTGATTTTGTCAGCTATGGTCCCATGTCCTGATCGTTCCTGATCACAAGCTGTAACAGCCCACAATAACTAATAGATCACAAACTCATGAGCTAACGGTTAATTAAGCAATCAGTGGCTAAAGCTGTTAGAATATAATTCCTCTGAATGTTTTGCTACTTTGGGTAAAAGTTTTGCCTCTCTGCACAGATGGAAGCGAAAGCAAACTCCCCTCAGACGTTTATTAAGACGTCTTTGGTTAATTTGCTGACAAACTTCCATTAGCTAACATGCTAACTAACGTTAGAAAACCCTACTGGCTTTCTAACAACTTCTTCTTCTCCTTCTGAAATACACGACCGCATTGCATTGTGGTATACTGGAATCAAATGTAGAGTACATTGTATGTACACTGAAATTTGCTGTGCATTGTGGGTATTTTATAGTGCACTATATAGCAAATAGAATTATCCACTAAGAATTCAAACATCATACAAAATGGTGAACACACTACATAGTGACTATTTCTGTGATAGGGAATGATTTTGAACACAGGATAAATGTATTGTAAGCACTGAACTCCTTTTTATTTTGTTTCTTTGACGATTCCAATAAAGTTTATTTAAATTGTTTTTGTTTGTATGCAATTCCAAGGAAGAACTTGCAGATTGAAAACTTTGCCTTGTAGCAGAGAATATAAATCACCCATCAGGAGCTCAACATTGTGAAGGACATGAAGTTAAAATAATTGGACAAAGAAAACATTAATAGCTTCGGTTAGTAACTGTGGGGTAAACATCAAAAAACTATTTTTGTGTTCCATTTGGTAAAAATGTCACAATACCCATAGACAGCTATGAGTAAGTGGTCTGAGAGTATTGGAGACCTCTGTGTTTCCCCTTGCCTCCGAATGCAGGATTGATAAAAAATTATATTGCTCCTGTTCTATTTGTCCAATCAGTTATGCTCTCTGTACTCTCTGTCCTGATTGGCCGGTCTACACTGCACTTCTTAGCAACAGGGGACAATGGTACGGGCAAAATAGCAGTTGGTGCCTTACCATCTGACTCCAGCTCAAGCTCGAGCTGAGATGGACCAGTGTACTCCGCTGCAACTTTCCCTGCAACAGTTTCATCTCAGTTCAAACTGGACTTAAAAGAGAGAGTGGCAACAAATGAAATAGAATGCGGACTAGAGCAATAACAGGGAGGGGTGGCTGCAACGAAGTTGCTTCCCAACCAGTTTCATGCTACAGCTAATGCTAGCTTGTTAGCAGTGGTTACCACCTGCAGCTTTAAGTTGCTGAATGTTAACAATATGGTGTCTGTTCCCCAGTGAAGTTCGGCTTTATACCACAACAGTCACAGTCAAAAACTACAAGTTCAGCAATTTAAAATTAGACTCCAGTAATATTAAGATAAACTCAGTACAGTTTATTTATATGAGGGAAATCCAGCCATTAAACTGCTCAACTTGAAAAGCATCCAACCCCTAAATACAAACCCATCATGTGAGAGCCAGATCGCTGATTGTCCTGACCCCCTCATGTCAAACGACAGCCAATCTGGCTCTGGCTCAATCTGAAAAGTGTCTGCTCGGATCAGACTGCACAATAATTTTGTCTGTAAATTTTTTCACTGTGGCAGATCAGGCGATGAGGAGAAGCACAATGAATCAGCACCTGCAGAATTCCAGCAACACCTGCAAATGTTTGAGTGTCATGTTTTTGCCCTTGATGTTTTTGAAGGTTAAGTTCAAGCATCTTACAAGTTCTTTATTTGGGTATTTGTTTGTTTGTATGTTGAAGTGGTGATTGTTGAGAGATGAATGCTTAAAGGTTAATGGTTTTGCAAATCTGTTTTTGCCCTCTCAGCTTCACATTGAACATTGCGTTTTAGTGACCATGTTTACTTCATTTTGTTTTGATCTGTTAGAGATTAAACCAAATCTCAAATTCAACCGTTCAAATAAAATCTACTAAATATTTCTTTTAGCCTGCTAGAGGTAGCTCTGGGTTGTGTTAATGTATTCTGAAACAAAAAAAACCAACGACTTTGTCATCTGGAATGATTATAATCACATTACTGTAGCTGCAAAGCTATAAAAGATTTTGCTAAATTCTGCAGATTTTTAATCAGGATCCAGCTGAAAACGCAGATTGCGTATGGGTTTGGTGATTAGTCGTAAATTCTTGCTGTGATATGACAGACTTCAGTTTGTAGTCTTTTGTGGCACCCGTGATTTCATCAGGAAGGATGATTTGCTATTAATATGTGTGCGGCTGCAATGCAAAGAAGAAAAAAATGCAAATATATCAGTGATACTGCCAATTGTGCTACTGCCCATCATTAAAAAAAATCTTAGAAATAATAGCAAAGTTTTGCTGAAACAGTAATCCATTAGCTTAATAACCCAGTGACATGACACTATTGCTGTTGCAAAATCAAATCTTTTACATTTCATATCATATTTTGCTGTAATTTTGAATGACGGACTAATGCGTCTTTACTGCAGGGTATTTTTGACATGTTGTTTAGCTACTTTTACAAAAATAAAAGACCTGAATACGTCCTCCATCACTGCCCTACCTTACTATTGCTTCACCATGACCAACAACTTCAGCTTAAATATTCGAGGTCAATTCCTTTTCTCTCATGACAGGATTTTTTTTTTCTTTTACGCTATTCAAATATTTTTAGCAATTATGACAAAAGTTTTACCAAACAACTGGAGTTCATGATCGTGTCACAAAGCATCATCTCACTATGGCAATAGGACAAAGCCCACGAATGAAGGATCAGGACCTCAGTTTCTCCCTCGCTGTGCATTTCTGAGAGGAGCGGGCATTTTCTGTATGTTGGGATACAGGTATCATGCTCACTTGATGCTAATAACGCAGTCCCTCAGCCTGTCTTTCATGAATTTAGGCCAAACGTGACAGGAATGCTTCCCTCTTCACATCATGCAGTCGGTTGCATAGATAGTCTCCCGTTCATCAACTGCTGTGGTTGGGATGCGAGGAGTCAAGTACACTCAGCCTTTGCTCTCTGCGTGGGCTTCATCTTCTGGATATATGTCTCTTTGGGGGCAGCCATTTTAATATTCAAAACAAGCAGAGAGAACAAGTGCAGAGGGACAGCGGCCATTTGAATAATTGAAGAGGCTCCGTAGTGCTAGAGGATCCTCTCTCTCACACTCTCTCTCCCTACCATATTTTCCCTTCCATCTTTTTTTTTT
>JAQLOL010000001.1:27458538-27470509 GCA_029783665.1 Naso thynnoides
CCATAATTTTTTTTTTTTTTTTTTTTTTTTTTTTTTTTTTTGCTGTTTACCATCTACAAACAGTGGTGAAGCAGAGAGAGTCAATTTAAAAAAAAAAAAAATATATATATCATGTTTACTGTACAAGAGGTCGTGGGCTGCCTGCCTTGTAAGAGACCGGCTTTGTTCTGCCTCTCTGATCAGCTGGCTTGCTCGCAGTCGGGACAGAGGAACAGAAGTGTGTCCAATCAAGCTGAGCCCTGTTTTTAAAAGGCCCTGCAGTCTTTGGGCAGTGGCTGCGTTTATGACCCAAAATCGAGGCGACGAGCCTGGACCTGTTCCAAGCCCTCGAGCTCGTCTGTTCTGTTTGAGCATATCCAGAGAAAAGTGCAGCACTGGAAAGAGAGCCCATGAGACACCTGTACATGTGTAACTGACTGTGTTTGTGTGTGTGTGTGTTTGTGTGTGTGAGAGAGACAGAGAGAGAGAGGGAGAGAGTAAACACTGTAGGATGAAATAAAACCTTGTTAACCTTCAAATCTGCCGTTATTTTTTTTTTTTACAGCTGGACATAGTTGGGGACAGAGCTGTAGAAATCCAATCATTTCAGATGTACCGATAAGTGAATGCACACAGTGTTAATAATGTCACAGCTTATTTCTGAATGTGAGATATTCAACGAGGCCAATAGAAATAGAAATAGGAAAAAAAAGCACTTATACATCCTGTGCACATACCTATATTACGCCATCACTATAAGCCATAATAAATACATTCCTCTCAGTGTAAAAATGACCTTTGACTTCACTTAATAATCAAATTAAAAAGCACCTCATTTACATTAGCCAAATGAGAATCTACAGTAATTGTTGTGATTACGATACGCTCAGACAATAACTGTAATGGCGTGGATTTATGGTACATTTTGCCCATCAGTTGATCAGAGGGTTTTACACTGCGGTGCGTCTTATGTATTCCAGAGTTGATCCCTAAACTGAAGGTCACAATCACAACTCGATGACTTTGTGTTCTAGAAAACTATTTGCACAGACTCTTTGTCTAAAATTGGCCACAAATTAAATAGATCAGAGGAGGCTTTGGACTTAAATATGAAATTCCTGGTGAGGATCATAACTTGATATTTGTCAGAGCCCTGCAGACATGATTCTGATGATAAAGAAACTCAATATAATTTCATACCCTGCTAAATTTCAAACTATCTTAAGCACTGCTCTTACTTCTTACTTATCTTTTCAGTCCTTCAAGACTCTCTGTTTCAAACTTGACACACACACTACATCAGTGGTCCTCAACTACATTTTTCAAAGGCCCACATTTTTTTACACTTCCTTAAAAATGTTTAATATTTACCCTTCCCTAAAAAAATGAGATATTATTTTTATTAGTCTATATCAGCGTAAAGAGATTCCTAAAAGACAACGGAAATGTAGAACAATAAGTAGGTACTTTATAAGAAAATGTTCCCCGACATCCGCTGAGGAGGCCATCAGTGCTCAGTACAAAACCCACAGTTCAGCCACCACTGAATGAGTCCTCATCTAAATAAAAAAAGAACCTCCTCTTCGTGATCCCAGGAAGCCAGCAAAAAATACTCCATTAGAGACTCATTATAACAGCTGGCCAACAAAAATAAACCCAAGTGACGCCACTTATCTTAACGGTTGTCCGCCAGTTTCAGAGTTCCCTCCTGCTGATGGTTCCGGGAAAAGGCTGCCTGGGAGTGGATGGTGGGTTCAAGGACAAAAACATAATCTGATTCTTTAAAAACTGGTTAACTGAATTATTGACTTTTTGAATTGCTGCCAACTACAGGTAGATTATGAGTCAGACAGCTCAACAGGGTGATGTATGGTAACCGTTTGTTTTCCTCACAGAGGATATATGCCAGCACGGCCTGCAATTGGACAGCGAAAACTAAACAATTAGTGGGAAAATGATAAAGAATAAAAAATGATAGCTGCTAAATTTTAGAGGCTGCAAGTAACATTGTTATTTAGTAGCACAATTTTCTGATAGGTTTAAAATGTACCCCTTTGACTCATTAATGCACCAAATCTGGGTGACTTTGTGCTCATTACCTTTGTCTTTTTTGACACATTGTGGTAGTGAGACATTGACTTTAGCCTGTTTGCGCTTTTTAAGTGTGCAGCAAAAGGGAGACTCCAAGATGTAAGCCTGCTTTAGCTGTAGATCATTGAAAAAAAATGAAAAAGACATGCATATCCATAAACCCACTGCGATGGGTGCTGGATCACAAAAAAAAACTGAACAAAGAGGAGAGGAATCGCACACCAAAATCCTCCCATTTGAGGTATTTATTTGCGGAACCGTCATCAAGGTTCATTCCTACAGTGAGCATATGAACTAGCCTGGCACAGCCAAACTAGCTCTAAGGTAAGATTTAGTCTGGCACCTCTCGATCCACCATTCATTTCAAATGGGAAGTACCAACGGGTGCAGTCAGAACAGCCTCTGAATGCAATTGGACATGCAACCATACAACCAATCAGAGCTCTTTACTTCATCTTTCCCCTCACGCTCCATGCGAGCCACCACCATGTTTGTTTTGAGTAGAACTTCAGGCGAGCCGAAACTCCTCGTTATTTAAAACTGCGCAATGTTAACTAAAGGGAATATTCCAACACCAAAACACCAAAAGAACATTAGAAGTAAGCTACCAAGCAGCAGCAGCAGCAGATCACACCCCTGTTTTGCTATTTTAATGTCTGCATTTATTTTAAAAAAAAGTTAGTATTTTCATCATTATTTTCTACATAAAAGTACAATAATTAATAAAAATAAAATAATAAAATGACAAACTACATCCGAGGGGGCACGAACAGTTCTGTGGGCGGGTCTTGCCCCCTAAAGTCCGCCCATTTTGCGTGACGTTTTTAGCTCCAGGCTCTTCCTCTGACTGCGTCTCGTGCATACAGAGGGTCGCTATCTGAAGTACTCAGAATTTGTAGTGACACATATCTAACAACCAGAGTCCTTAAAAACCACCAGGAAGACATTAATGTCAGTCTGTTTGCACTTGTTAACTGACTATTGTTGCAGTCCTGCTTTAGCTCTAAACATTGTCTCTCTCATGACATATTTTTCCTTTTTTAATCGTGCAAAGACAGCCGAGGCTATATGACACTCTCTTATACTTCTGTTCCACTCGGTGCACCATTGAGGCTGCGATAGCTATAGTGTAAAAAATACATTCATTTTACTACATTACTGCCAAGAGTAAAACATCGACAGACATTGACTACAGTGACAGAACTCCGCCTCAGATTAAACTATATGTACAACATATATCAAAGTAAGCAGAAGTTGGGCAGAAAATCAATTAACTTCACATGTTACATAGATATTTAATTATGAAAACATGTAAGTTGCCTGTACGGTTGCCTTTTCAATTGTACAGTGAAAATTTGGATAACTGCTCAGACATATAAACATCTCTGTCCAGTAAGATTCTCTGAATTGTGTCACAATATAAGATTATTGTATAGGAATTTATATTAAAAAACAAAAGGGCTGATCTCTGTGTAACTGGGGAGGCACAGAATGTGTCAGGGGACTTTGAGATGTGCAATAGCAGAGATAATTTAATTATCGAAAATCTTGTGGGCTCTCTCTTCTGCTCTCCCCTACGGTGTTCAAGGTTAATTGTCATAAGTTCAGGCCAATCTACCACCAAGGCACGAGGGAGGGGACCAGAGGAGAAACACTACGGTAAAACTCAATTTTATTAAGACGATTGTGCATTGAAGCAATATTTTCCATTACGCATCGATTCTTCAGTGGAAACCACCAGCCGGCAGCTTCAAAGAGTTGCTCCAATTTTCTACACAAGTTACTGCTGATCCCCTCGTCTCCCTGACACCACAGAAAATAGAAAAAACAATGTAACACATTTACCAGCGAACTAAGTGTGAGTAAAAGGTAATATGAAATGTCCTTTGAACCATATCCTAAACTAAGGCTCTTGGCTGTGAGATTAACAAAGGTGTTTGGCATCTCAAAGGCGCTGGAGATAGACGCAGGCCATTCCAGACACCAGCATGTTAGCGTGTCTCAGCCGTTTAGAGGATTGCTTGTGTAATGCCATCTGTATTCAGGGGATGAACACCCACTTTTACACCAGGGCAGAGAGAGAGAGAGAGAGAGAGAGAGAGGAGCTACAGTGACTTCAGCCAACGTCTGTCGCTTTCTCTCTTTCTTCCATTCACTCATCTGCTAGTTGCTTTCATCCACTTAAAATCGTGACATAAGACCGGATATGTTAATTGAAGAAACAAGTCACTCCTCAGAATGAATATGAAGGATTAAAGCGTTTCTGAGCATGGAACATGAACTGCGACAAAACGGAGCAATGATTGGCTGTTGATGTAAAACGCTCAGTAAATAATTTGTTCCTCTTTGATGCAATGAGCTCTGTGGCATATGAGATATCTAGTGTACAAAATCTACACACGCGAGGTTCCGTGTGCTGGAGCCCGAGATCCTCGTTCCGAGGTTCTAGTAGAAGGTGCAAACTGGAGCAGGAATGATTATTCAGTTGGCAAAAAAAATAGTTGACGTTTTTCTTCTGTGTTTTAGTAAAATATAATAAAATTCCAGGAGATTTTTTTTCTTGTAAAAATAATCTGGCAATCTTCAAGACTTTCTGAGAAGCCTGTCTCCATAATGCATTAAATGCATCATATTCATAATGAACATGTATGACACATTATGAACACACTTATAATGTGCGTTGTAGGTGGTTTTGGTTAAGGTTAGGAGTGTACCTGCTTGTAACTATGATTATACAACACCATTGGTGTAATGTAATGCATTATAAGTATGTTCATAATGCATTATAGATGCATGCTTTACGTAAATGTTACCTATAGACAAAAATAAATGAGCAGATTAACTGATAATTAAAACAGCTGTGAGTTGCAGCCCGTGTGCACACTTTTTTTTTTAAAGATGTTTGCATTTTTATTTGGCTGAAAACACATTTCTGTGCCTTATGCAGAACCACCAAAGGCAGCCAACTGCTATCTTTAAAATTAGTGTAGGGCCGCTGCAGCATAATGGGACTTGCGGTTGGGATGGCCATGCAATGACATGATGTGCCGCTTTCTTCTCAGCAAAAGCACTGAAATAGGAATTAAATATATAGCAACAGAGGAGCAATGAACACTGATGACATTGTTGAGTTTTTATAGGTCAACATAACAACAACAGTCACTTCCGGAATACCACTGCTGGTTGATTTGGTTTGCAAAAATATGTGAGACGAGCTAAGCTGCCTTTTTCTGTTGTCATTTTCATCCTAATGATGTTAAAAAAAAAACCACACTAGTGCAACCTATCTGACATTTCTGCTGTGCTTTATAAATTGTGTCGTTCTGCTAGCATCATTGGTGTGCCAAATACCAGAAAACAACAACTTATTAACTGTCAACTAACTGCTAGTTTTAAGTAAACATGAGCTGTCTTTTTCCTGAGTTTGATGCCAAACTGTTTAATTAGGTCTCCAAACTAAAGTTAATGAAAGTGTTGTTATTAGTGAGATAAAAAGCATCAAACACGCATTTTAGATGAATAAGAGTTACAGTTTTCTCTTTTTTAAAAAAAGTATATATCAGTTGTATGTAGGGGAAACTGCAGTTCTCAGTCTCAAAGTTATTGTAAGTTACCTTTTGATGGATTCTGTAACTCATGAGAAATGCTTTCTTATGTGTCTTAAAGGCTTTGAGCATTAAATTTGTGACAAGCTTGCCAGCACATATGCTTCTCTCTTGTTTGATTTTCTCTTGACCTTCTTCACAATCACGTCATCAGACACCAGATGAAGACGTTCCGTCTGACAGTCAGATTTTCGCTCTGGAACAATTTGTAAAGAACAAAATTGCCTACTTTAGAAAAGTGCGTGTGCTCACAGACCAAGACTTCCAAAACAAGCCAATAAAACTGCTGTTTCTCTGCTGCTCCTCAGGCCAAGCGGTGACGCCGGCGATGACATTAATAACAGGTGAAGGTTGGAAACTGTTCACGAGTTTGGAAAGATGTGACACCTGTCATCACCGTAATAGTAAACGGTCCATTATGCAGAGCTGCATGATGCTGCCGTCCGCAAATTGCTATTTCTTGTACCTTGATAAAGGAATTGTTTGTACAGTGTGTCTGTTATCGATGCTAAATGGGCAGAAGAGGCAGAAGCTGTAAAATACAGCTTTCTGTCGACACAGCAGTCACTGGTGGCTGTTTAGGGGACACTTTGCGTCTAAATGTGATGAGATTTTTTTTTCTATGTTGTGTTGGCGGCAGCTTTGGTGATAAATGATCATCACTTTATCCAAAAAAAGGGATCAGTCTGTTCTGTTGTCTCCCTTCATCCTTAAGTGCTTTTCATCTTTGGAGGTCAATACCAATCTTCACTCTACTAGACAGTCTTTCATTCAGTTTGGGCGTCCTTTTCCTTACATTTTGTGTACGTGTTTGATTGTCTATAGGTGGCATCTTTATTTTGTTTTTGTTCAGCTGAGCGGCTGTCGGTGCTCAAGCTTTCTCCCCATGTTGTCCCTTGTTCAATACAACCAGGCAGTTTTGTTGCCTGACATCCTTACGACAATTATAAAACTAGTACCAGCACTGGTCCCAGAACATTCGAGTTGAATGCGACATGTCAGCCTGCTGATCTGCCAGCTTCATCAAATACACATGCTCAACTATACCTGTTTTTACACAGACCCCACATCAGCGCCACATTGAAAGCTAGCCAATATTCCACCTTCTGTTAATTTAATGTTATTTAGACAGAACTGAGCAGCACATCTCTAATCCGCTTCAGTCTGTCGTTTCATACAGCGAGCCAGGGTCGCGGATTACGTCACCGGTGTGACGTTTACCAGCAGCATCATCAGCTTCATCTGTTAGAGGCTCATTAAACTTGCGCTGAACAGGCTGTGTAAAAGGGGCTTATGTGTTGTAGTGGCTGCAGTAACCAATGACACCAGCATTAAATTGAGAATGCTTCCAATAATTGCATGTGAGCAAAACAATACAAATGGTCTATTTTTCCCATTCTGGGTTAAAAAAAAAAGGATTGAGTGCAGACATAGTCAGAAGTTTTATCATTTCGTGATACCGGCTCATTTCTGGAGAAATCTTAAAAGCCCTGAGTGCAGATACTTGGCCCAGCTGTTGCCGCTCCTCACAAAGCAGAGGCATCATTTATTTTTTGCTAAACAAGCACAGAATGCATACAAGACAAGACAGTGAGTGCTTCAAACAGCAAATATTAACATTTTCATAACCTGAATGTGTGTTTAGTCACCACTGTAAGGGTGAAATATAGTTTTCAATGTGTACTGGGCTGGTCATCAGAGTCTGTTATTGGGGCCAGACTCATATGTCCATTTGCCAGTATTATCAGCTGGTATTAGCTTATTACAGAGATTTCAGCATAAATCTTCCCTAATAGGTGCAGATATTAAAACTGCCTTCTAAGGCTGGAAAAAAACGCTTGGACTATTGTTTTACAATGGAATGATTATGTAGTTTGTCCAGCAGAGGACACTCTGTTATTTATTTACTAATAAGTGAAGTGTTCACAGATGTTAGAAATAAAGTTTGTTCATATGTAAGACATCTTGCCGCCATCACATATCTTTGTCAAAAGTATTTCATAACCACATTCGGCCAATATATCAGCCAATATATCAGCCAATATATCAGACTTTGGAATTTCTTGCTTCCTGATGTCAGTATTGGCATTGGCCACAAAAATCCAATATCAGTCATGCCCTGACTGTTATTGGTTGTGTTGATTGATGCTCACACATGATCAGTCTTGTTTCATAAATGAGAAGCTGGAATACTTTCAGCCACACACACAAACACGTGCTATCCAGAGGAGGAGTTTAACTGTAGTCAACAGAAAATGATGAGAAAATACGTTGGAGGTTATAGCCATTGATTTGAACCACCTGCCACACAGACAATTAAACTAATAGTTTATTGGTTGGGATAAACAGGCACATCACAGACGCACATGTTGTAGGATTATATTGACTCCAACCTTTGGCACTGCTGTCAGAACAAGGCCAAAACAAGCAACTTTGTTGTTCAAATATAGCTCAAAGAGCACCTCTTTTCCCAGACTGCAGGAGAACAATCCCAGAACACTGTTTTAGTTTGCTAATTGACCTGACATTATTTTGGTTTCATGGTGTGTTGAGGATCAAGTAAGGATGCCTGTGCTTGTGTTTTTTTTAATGGGGCATGACATATATTTATGAACTGCAGAGTTTGTACGCTCACGCTGCCTGAATGTGTAAATCAAATGCATAAAACATTATGAATCTTCTTCTCAAATATACACAAATTTGCAACTAGACTCACTGTACATGTGCTTTAACAAACGCATATAGCGACACCGTCAGTGCTTGTTTGTCTTTAACACACGATTTCCTTTGATATACTGTATAATAAACAGGCAGTGGTTTGTTTGTGATTTATAGGTCACGTTGCACATTTGCATGTTTCTATTTTGGATTCATTCTTGTGTCCAAAAGATCTCATCGCATGTACTAAGTGCACTAGAGGAGTCCCGACAGCGAGTTGCACACTTTATACGTGTAAACATGATTTATAAAACCCTGAAGCTTGAGTACTGAAAAACAGTCTCTTAAATATTGTACATAGAAAACCAGTCTATCATTGCTCTTTCCATTTTGGAGCAGGCCCTGATTTTAATTACTATACATGGTAAATTAGCTAATGAATAATGAATGGATCCTCACACTAAGTGCTCTGACTGCTAATGCACTTGCAGTTCCCTCACTCTAAACCCCCCTAACTTACTGCCAATGTTGCTTTCTGATTCTGTCTTTTTTTAGCTAGCTTCTCCAAGTCTGATCCACACGCGCACTTTCTTCCCACCTCTGCTTTTCTCACTCTCGCTGAGATTTGATTAGATTTTCTTCTGTAAGGAATTATTTAGTGATGAGAGTAGAGAATGAGACTGAGACAGAGGAAGGCTTCGGGGTAGAGGGAGATAGATAGTGGTACTCGGGGGAGAGAGGGAGAAGGAGACAGGTGCTTCGAGGAAAGAGAGTGAAAAAGCTGGAGGATTAAGGTGCAGTGGAGCTGCAGACATGCAGAGAGAGGCAGAGAAAGACAATTCACTCTGTGTGTTCTGTGTGCACTGCACAACTTTAAATTGTGGATCTGGGATGAAAAAATCTATCTACAAACACACATCAA
This sequence comes from Naso thynnoides, assembly GCA_029783665.1. NCBI lineage: Eukaryota > Metazoa > Chordata > Actinopteri > Acanthuriformes > Acanthuridae > Naso > Naso thynnoides. Next base: position 27,467,794 of record JAQLOL010000001.1, read on the forward strand.
CAAATATGGGAAAATATATGTAATACTGAATTATTCAAGCTGATTGCTGTGTGTTTTTTCCTGCTAGCCCTCTGAGGAGAACATGTACACTCCAGACGCCCTGTCGGTTCTGTGTGGATTATGTACATTATTTATCCCCCTGTCTGCATCAACTCCTTTTATGTACTCCAGTTGTGTCCCACAGTTCATGACATGCAGGTTAGATGAAGTGGATACTCTAAAGTGCCTCTAGGTGTGAATGCCTGTACCTGTCTAGATATATACTTGTCACTCAGTGCATAATGGCACAGTGATAGTGATTTTTATTTTCATAACCTGTATCTTGCCTTTAAGAACAGTGTGTTAAAAGACCCGACCAATACAGGATTTTTTCTGCAGATGCCGATACCAACAATAAGGAGCGAAAAAGGTTGTGATAAAATGTAGGTCATAAAAAGCTGGCTGAATGGGAGAGACAAGGTCTGGGCCATCAGATACCCCGCTGGTATAATAAGCTGGCCAAAGGAAGGGATAGAGGCCACTGCTATCAATGACCAGGAAGCACTTCACAATGCATGGAGGGTTTCATCCCAACTCTAGGACCCTGAGACTTTGCACTAAGGGGAGCGAAGGAGGCCGAGGACTAGTGAGTGTCAAAGTCACAGTCCAGGATGAAACAACCAAGATCCATGAATACATCGGGAAGATGGCCCCCAAAGATGAAACGCTATGTGAACACCGTAGGCAGCAGAAACGCAGAAATGCGGCATGCACCACCGTCAGATAGAAGTGTCTGATATCAAGAAATCCTACCAGTGGCTGGAAAAGGCTGGATTGAAACACAGCACAGACGCACTAATCATGGCAGCACAAGAGCAGGAACTGGTGATGGCTAACCAACCAGACATCGTGTTGATTGATAGACAACAGAAGAAGGCAGTGGTGATAGATGCGGCAATCCCGAGTGTCAGCAACATCGTAAAGAAGGAACACAAGAAGTCGAACAATGGGCTGAGAGGAGCTGGAAAACATGTGGGGGGTGACAGCAATAGTGGCACCAGTGGTGATCGGAGCACTGGGAGCTGTGACCCACAAACTGGGAGAGTGGCTCCAACAGATTCCAGGTACAACATCTGAAGTCTTCGTCCAGAAGAGCGCAATCCTAGGAACAGGAAGCTATAAATGTATATTTTATCCAGGAAATGGTCAACATTGGACTTCATGCAGTCATCTCCTGCTGCCAGGTTTGCAGGTTTGGATTCATCATCCCAAAGCTTCACCTTGCTGTAAGAAGATGGACCCTCCCCTGCCGTTGCCTTGATGTTCTCGCAGATCTCTGTGATTCAGCCCGTGAGGTGGAGATTGCAGATGACTGCACAGAGTCTGATGCTATCCATTTTCTCAGACAGTGCTGACTTGCAATTTTCAATTACGTGAAACAGAAAAGGGCTACCAGAAAAGTCATTAACTACAAACCTCAGTTACTCCTAGTGTGTGTGTGTGTCACTCTTTGTGATGAAATATCACCTGAGTGTCTCTCAGCTCGAGGGGAAGTTTCAGCTCACTGTTTTGCTTTTTCCGCCTTTACCGTCCTAGTTAATTATAACCACTCTCTTCAATGTCATCTTTTAACCACAGCCAGCAGCTGTTTTTTTTCCAGCAAAATAGGTTTAAAATCCCAACCTGCCCAGCTCCAAACGGCAGACAGACAATTTAAAATCCAAACTGTTTATCTTGCATCTGTAGCTTATCTCATTTAATTGAGAATGAAAAACATCATTTAACAAAATGTTTGTTTTAACCATCAAAGCAGTTACCACTCAACAATTAATTGCCTACCCTTGCATCATGGTTAGCATTGAACATGCAAATACATGGCTTAGTGTCAACAAACTGCATGTCAAACAAGCAAACAGAGGTGAAAGGGGAGATAAACAAGCTACCACAGATAAAAACAATAATCAGCACCACAGCAGCTGGACAGCTCTGCTTGAGGCTAATCATGGACTATATATAAACGGTGTCAAACATGTAAAGATAGGGTGTTAACTAGGGATTACAGCCCAAGGTTAAAAGCTTTCAAGATACATGTACTGCAGCATGAGCATAGGGAGAGTGCTGATTAATAACTCTAGCATGATTTGCAAAGACAAAATGAATGTCAGAGATACAATAAGTGTCTTAATTTCATATAAAATGGAATTCACAAATTACCATGATCATCTTCATCACCGAGTAAGTGGTAGGTTAAGAATTATATAACTTTGCAGTATGCCAGTATGAAACATCCCAAGTCTAAAGTACTGTAAACGTGCACAATTTAAAAGTGAGCAAGAGTTGTTGTAGTAGTTGTGTGTCTGTAAAAGTTGTTTCCCCCTCCAAAAAAGCTGTCTGCCCTAACAGAGTGTTGTGCAATAATTACACCAGAGAAAACATTAAGGTTTTTGTGGATTAAATGAATATTTTGAAATGATTGACAAAAAGAATGTAATGATACTATTTTTAAAAAGATACGATATGTATTATGATACATGGTTGGCGATACGCTGCAGACAATATGGGCTCATTTAGAGCGATACGATATGATGTGATTTTTAGACTAGAAATCGATATAATAACTTTTTTTGACAGAAATAGTTAAAGAGGTCATATTATGCTCATTTTTTTGGGTTCATATTTTATTCTTGGTTACTGCTAGAGCAGGTTTACATGCTTTGATGCCCAAAAAACTCGTCTG
>JAQLOL010000001.1:27470609-27481800 GCA_029783665.1 Naso thynnoides
CCGCAGGGATTACTGCTACATACCCTTACCTCATGATTTCATACTCTGGCATCATTTAAAAGAGTTATCTGACTTTGTAACATCATTTATAGGTTGAAAGAGACAGAAAAGCATAATATGACCCCTTTAAAGAAAATACCCGTTTCCATGCGATAATGGAGGTGATAATGGAGGTTAAAGAGGCCATATTATGCTCATTTTTTGGGTTCATATTTTATTCCTGGTTACTACAATAGCAAGTTTACATGCTTTGATGATCAAAAAACTTGTCTGTTTTCTCATACAGCCAACTGCAGCAGCTTTGTTTTTTCCAGGATTTTTGCCTCTGTCTGAGATGCTCTGTTTTAGCTCCCGCCCGCCTCTAAAGGCTTACTCTGCTCTGATTGGCCAGTTCAAACACACACCTTCCAGATTAACCTATAGAAAAGCCCAGCACACTGTGATGCAACAGTGGTCTGAGATTTTAAAAAACTGATGAGAACAGAGTGTTCAGAGCCATTAGAAACAGCCCACAGGGATTACTGCTACGTACCCCACCCTCATTATTTTATACTTTGGTGTCATTTAAAACGGCAATCCGGCTTTGCAACAACATTTATAGGTTGAAAGAGACAGAAAAGCATAATAGGTCCCCTTAAAATGCTGGAAAAGCTTGATACACTGAACCACACAAACAGTCAGTTCAAGGCCCTTCATACAATCCGTGTGAACCGCAAACACAAACTGAAAATCTCTCGTTCTCCTGATGCTTCCCTGCCACGATCAGCCATGATCTGCTGATGCAATATGTATACCCGGAACATTGGAGAATGAACTGGAGCAACATTTACAACTATTTACCAAATATTTAAAAAATGTAGTTATTTTGGAAATCAAAGCATGGATTGGTTTACTTACTGTCATGTTGCATAATTGCTTCAGTTGTTTTGTGCTGCCCTGTTTGCTAGAATTAACGTTTGTAATCAGCTAATTCTCAAAAAGCAAATATGTTTCCAAATGAGGAAAAATGTTGTTAATTAACAAACATGACAAACCCAAAGTTTTTGTTGTTGTTGTTGTTGTTGTTGTTGTTTTTAATATATTAGCACAAGGTTCACTGATAATGTATTTCATTTGTATTCTGCCAAAATGCATATTCATACAATGCACTCTACCCTGACTACAGGATTATTTAACTTTTTAATCATTATTTTTTCGGCACTGGCAGCATTTTGAAAGGTTATGGTCTGTTTTAATACAGAAAAATGAAGCAATGGCTTGAGACATATAATTTTTAACCCGAAGTCCGAGCATTCCTTCACCCCACATGACTTTAGTTGCCTAAACTGAAACCACAGACAGAGTCTGGATGCAAACTGTGCTTTCTGGCATCACAGTCTGGCTCCACAACCTCCCTGTGACTCCGGGGCAGTAAATAAAACAACAACACACAAAACAGAAACAACTAACACCAATGACAAACAAGGACAAACCAACAGGGAAACACACTTTGTGGGGGGGATACAAACTTTGGCACAACACCAATCCTTAACAGCTTATTAGCATGGCAGCTGAGACTTCGCACCATGAACAAATAATGAAAGAAGAACGTGATGAACAGCCCACTGTATGCTGTCAACACCAGCTACACACAATCAGTCAGGCATCAGCAGTGAGAAACACAACACAATCCCTCACCTAGTGCAACCGGTCTGTTCAGCAGCTGGCTCTGGAGATAATAAAACGTAATAACATTTCCTCCACCACCATCAAAATAAGAGGTAATGATCATCAACATCATCATCAGTGTAGGCTGCAGTACAAAGTTAAAAAGGCACATAATGTTTCTGTTGCAGCAACACAACAAATCCCAGGCCTACCAAATGACCTTGCACACGCAGAATTCTAATATGGCTCATGGTGATTTGTGGTCCTCTCGGTAGATCTGAGCCTTTACGAGACACTGCACACACAGTGTACATCTATCTTTTACAAAACTGTTGACTGCCACTTGAATAATTACATTTTCCCCGCTTTGATTTCAGACTGACTTTAAGACGTCTCCCACCGAGCGTCCTGCATTCGCTGCTCGAGTATCAAAGCAGATTAACAGAGAGAAAAGAAAAGAGGAGGGAAACGAGGAGAGAGCGAAAAAAAAAAATTCAAATCACAACACTGAGAAAATGTCTGCTCTCCAGCTTTCATTTATTGAGTCCAAATATATTTGATAGTGGGTATTTTTAAACAGACCTTAATCCCCTGCTCACCCCTCATGTGAGGTAGATAATTATAGTAATCTGGTCGAAGGGAATTTAATTTCCTAGCTGTGAATCGTTGCAGTGGGATGGACTAGTTGCTTTATGAAAATAATTTATGGAGCCCTGAAATTCTGAGAGCGAGTTAGACGGCAACACATCTGCGACATGGAACTTTGCTAAGGATCCATTTTTGTAATTGTGAGGTACTAATATGCACGTGGCACCACATACCCATATAACACAACATGACACATGGCAGGATACACTTAAAGAAGAAGAGCTGAGAAGTACCCATTGTTCCCTTTGTTCTAGAAAGAGGATGAGGTGAATAGATTGCCTTCGAAGTAGGACAACCTAATAGCGCTCTCCTAATATTCACTTCAAATAAAAATCTACCCTCTACTTCTAGAGGCTTTGTGTCTTATGTTGGGAATTTCTTTTGAAGATATTCTAAGCAAGAGAGATTTAAGATCCTGCCATTGTAGCCAGACAGGAAGGAGCTTGTTATGTTCGTGCCGTTCTTGCCCTGCCCTTGAGCAAGTCAGCGATTCCCCACTGACTTGCTGCACGGCTCCCGGGGAGCTCAATGTGAAGATGACCTGACACTCTGACCTCCCTGGAGGGAGCAAAGTGAAAAGAGTTTCACTGCAGGGATCAATGGCACTATCACATCCTTGTCACTTAATGCAAGTCAGTTAAGTAATTTGGGAAAGGAGGGTTTAGCTTGCATTAATCCTTGACCAAGATATGCATGCTCCTACTTTATGAATGTGTAATTTTTACACTGCGCGCATGTGTGTGTGTGTGTGTGTGTGTGTGCGTGTGTGTGTGTGTGCAGCAATTGCAGGATTAAATGTGATCCAAAGGTGAATGTTTGTGTGCTCATTTTATGATGAGAGTCAGTTATTATCCTGACGCACGGCAAAGAAAACATTGTTTTCAGAGTTGCAGAATAGGAGGAATGTATCTACTTATTCCATATGACAAAGCATAATGGCTTTTTTTTCTAACTAGTTTTCAGCTACTAAATGCTTTTATGGATAGATACATAAAGGTAATTATGCATAAACAGCCTACTTATAGTCTCTCAGGTGCAGCCTGTATGCTCTTTATGGAAGCTTAACTAGAAGACTGGATGCTGTGTGCCTTTTAGACTATATAGGCCAATTCATACGGTGAAGCCCTGTAACTACAGAGCTTATGTTTCCTCACAGCTTTCATCTTGGGCATTTTTAAGACTTCAAACATGATAATGAGTGCAGCAGCCTTGCCTCAGAGTGGATACAGATCTGAACTCAACGAGACGCCTCAGCCCTTGTAATCCATCACTGTTGCATCAGAAGAATAAAATCTACTTTTGAATTTTGAAAGAAGCTCTGCTCACCATTACATATTAATGCTTACAGTCAAGAGTACTGTGTCAGCTAAAGTGAGTCAGGAGGAGCTTCTTGCTTCTGTTTGTTTTTATTATTTCTTTGTTGTTGTTTGTTCTCAACCTTGCTGTAACATTGGGTGAAGTCAAGTCAAACTCAGTCAAGTTACCAGGCAGACCAAAGCCAGATGCTCTCAAGAGTCTTAGTAAAGTTTTAAAAAGTAACTTTTTCATAACTTTCTATTCATTTATTTTTAAATTTGGGTTGGTAGAAAAGTAGACCGGCAGTTGGCTTGATGTTTACTGGCTTCAGCCCACATCTCATCAATCTTGCTATAACTGCTTGGATGTATTGATTTGTTTATGGGTGTGTAAGTGTTTCTCTGTTTTTGTTATTCATACTTTATTTCATCAAACTCCAAGACTGAATTTTTTTAAAGCGAACCGTACGCACACAACTTTAAATCTTTGTGTTGCCCTCCTGCTACACTGAGTCAAAGCTCAAAAAGATGAACCATCACCAACCTTTTTTAAAAAAAGATAAACCAGTTTTATCTCACCACAGTTATACATAGTGGTTCATCCATGTAAGCTCTGAATCAATGTGGAACATTTTTGAGACTGTGTTGATACAAAATAAAACATGACTACATACTAGAGCTGTCACGTTATCAGATTTTTACACATATATTGTGGCCTAAATAATTCATGATAAAGATACACAAAAAATATAGATGTCTGGAGGTTAGAGAGAGAATCTGTAACCATTCATAGAAGAGTAGTAACAGAACAGTTGCAAGTCAATTTTATGGCAGATAGAAACTATGGGTAAGTTTTATTACTACTATGTATGATAACAAACTAGAAAGTAGAAATGATTTCAGAGATGCTGTATTATTTACAAGATATTATCCAAAGTGTTGATCAAAACCAAATCAGTATTTATTTTCTGAATGTTATCACCTATAGGTATATAGCGACGCCCCGACTGCAAACATTTCCCATGGTATTGCACTTATGAGAGGAAACGTTAATGACTTTTCACATACTGACTGACGTGACGGCAAATCCAGAGGAAGGATTTAAAAATGAGAGACAGTGACAAACTGGTCGGACGCAATCTTAAACAAAAAGACAAAAGACTGCAGCACGCATGGTGCCATCTGTTGTCAGTATGCCGTCACCCCAATGTGAAAACAAAAGCTCTACATAGAACTGCCTCCAACTTCTCTTATTCAGTCAATTTGCAAACTACAATGGCCGGAATGCATTGGCAAATAGCTGTGACTGAACAGGGGACACTCCAGTGAACTAATCCCTTCGAGCACTCTGCATTTTGCAGGGAGCGGCAACCTGCCAAGACCGGCCATTGAAGCTGCATTGCTATTGTGTCGTTTTTAATGCTACACTGTTGTCTTCCTCAGCACTGACAATGAATGATGGTATTTTGGTCTTTTTGAAGTATTATCACTGCACCAGAGAGAGGCCGCAGGAAGGCAGACATCTAAATGGTTCCTACAAATTTCAAACCTAAAAATGGTTTTCATCCCTGGCCATTAAAATGTGCAATTTATGTGTTATATCATTAAAACTTAACTCCTGGCCTGTTTTCTGCAGCTCCTAAAAGAAATCACATTCAATATGTTAATAACACATTTGGAAAGTGCCAACTTCCTCTGATGAAGCATAAAATGCAACATGGGCATCACTGTGATGTGGAACCCTTTTAAAATTAAATATTTTAATAATTCACCTTTCAAATAAAATGAGTGTCGAGTTCATTCAGAAATCGTTTGTGGCAGTTCAGTGCTCACCCATTTCACCAGTCACACAAATCCTCTGCTAAAGCAGTGATCTGTTTAACTACTGTAAGAAGCAGCTTATAGACTCTGTGCAGCTCATTATTCTGTCACTACTGCTGGCTGTATGCACTGACTTACCTAAACCCAGGCTGCCACATCCTTTTTTTGCACTGTATGTGGAGAGACTTTGTTTCCACAGTGTTCTGATCACCAAAAACAAAATGTTTTGCAGTCATGAGTGTCAGTTCATGTCTGTCTAACCCTGTTCTTCTCAAATTGTGGGGCACTGAGCCACTGCAGTTGGCAAATTCAACCCTTTTTATGAGGTTTTTGTCATATCATTATTAATGACCGATTAAAATCATTCGGTGTGGGGATGTGAATGTTTTTCAGCTTCTGAAGAAGGGCATGCCAGAAAAGATTTGAGCACCAGGAGTGTAACCTGGTACCAAGATTATCCCCATTGTCTGAGTCATGCTAACATACTTCACTGTTTCAGTTTAGACCAGTCAGCCTCAACTCTACCCAATTAACTTGAACTTACAGTAGTCAAATTTGCAATTCTCTTTTCAGGAATGCAGTCAGGAGAGCAGGTTGGTCGGAAAGCCAAGTAACACGAACACTAAGAGCGTCCTGGCATTCATTCATTCTGCTGCCCAGGGCATCCAGTCTTAATCCCTTTGCAGAGACCAGACAGAGCCTTGGCAGAATGCATTTGAAAATGGAGGTCCCTGCAGATTATTTAGCCCATGCAATTATCATAATAGAGGCTGCATAAGGTAATACATGAATAGGAATTAAATTATAAGTTGAAAGGTGTCTCTTTACCCTCCTGCTCTCCCTCTTTCCTTTATTGCCATAAAATTGCACCCTTCCTCTACTTAGCTTGAAATTAAAGCACATTCAGTAACATACACAGCGATCTATAATGTCTGTTTAACCCAATGACATTAGAAGTAAATTCTCTGAAAAACAGTTGCATCCAGGCGTACTTGTCTGACACTAACAGGACTCACTATACATGGTTTAATACATTTCCTACAATGTCCACATAGTGTTAAAAATGTCAGAATTTGAAGCCACTGAGCTGAACTGCTCTCGAGTCAGTTACATTCTTTAAAGCTGGGGTAGGCAACTTTAGGAAATCAGCTTGCTATTGCATGAGACTCCTAAGAAAGCAACTCTGCTGCACCCTCCTCCCTGTTTTCGCACCGGCTTGTGTTTTATTTGTTTGTTGACAGAACGAAATGGTTGCAGGGAAAGTTGCAGCTATGTAAACTGGTCTGTCTCAACTCAACTCAAGCCAGCTGACAGTGACGCCTCCAACTCAGCTGGTCAAGTCGCCAGAGGCCAGTTTCAGAATGTTAGGTATGTCACTTGTTTCAACAGCCAATTGGCATATAGCAGCGTCATCTGTCACTAAGAGGCACAGTAAAGAGCAGCCAACAGGAACACGTTCTCTCCAAAATGTGACCCGTGATTGGCCAAATAACCTGTCACAGTCCTAATACAGAGCCAAGGAGAGGTTGCAGAAATGTAGCATATTCTTTCAGGACACCTGAATTACAATATGCTGAAAGTTTATTATGGGATTTTAGTGTGATGACACCAAAAATAAACTACTTATCTCAAATTTGACTAAATCCTTGCAGCACTTTTACACAGTTGTTTAGGTCAGACAAAAAGTCATGGCAAGTTCAAAGCCAATTAATAAACAAAAGCAAACAGTATAAGAATGTCATAATTCAATAATCAAAACCGCAATCATCACTCCAGAGCAATAAGGATGCTTGGCTGATAATAATATTACATTTCTATTCAGAGACAAGAGATTGATTAAAAATAATGTCTTTTGTACTCTTCTCAGCCATAATACCATAGCATATCCCCTGATAGCAAATTAAAATGTGTCTAAAAGGTTTTCGTCCCTACGGCGATTGTCTGTCTGACCATAATTCCAGATGGCAGTTTGATTGCACTCAATTTAGCTGTTCTTTTAATTTAATCTCGTTCCATCACAGACTGGAGAAAATAAGCCTGGTCATCTAGAAATGTGATGATTTTCAATAATATGATCATGCCATCTGGGAGGGCTGCTGCCCTGAGGGGATGGTGGAGGTTAAGCTCAAGTCAGAGGGTTCAGCTGCACCACCTCTTCTCTCACAGTTCAGGATAAAGAAGCCCAGATTTGCTGTCCGTTCACTTTTTGTTGGTCAGAGAAAACAAAGCCTCTTTGGCTACTTATCGACTATTTTAACCTTGCATTCAGCAGAATAATGGCAATATTCTCATAATGAATTACCAGGAATAGTCTCAGTATAAAGGCGTGGGACACATGGGTTTTGAAAAAGAGATGGCTTTGTTTTTTATACACACTATGTATGTATATATATATATATATATATATATATATATATATATATAGATAGATAGATATATAGATAGATATATAGATATTTAACACATAATGAACACACTTATAACACGTAAAGAGGGGTTGGTTAGGGGTAGGGTGAACCCTGCTTATAACTATGATTATACAGCACTATAGGCGCATAATAACGCATTTGAAGTATGTTCATAGTGCATTATAGATGCATGCTTTAGGTAAAGTATTACCACAAACTTTATTCCAACCATCCACTGAACAGTGAATACTTCACTTATAAATTACTTAATAACAGACTGCCCTCTGCTGGACAAGCTTCATTATTACACTACTTTAAATCACTCGTCCAAGCATTTTTTCCAGCCTTTGTAACATGGTATATATTAAATTAAATATATGCCAAAACTGATAAATGTGCAATAGGCCACTATTGGCCAACCAATGTATTGGTCAGGCTCTGTAGTTGAGTCCACCTGTTTAATTTTTGGTGCCTCCTGGTGTCCAAAAATCGATTAATTCAGCTTTAAAATAAACATAACCAATGGAGTTTGTATCAAAGCATTCAGAAAAAAGACTCACATTGCACCATCACAATGTTCTATTGAATTGTCTATTGCAGCTTAAAATTGATTAAAATGTAATATAGGGAATAAACACATCTACACAGACTCTTGTGGTCAGCTTTAGTGTCTGCCGTTGTTATGACACACTGAACCCCATGGCTGAGATCCTTTCTGCTTTTTCATTCACGCCCTTGGCAGCCATCCATTCACAAAGCACTTCATCTCCACAGTGATGTGAGAAAACACTTCTGCATAACCCACAAGTATGACCTTACTTTTGTTTTTGTTTTGTTTTATCCCCTCCATATCTGCAGCCTTTTTTCAATAAGACCTTATGGAATGTTTCATGGATTTTATCTCTCATGCAGTCATGGACGATTTTATCAGGATGCGCATAGTACTTTCATTACCTTGGAAACAAAACACTGCGGCTGCTGTCAGTTGTACTTTAAACGATCCCATTGAAGGCAAAGAAATTATTTCGATTTGGTCCCATGCAGAGCTAAAATAATGATTTCTCATTCATCTCAGGGTGTCCCACCAAGTAAAGTAATATTTCACACAGGGTGTAGCTATAGAAATACACACCAAAACATGGTTTGCACCATTCCTTTTTTGAGACCTGTATTTTTCTTTCTATTCTTTTCACAAAGGAGACTGAAGTAAAGACAGGCGTTACCACTCACACACCTTTTGTAAAACACTCTCTAAATGAGACTAGTGCAAGTCTTTTGTTTTAGAGCATAAAACACATATCAGGCATTAGCAGCTTGAGGAAATGACAGATGCGATTACACCATAACCACAGTAAACACGACAGTATACCAAGCATTATCCATATGCCAGCTGCAGTGAAAGCTGCAGTCCAAACTACCAGAACTTGCCCCAGTTACAAGCATAGACACAGCTTAAAATTGGCTGCAGCAAGCAAGCCAGTGACAATACTAAAACAAATATCTGTTGGATAACACCATCCCAAGAGAATGAGAAATGTTCACAAAAAGGCATTTTATTTTTGCTGTTCTGAGACTTGTCCGGTCAACGAAAGGGCCATCATTTCTGTTCCTGTTAAAAGAATAGACTTTGGCTGATCAGGCAGCACCCAACAGCCTCCTTGATTTATTTCCCTAACACCAGCACTCTGCACATTGCCAGGATGGGGGAGGGGAATTGCCTTTTTTCAGGTGGAACAGAGGAGAGTGAAGCACTCTCAGTCTGCATGTCAGAGTGAGACAGCAGCAGCAGTGGTGGCCTCTAGTTATCACGGCCCCAGCACAAGATTTCAAAACCGCCACCCCCGTATCCCTCTAGACATATGCAAACAAGCGTGAAACATGCACACACACTGCCACAAAGAGGTTTCTTTTTCTCACTGTTGGATTTTAAAGTCTTGTCTTTACTTAAACAACATGGAACAACACAGACAGATGGTCATGCCGTGAATTTAAATTACCCACTTAACAGATAAATTAATTACTGTTCAGATGTTTACATGCACATAGCCCATTAATGTGTTAATAAGTTAACGGCAAAACAACACTTCATACATAAAGCTGCGCACAAGTGCGTGATTTGGAACTACAGCGCTCATGAAGCTTATAGCAACGCTGCTGATGTGTGTGATTAACCTGATGCTCATTATCGTATTTACATAAAAATTATGTAAATCTGATAAATAATTAAACTGTATAAGTCTGTCATTGCAACAAAACAATCAAAGTTTATAAAAGCCAGTCATTTTCTAAATGTAATACAGTTATTGACTAAGATGAAACAGTTTACACAGAAGTTTAATCTGCTGCATCTGATGTACAAAAACATTTTTGTTTTCCTTCATGGCTGTTACCAATGTTTATTATAACAATAAAGTCACCTCTAAGTTTTTTTCTAAATGAATAAATAAATCACAACATGACAAATTCTAATTATGGAGCTTAAAGTGATTAATTCCAATTACATGTTATATTTAAGCAACAGTCCACAACCCAAAGGTATTTATTGTACCACTTACAAAGTAAAGACAAACATATCTTTACTTTTGAGAAACTGGAACCTGAAAAATGTTCCGCATTCTCACTTGAGAAATAATGCATCGATAAATGAACTATGTATAAGTAATTTTCTTTTGTTTGATTCATTTAGTCACTAATTGTTTAAGGTATATTCTGATTTTCTCCATATTGTTATTCCATATTCTGTCTGTACCTTTGATTGATCAAGAATCCCGCAACAAAGAACAAACAATGAACTGATCCATATAAGTGTTTTCTGTTGAGACAAGCATGATTGAGTTCATTTCTCAGTTCAATAGAGCTCCCATATTATTTGAAAAAAAAAAATGAATAAAAATGATCAATGAGCAACAGCATTGCTTTGTGAAATGCTGCATTACAATGAACATGGGAAGGTAATTTGAATCAATTCTTTGCAGTGTGAAAATTCAGAAAAAAACATTCTCCTGTAACTGCTGCATTTTCTTCTGTTTGGGTGAACTACAACCTCCAGGTGTTGAGGATGTTTCTAAAGATTCACAATTTCATTAACTGGACTTTAGACCTCATGCCGCAGACACAGTGAAAAAATCCGAATGTGTTTAGAGATGGACAAACTCAGTGATAGTTTCTGTGTTTTTCTGGGATTTTGTAAAATTTGAGAAATGGAATTTAGTCAGCCTTATCCCACTCTACCCCAAATAGCTTAGGTCCTCATTTACTCTATGTATGCTAATATATTCATCCACACTGGATATTTGTTTCGCAATTCAAACAATGACACAACATACTTGTCATCCATCTGTATCTTCCAGGCACATGTCTGTACGTAGATCT
>JAQLOL010000001.1:27500436-27519988 GCA_029783665.1 Naso thynnoides
TTTATATATATATATATATATATATATAGAGATAGATATATAGATAGATAGATAGATAGATAGATAGATAGATATATATATATATATTTTTTTTTTTTTTCTTATCAAGGTTGATTTTTCCAAGCTCTCGTGCTGCACACAAAGGCATCAACCAATCAAAATGGTTGTGCAGGATCGAACATCGGTCTCCCACTGTAGGGCGGAAGTTTTAACTCTGAACATGGCCAGCGCCATTTTTGTCTTGAGAGGAATGCCAGGCTCTGGCGGACCAAAAACCTCTCGTTATTGAAAACTATGCAATAATAAACGAAAGGAATGTTCAGACAAGGTGAATTACAACCTTGGCAACTTGACAAGTATGTTTTTATTTTGTGATTACTATACATAGGGAAGAACAGAAGTAGAAGTAGAAGTCTTTCTACCTCTGTGTATGTGGTGTAGAACTTAGACTCAGCTCTGCACAACAAGCTGAGTCTCATGTTAAAGCTTGATAAGGACATCTTCATCACTGGAGGATGAGTCCAGCTTTTGCTCTAAGAAGTGAGCCATCAAAACTCTTTCACAAATGTATATTCCTGTGTTTCTATCGAAAATTCGTGACGCTGCCGGTGTGAATGTGATTCAAAAAATTTGAATTTGCACACTTTGCATTTTGGTGATGTTTACTCGTTGAGCACCGGATGTGTAAATACCTTTAGGTGTGTCTGACCGGTGTAGGTACTTGACATTTCCCGTGAGTTACAATGTAAATCAACACATAAAGAAAATACAGCATCCAGGCAAAGACAGTTCAAGTGCAGGTACAGGTCCAAAAAAAAAAGAAAACTCAGGCTATCTACCAACATCACACAGCAACACTGTTTAGTTTCGACATGAACTCTGGGAGATGAGGTGCTAAAGCACGCCTGCAAATACAGCTTATCACCAAAGGTGCAGTTAGAAACAATGTAAGTCAAATCTTTGAGATTATACTTAACACCACCCATGCTACTGGTGTAAGAAGTACAACAGATTTGCAGCTTTCTAAGTCCATAGAACACGTACAGATACATTTATCGCTTCCACTGACTACATTTACTTCATTTTTAACTGGGCTATTTGCCCTGAGGTCTCTGACAGCTCCTGGTAATGTCTATGTGAATGATGCGGCTCTTATCAAGGGGGAAACGCACCATTACAGATGTTGGTTGAGGATTTGTAGTGATATGACTTTAATACACCCCTTCTTTTTTTTTTTAACATACACCTCTCTAGTCTCCAAACCTCTTTGAAAAACACTCTTTAAAGTATGCAGGCATTAAATAAAATAGAACATGCCACTCAGGATATACTGTAAAACCACTACTGTAAAATCCATATGTACTGATACCAAAATAATCCCTTCAAAGCCGGAGAGAGACGGAGAGTAGGTGCACAGGAGAGTGAGATCAGAACTCAGCAGACACCTCCAGAACTTGGAGTAAGCACTTTTTCTCGTGTTGAAGTCTGGAGTTGCGCCAAGCTCTAACCAAACACCTCATCACCTCTTGAAAGGATTACATGCCTCGACATTTTGACATTTGTATACAAACAAATTACATCTCCCTTCCTTTCTTGGTGGTTTTGTTTCCTGCCAAGTGCCCGTGCAGAGCTGCGCTTCACCTCGATGAAAACACTGCAGTGCATTCGGTGTCTTCTTCCTGTATTTTTGGATGTGTCTGGAAGCAAAATATCATCAGTACCTTTCTTTTAGGCTTCCACACCACTTTTAAGCTGGTGTGTGGACAGAGCAGCTGACAGGGTTGGTTTGTGTCTTTTTGCTTTTGTTGGGAGGTAAAACATATTCATTGGTTCCATTTGTTTGTTTGTTTGCTGTAAGTCTTGGTGGAATTGGATGAAGAAGTTAGCCATGAGCCAAGTAAGAGAAGTTCTGTTGTTTGTGAGTATCCATTACATTGTCAATAGGTTGGTTTTTCCATTTATGTCATTTATAACTCTAAAACTAACCAAAACAAACCCCCAAAGCTGTATTTTGCATATCAAGGCAACCCATCAACAATTCCTCCGACAATATATTGCTTTAATATTTCTCTGATTTTAGCTAAATATTGTTCTTTGCCATGTGGTCAGTGGGAATAAAATATGTTAGTTTTGCATTTCCATATAAAATTAATACACATGTGATAAAAGCATGCAGCATAAAAACCATCATGCCGTCATGACGCAGCTCCATGGGAAAGCAGCCAGGTAAGTGTCCTTCAGACATTATCTCCTGCAAGAGAGAAAAATGATTAAGTCAGTTCATGTTTTGAGAAATAAGTGCCTGTGTCTGTGCAGGATGTTGGAGGGAGAGGAAGTGTAATTGAAACAAGCACCTTGTTTATCTCCGCTGGTCAAAACACACACGAGAATCGTTATTTATGGGACCTTTGCTGTGTCTGTGTTTGCTCCTTGTTACCTTTTTGACGGATGCTCGATGATCCAGCAGTTAATTATTTGGGGATAATGTGAAGTAACTAGACAAAGCTAATACTTGGTTCGTGTGGTGCATGTTGCTGTGAAAGCAGATGGGATCACAAGCATCCAGATCAGTTGATTTTAGATTATTAGGATTAAGAGTTTTAATAATCACACAGAAAATCAACAAATAATGTCATTAAAGCATTTGCAATTACTATTTGGCTGATGCCACCAGCGGGGTTCACTCTAACAGTTGTGTTGTGATTCCATGTTCACTGAGCAAGTGTGCATTAAATACTGTGCATATGTTAAAAAGTTTAGCCCCGACTAATATCTGTTTTTCTGAGATTACTGGCCTACATATTTCTATATCAGATTATTTTCTCTGATAAATGAGGCATTAAGACTGTTTTTAAAGCTGGAAAAAATGCTTGGACTAGTGTTTTAAAAGGGTGTAATTACACAGTTTGTCCAGCAGAGGACAGTTCAATATTTAATAATTAATAGCTGAGGAGATTACTCGTCAGTTCATTGATGTTTGGACTAAAGTTTGTTTGGATGTAAGACATTCTACCTCCATTACATATCTTTGTCACAAGTATTTTATAACCACATTCAGCTGACATATATATACAGTATCGGCTGATATATCAGATATCAGAATTTCCCTGCTCACTAGTATCGGCATAAGCGTCGTCCCCAGAAACGCAGTCAGCTGGGCCCAAAAGCAGTCCTTAACCTTTACAGATGTACAGAATATAAAAAGAATGTACAGAAGAAAAAAAAATGTCTGAAAAATGTTTCATTGCGTTCTTAAACTTCAAGTATGATTTACAAGTGTTGATCTTTGTAAGAAGAAAAAACTTCATTATCTATGAGACTTTCACAGGAGGAAAATGTCATGCAAAAGGTTTTACCCAGAAAGAATTTCCTTTATAAAGCCAAATACCTGCATGGAAGGAAAAGGTTAGTCGCTGCTGTTCCTGACGGAGCTCTTGTCTCATCTTGTGTATCAGCACAAAGACAAAGCAGACAGCCCGGTCATCTCCTGGGGCTCAGGGAAACCTTTCCCCACAGTGCTTTGTCTGTTTTCCTCATTTTCCTAACAAGATGGTGGAAATCCTCGGGTTGAAAGGCATCATTGGTGAGATAATGATCTTTCACCAGTTGTTGACTGTCATAGCATGGTGCACACATCGGGGGGCACACAGTTAGTGTTCTAAAACAACCTGACATGCTGCTTTTATTGCTGATTATCAAAGCAATGAGATGATAAACTGTGGATAATTGTAATATGTATTTTTATTTTTCGTTTTTAGTCATTGGCAAAGACAATAATAAGTGGATGGTAATGATGCAATGCTTTCATAAATTGTACCTTGTTGGCTGAGTGCCATATCACACATTATACTTAACGAAAAGTTAATGTTGTTAAAAGCCAAGACAGTTCTTAATTTTTCGTTGTTTGACAGTGTGTGACCAGCATATAACTGAATTTCCTCTTTTCTCTCATGAGTCTGGGTACATGAAAGCTACAGGCTTGAAGTGCAGGATGTGAAAGATCTCTCCATAGGATTAATTAAACATCATGTTGCGGCTTCCAAAGAGCTCATATGCAAATAATGCAGCCAGTTTGAACCAGCTGACGAGCACTTCACTTCACTTGACTCTCTGCTGAATAAAGCTTCTCTGTAACAGGTGCAACATCTGTGACACTGCCGCGAGTGACCCAAAAGGTCCTCGTCGCTCTTCAGCTCCCCCGGTCTCTCGGCCTGAACGTCCCCTCATTTTCACTTGACAGAGCCACATGACAAATGTGCTTAAAACACTTGTGCAGACACTGATTGGGCCTATCATTAGTATTCAGTCGTGTAGACTTTTAGGAGGTAAAATATATCAAGAGACAAATGCTCTCCCATTGTAGAGTTTCAGAATAAAGCAACAATAGTTCCTTTTTTAAAAAATATTACAGCTATTGATGAATTTAAATTTCAGAAAGGTCATATATATATATATATATATACATATGATCGTGCGAAGCTGATCCACTTTTATTTGACATTAACAGCCATTTGCAGCCACTATTTGCTGTGTACTGTATGTACAGTAAGGTCACAATGGAAAGTCATGGGTTCTTGAGATTCAGTCGTCATAGTACTGGTATGCTGACTGCTCACAGAAATACTTCTTAATAGAAAGTAGCCGCTTTTAGTGTTGCTGCAACATGTCTTCATGACTCTGATTTTCTCCCATTAAAATCAAAGCTATGACCGTGTTTGAAATTCTTCTGGTAGCCTGAACACATACCACAGATATGCAGCATCGTCAGCGCATATCGAGCATATTTTTGTATGTCCTTCCCCTCTATCGCTGTTACCATTTTGACCATGTCACCCCACCTTCATCTCCTAAAATTAAAAGACATCATCTAAAAAATATTATTTTCATATTTTAGCTTTTCCAATTTTTAGATTACACCCATTTATTTTTCTTGACTTATTCTGTGTCTCATGTCTCTCTGTGTTTAAATAGCTTCGCTCTATTACACAGGTGTTACACTGTAAGCAGTTTGGTGCAGTAGACGCTCAGACTTGATTCTCCACATGCGAGACGATGCAAATATAACAAAGTTTAAAACCTCTGCGATGCCCCTCATCGTTTTCTCCCTGAATTTAACCATCATCTCTATAAACACAGAGATCCTGCAGTGGATGTACTGTGCTTCCCTCCTACAGAGGCCAAGGTCAACCCTCTTGAGGGGTATTACACAGGTGTAATTTTTACACAGCTAATAAAATACAGTCAGTCACCACCTCCTTCATAAGTGCCTGGTTCCCCCACAGCCTCTGCCAAACCCAAGAACAAACTGTGGCTAACAATCAAAGTGACTTCTCTCTCCGCTGACACTGTACATACACAACACGCAGGTGGAGGATCTAAAACGTTGATAAAGAAAACAGAGTGACAATGATTAATGTAAATGTTTTCAAATCTACATCTGTTATCAAAGTTGGATTATATTATAAATACGTTATGTAATGTTTTACAGTGTATAGATCAATGGCAAAGCATAAGAACAACATATTTGAAAATAGGAATAGAGACGCAAGTTTTTATAGATTTGCACCTTTGCTCAGTTTCACATTTTCTTCGAAGAAATACAGGCTGTGGGATGTTGACATTTACGTAGGAGGATGGAATCGCTGAGTGTGGATGAGAAAAGTTTGTTTGAATGATTCACTCGGAAAAAAAAAAACACTCATATTTGCACAAATCTGAGTTAAAAACTGAGTTTTAAACACATGGCTCATTAATGATGCAAAAGTGAGCAGTGTGCCTGCTGTATGTTTAATGGGCACCTTGAAGTGAAAATGCAAAATAAAACATTTTTTATTAGAAAGAAACAGTGTCTTCCCAAGCGGTGAGCCTACGACTGAAGGGGAAAACTAAATTGAGGGTTTTTGCTGTGGGCAGAACGGCACACGTGTTGCTCTAAACTGAAACTGCCTGTAATGTTCAAAGCTTCAAGGCGATGCCAGGAGACGAGTTATCTCTGTTAAAGATAGAACTCGAGTATCGGCAATGATTTTTATGTGATTCAGCATAGTGGAAGGAATGGTTTTGAAGCATGGTGGGCAGATGACCGTGAGCTCCTGGCTTTGAAGAAATCTCAGAGGGTTTTTGAAGATTTTTTGTACTTTTTTTAAGCCTCCTTAGATGTGGCCCACAAGGTTTTGCACAAACTGAGAGGAAAAAAGTCAGGGTACAGATTAAACACTGCATGCAGCCATTTTATCTTGATGTAGTTTACCTTGAAGATATGCAGCTAAGCACAAGTCATACTAAACATGAAAATTATGCATTATAGAGATGCATTGATCCACTTTTTTATTTTTTGTCCAATACTTCAGTTTAGATATCAATATCGATACCAGAGCTCTTTTTCCTTGATGATAACGATGATGATTATGATTATTATCTCTGAACATTGGATCTCCTTTAAGAGGGAGGATGTTTCCAGTCCTGTTGAAAGACATTTCATTGAAAAGCAATATCGCATGCCATCACCATTTTTTTTAATGGGCGTAGAAGAGATTAAGTACAGACAAAGAGGTTTAAATGAAGAAAAACAGAGCGCTTTCTTTTGGTGATGGGTGAAAAAATCTTAAACAAGGTGCTCTTTGGTACAGTGGTGACACAATAGCTGCTGAACAATGTAAAGACCAAGGCACTCTTGCTGTAGAAAGAATTATGTAGAAAGCCTTTGTTAGTACAGCTAATGCACCAACACATTGCAGCACACACAGGCCTTCTGCCACCCTGATGAAGGCCTGTGTGTTTTTTAACTTTTGCTTTGCATTAGCCGTACTAAAAAAAAAGGTTTTTAAAGGTTTTGAAGGTTTTTTCAATTCTTTCTACAACAAGAGTGCCTTGGTCTTTACACTGTTTAGCAGCTAAAGAGGTTTAAATGTTTGGCAATTTGGAAATTCTATTTCAAGTTTATTTCCAGAGGGCATGAATGAAGATTCTCCATCAACAAAGTTTTATTGTGTTGCATTATTTAAAGTCGGGGTAGACAGTTTATCTTTGATGTCACTGGGCAAAAATTCCATAATAACCTTTCAGCAACTTGTAATTCAGGCAGTCTGAAAGAACACTCGACTTCTGCACTTCGCCTTGGCTCTATATTCAGGCCGTGACGGGACTTTTCCTCCAATGACAGGTCATTTTGGAGAGCATGATTCCTATTGGCTTCTCTATTCTTTTTTTTTCAAGATTTTTTGGGGCTTTTTCTGCCTTTATTTCTTTGATAGGATAGCTTAAGAGTAGACAGGAAACAGGGGAGAGAGTGAGGGAATGACATGCAGCAAAGGGCCACAGGTGGAAACGAACCTGTGGCAGCTGCGGCGAGGACACAGCCTCTGTATATGGGGCATCTGCTCTACCAACTGAGCCACCGGGCGCCCCGGCTTCTGTTTTCTTTACGACAGGTGACATCGCTACAAACTGGTTGGCTGTTGAAACAAGCGATGTGCCAGAAGTCCTAAACTGGCTTCTGGTGATTCTACAAGCTGTCAGCCTGGTGAAATTGCTTCCTTAGGAGTGTCATGTCACAGCTAGCTCAATTTCCATATGTTGCCTACTCCAGCTGCAAGTGGTTTTGTAATTGTTTTCTTGCTGTATTTTTATTTTTTAATGATGTATCTAGTTACTTTTTCTACTCGAACAATCTCTAAAAAGCTTTTTGAATTAAAATATTTTAAGGATGTTCTGTCAAGTTTGCACATCTGAGTTATGGCATCTAAAAACTTCTGCATCATCAGATACTCAACTTCTTAAATTACTTTTTTAATGTTGTTCTGTTTCATCATGACTAGTCTCTATAAACAAACTCTACATTCACTGAGTGTAGAGTGTGTGAAGGCACAGTAGAGTGATCTTGGCACCGGAAAAGCCCTGGTTTCCAGTTGTAGTCTTTTGTAGTCCGCGTAATGAACAGCGGACTGTGGTCTCTCAATTCCAACTCCATTCTGGCATCAGACTGTAAACAGTTGGACTGTAAACAGCAAGCAGCACACCGAGAAGGAATTCGGAAACAGAAATTCACCTCCTCCAATGGAAGGCCAAGATAAATGGGGCTTGCCTCCAGAGGCTGTATCGCTGTCAGACGGCAAATGCAGCCGATAGGTTCTGCAATTGCATCATGTCTACCCTGCTTCGGAACTGTTTGGCAATATCCAGTCCTTTTTAATAAAGTTGATTCATTACACAACAAATTTTTACAGATGTGTGGTGCAGAGCGTTCTGTGCTCTTGCATCACTGTGTGGCACGGCAGCTGCTCTGTGGCAGAGAGGAAGGCTCTGCAGAGAGTGGTGAAGGCCGCACAGAGGACTGTGGGATGCAGCCTGCCCACCACCGCGGACATTTACTCCTCCAGATGCAGGAAGAGGGCCTCCAGCATCATGAGGGACCACACTCACCCCGCACACACACTCTTCAACCCCCTCCCCTCAGGAGGAAGGCTGCTGAGCATCAAGAGCAGGACCACCAGACTGAGAAACAGCTTCTACGCAGAAGCTGTTAGACTGCTGAACTATGGTGGAGCTCTGTAGCCATGCCAAAACCCCTCATTATTGAAAACTACGCAATATTAAATAACAGGAATGTTTCCATAAGACGAGAACAACCTTGGAGACCTGGCAAGTACTGTTCTTTTCATTTGTTTGTTTGTTTGTTTGTTTGTTTTGTTTTGTTTTTTTAGGAGAAGAATAGAAGCCTTTTTAGTAGGGTTTTTTCTACCGCTGCAGCCTCATGTAAAACACAACAGAACACATAAAGAATAAAAACAGACAATAGCTAATATCACAACACAACATAACAATATATGTTATCTACTATACGTGATTATTTAACAGCTTGTGAGCCATGCCACTCGTCTGTCTGCAGGCTTCCAACAATCCGTGTCAGCTATCGGGTACACAGACCGGTGCTGCCGGCTCCTCAGAGCTCCTCAATGAGTCATCGCATAAAGCCGGTACGAGATAAACCCTTGTCATTGGCCCGTCAGGTTTTCGGATGAGCCAATCGTGAAAATGGTCGTGAATGGGAAGGTTCCCAGCATTTTTTACAGATAATTTATTCACAAAATGAATTGGGTCTGGTTTACTAGGTTACATGCCTACATATGTTTGTCAATAATAGTCAAATGATATATTAGTGTTGTGTTGTGTAGGTGTCACATGGAAAATGTTGATACCTTATAAATACATCCTGCATTCTCAGTGCAATGCAGATGCAGTCTGATGAATGAGGTATAGAGTTTCATTATTTAATGCCAAGGAAATAGAAATGATAAAGCAAGGTGTGTGTCATTCTGTCTCTTAACATGTTCTGATTTCATTGGGCTCTTCTTGGATCACAGACCAAAGTCCGTGCTTGCAAAGTATGTAAATAACATTTGGGGGCTTCAGCCTTTAGCAAATAGTGCTCATATACTGTAGGAGTAAACACTGCATTTGTTGCAGACTATTTTTAGCATCAGATTAACACACATTTGGTGCACTGCTGAGTATTTAGAGCAACAGGAAGGCACATGAAGCCTCGACTCAATAAACTACAGCGGCTCTGTTTATCCAGTGCTGGAATGATGTGGCCCTTTAATGTCCCTTTAGTGTTTTTAGGAAACAATTGGGGTGAAATCTGTATCTTCATGTTTATTTTTCCCAGAATCCAATTTATTTTATTTTTTCAAAACAGCGTTTTCCGTTGTTTTTATTCTATTCTTTTCAATTTTAGCTCATTTTGGCATCAGATAGCATGTAATTCTCGTCTCATTTGATGGATAATGTTAACGATGTGTGTGGAGAAGGAGCTAAACTCTGTTCTCTGTGGTAGTGGAAAAAGCTATTTGAATATCCTGCATTTATCCTTTGGATTCTTCATTTTCCACTTTGTTTACAAAGGCAGTCTTTGTTTATGGGTCTTTCTTTGTTATTTGCTGCTAGACTAAAAGTCAAAACTAATTAATTGTAAAAACACCACACACACACACACACACACACACACACACACACAAAGCTTGGACTTAAATGTGGATCTATTTTCAGATGTCTATGATTGGTTTTTATGGTATTTATGTGTCTTTGTATGCTAATGTTTGCATGTTTATTTCTGTGAACTTGTGCCCGCTAATGAAAATGCCCTTGATCTCATTAACAGTACCTGATCAATTTAAGGTTATATGTGATGAGAACAGAGCTGCTGAAATACCCATTTGGTCTTTATTGAAACCTATATGTAGTTAAAAGTCCTTTCGGGGCTAGAAAAAAGATATACAACACTTTCTCTCATGTTAACAGCTTCGAATGCCAATCAAGTAAATGTTTCTTAAGACAATGCCACTTAGACACAGCAGCTATGTGATGTAAGGTACATTTATTGGCGAATGGAACAGCTGTGTTTTCAAAGAGGCAGACATACCTGCTGCGCCAGTGCCGACTAATTACAGTAATGTCGGCATTGCATCTGAATCTCTTCAGTCCAAACACGGTGCAATTTCTTTGCCAGTTTTCCCACATGTTCCTTTTTTTTATGCTGTGCCATAAAAATCCTCCAGGGGTCATCTGACAAAAACATCCTATGTAAGCATTACATTTAAGACAAATTAGCCCCATCTGTGATGTCTGCACTCCATAGGCTACATTACTCTGTGATTTGGTCACACAGTGCTTGGCAGGAGTGAATGGTTTTTGTTTTTTTTGTCCTGCCATCAGCGGCGGGTAGCCTCTTAAAGGATTTTTACATGATCTCACAGATGTGTACACGGAATAAGAATATTTGCTTGAGGCAGGTAAAACAAATCGATTTTTTCCACAGACTATTCTGTTCTATTCCATTTTTTTTTTATGTACACTAAAGTAACCACACAAGTGGCAGCAGTGGCTGTGCAGTAGAAATATTACATTCAAATGTTGGTTTTGCTTCAGGCTCAGATCTTATCTGTCTAGACAGACATAAGATGTGAGACAAGAGATGACAAATGTGTTCATCAATATACTTTTAAAGATTTTACCCACTACTGCATTATAAGGACAAATACAAAATTTAGATTCTTCCCTTAAGGTTTTCTTTGAGGATGTCAAATGACTGAATCTAGAGAAAGAAACATAATACTGAGGTCAAAGATGGTGCTACAGTTCAAAAAGTTACAAGAAAGTGCATCTAATCAAAAGTTATTGATGCTATTTCAATTCTTCATAAATAATAAAAAAGAAAAACCTACCTCTACAGTTTGGATCTTTGAGATTTTACTGCCTGTTCTACCAACAAACTGTAATTTCAGCAGCATCCACAATGGCTGAAGGACAATTATTTTAATATCTAGGATGACAACAGACAGAGAATCTTCCATTTGACTTTTCCTTCAGGGATAGAGCAAAAGCTGCTGCCTTTTGGTTTGCAAAATAAAACAATTATGGCACTGTCATTTAAAAATGAAATACAGGCCCAAACTTCACTGCACTGAGACTCCCTTCTCATTGTCATTTTGTCAGTCAAATTCAGCATCTTTGTCCCTTTCATGTACAACAGGGACACATACACTGTCTTCATATTGCCACAGCCTTTTACTGAACTTATGAGAGATGACGGAGCAAAAGGCTGAAGGTACATGAATCTCAATTTGGAAAAAAAAACAAACCAACAAAAAAACCTCACTGCAAATAAAATTAGGCAGGATGAAATAAACTTTTTGAAGCAAAAAAATGTTTTAACTCTGTCAATGAGGAGTTTTTACGTCAGACTGCAGAAGTCTCCATGGCCTAAAACAGCCAGTCTGAGCTTTTCCTGGTGGGCTCCACTAACTAAGATAAGGATTTAATGTTGAAAATGGCTGACTTCCAAGAGATGAGTGGAGTAAGCTCCAAGCCAGAAGATGTGATTTAACGGGTAAGTGTGAAACTCAGAGAGTCACTCACTCACAAGGCTGCCTCATACTGTTGCACTCAGAGGACAGCGAGGGAAGCTGGAAATAATGCTTTTTGTCATGCGACGTGGTGCAGACACATTTTAACAATTTGCATAGCATTAAAATTCTTGGGAGAAACAGATTTGATTTTGGAAAAGCAGATGCATGTTTTCATTTCTGTTCATGTATCATGTTCCAATTCCTATCTTTTTACTGAGGATATTTGGACATTTTCGTTCTTGGATGTTTAGCCGTGAGCAGCGTTGTTCTGTTGGGACCCAAAGGCTTGTTGCATAAAGATAAGAAAGGACTCTGGAGAGACACAAAGGGACAACTTTTCTCTAGACTTGGTGATGCAGTTTCCAAAACACCAATAAATCAGCCTGACCTTGTGTGTCTGTACCCGAGCTGAGTAATAATTAAATTGTCATTACCGAAGATCACTGACAGACATTCACATCTCTTTCTGAGTGAGAGCTGTTAAAGGGATATTCCAGAATTTTCGACATAGGGCCTTATTTTTGATTTCTCCAGTCCTATTCCTATTGTTAGAGACCATTTTCAGCTCATTTCATGCAGTAAGGAGTATAAACGAGTCATTGTTTTGACACAAATGCTAATGCCAGCTCAAGTCAATGGCACCAGGAGCAAGCTAACAGTTGCAACTACCAAACTCCAATTACACACTCCACAGTGCACCCAAAATAAGTCTATATGATGAAAATCTATTGAGGCAAATTAGAAGAATTTTAGAAGTCAAACTACAGCTAAATTTCTATCATTTATGGCTTAAACGGGAGGTAAAGAGTTCAGCAGCCTCCTGTCCTGTTAACGCTAATCAGACTCACAAATTAAAGAAATTCAGCTGTGGTCTGACTTCTAAAAATATTCTATGAACATTCAAATTTGCATCAATAGACTGTAGTCATATGTGACCTGCTTTGGGTGCACTGTGGAGTGTTCAATCCGAGTTTGGTAGTGGCTATTGTTGGCTCTCCACTTTGCCACCTGCACTAGCATTAGCATTAGCGGTAAAACAGCGAGCTGCCCACACGCTGTACAGCATCAGATGAGTTGGAAATGACCTCTACCAATAGAAATGGGACTGGAGAAGTTGAAAATGAGATCCTATGTCAAAAATTCTAGAACATCACTTTAATAATAGGTAAGTTATATGTGTCAAGACAAAGTAGCAAAAACAAATGAAATGCATCAAAAATGAATCTTAAGTCAACTATAAATACTTACAGGCACATTTTCACACATTTTCAGGAAGGCTAGCCACAAAAACTAGACCAGGCACATTGAGATGGCAGAGCGGGGAAAAGAGCTGGAGGCACACTTGGCTTACAGACCCAGTGGTCACTCACACAAACACTGGCAAGAATGGCCGGCAACCTGAACATGATGCAGCTAAATGCTATGAGCATTTTATTCAGACCAAATCTTCTTCAAGCAGACAGAAAAGAGATGCAGTGTTTGTCACATTGTGAGCATACAGGCTTGGCAGACAGAAAAATGAATTGCAAACTGGTTGCCTTGAATGAAGGAGCAGAGTCACTTTTGCTGATTAACCGTAACCAGCATGACCACCTGCAGACATGCCACTCCACCAGAAACACCCCCTGTAGATGCACAGTGGGAAGCAGATTTCAAATTTTAGAGTCTAAAACAATTCAGTCTTCCCCCTCAGATGAGCTCATCACTGATTGGCACAAGCCTACTTTAAAGGGATGGTTCACCCAAGATGAAAATTCTGTCATTATCTACTCCCCCTCATGCTGATGGAAGGTCAGGTGAAGGTTTTCAGTCCACAAAACACTGCTGGAGTTTCACAGATAAAAGGCATTGCAGTAATCTCCCAAGCAATTGTGGTGATTGGTGACTAATTCAAACATTAAAAACTTTATAAAACCATAAATAGCCTCCATACTGCTGGTCCCAAGTAATCCACATGTCCTGAAGCCTCAACATGCCAAGTTGCTTTGAAAAAAATGTCATTGATGGCATGTTTTTAGCCTCACTGTTCACTGTAGCCTGTAGCTACTGGCATGCGCACACACCGTCTGAAGCTCGTGCAGCAGCTTTAGCAGGGGCGCAGGAGAGCTTGCCTATCTGCAGGATCAATTGGAGGGCAAGTCTGGTGTCTGCTGTTGGCACCCGACTTCCAGGTAGCATGTAAACACAGGTCTGTGTGTACCATGTTAGGAGCTACAGGCAACAGTGAACAGTGAAGCTTAAAACATGGTGTCAGTGACTTCTTTTAAAAGAACTTGGTATGTCGAGGCTTCAGATCACCTGGATTACTTCGGATGAGCAGTATGGAGACACTTAATGGTTTTAATATGTTTGAATCCTTGTCACCATTCACTTCAATTGTTTGGGAGATTAATGAAACATGTAGCAGTGTTTTGTGGGCTAAAAAACTTCACCGGACCTACCATCGGCTTGAATGTGAGTAGATAATGACTTGATTTTCATTTTCAGGTGAATTATCCCTTTAAATGTTCTTCTATACAGATTAGTGTGTCAACATTTTCATAAAATGACATGTTTGGACTTTTAACTTTCTGCAGTAAAAATATGTTGGGGTATGAAAACATTAATACACTAATTTAAGTAATAATTAAATAAGTTAGACTAAATTAATCCCTCTCTGACCAGTGTTAAGTGAGTCTGTACCGTGTTTCTTTGTCTCTGTTGAAAAGTGTGTGCAGTAAACTGTTTCTCATCAGCAGTGTAAGAAAGAAAGTCTAATATAATCTTTGGTATCAGTGCTCGACTCAAATTGAGTCTTTATAAAGTGGCTTCTCCAAAGGCCGCAGGGGTTCTTTTGATGTGGTTGGTCCCTCTCTCCATGAGTCAAATATTTATTATCTGCAAATCAAAATGATTGTTTATTTCATGGTTCATGTTTGCTTTGTCTGCAGCAAGTTCTTAAGATGTTGGTTTTTGTTGGGTTTTTTTTGACCCCGTGCTCACCAAGGACTGAGGGGCTTTAACCATCAGGGTTCACAAATATCTGCTGCACTTGATCACAACATGAAAGACTGATGGGTCTTCTGGCTCAGTGAGGTAGAGGAGCTTGTGTGAGGGGAGAACCTTGTCTTGTCAGCACTAGTAAAAGTCTGCAGCTTTCTGAGAGTGCAGTGTCAATCACTGTGAGGCACAGCTGACAGGGTCAACTGATCTGTTATGCAGTATGTGCACTTTTCAGGCAGACCCATGGGATGTGTCAAGGGTAGCTTAAGAAGAGACTCGCTGTTTGCAGGACTACCAACGACCTCCAAATCTCATTTTGTGTTCCTAAAGGACTCCATATATATGCTAAATACACATAGTGATGTGGGTGTTTACTTTTTA
Organism: Naso thynnoides; assembly: GCA_029783665.1. Taxonomy (NCBI): domain Eukaryota; kingdom Metazoa; phylum Chordata; class Actinopteri; order Acanthuriformes; family Acanthuridae; genus Naso; species Naso thynnoides. The sequence continues at coordinate 27,515,706 of JAQLOL010000001.1, forward strand.
CCTGAAGTAAGCAAAAACAAGTCAGCTGTTTTTGGATGAACAACAATATTACAGTTTTTAATCAAGAAGCAGCTTAATGACAAGAAAATTTCCCGGCTGTATTTACTGCCATTTTAATACTTGACATTTGATCTTTTTTTTTTTTTTTTTTTAACCCTCAGCCGTTTAAAATTCATGAAATGGACCTTGGTGGAAATTCAGCCTTCAAAGCGAACAGAAAATAGATCTCATTACCAAAGTATGTGTGGTCAACATTTGCAGCTTATGCAGCTAAAACCCACGCACCAATTAAAACAACCTTGTTTACTGACAGAATCATTGGAATTTTTTTTCCCCCCTCTCTTACTGTACAACCCAGTTTGTGGGTTTACAGTTACATTTAAGTGGGTCAACAACAAAAAAAGAGAAAAGTTTGGAAACTCAAGTTACCAAAGGCTTAAAGCGACACGCAGGCAGAGGAGGAAGGCAAACAGCTTACTCCCCTATCTTTCTCCACTCTCTCCCACACTGGATTAAAGGAAGATAGGAAAGTTGGGCATGGAAATGGAATGATTTATTTAAGACAGGTCGCTCCTCGGGGAGTAAGCAGTGTCCCTGGGGATACCCTATTTTCTGTACACTGCTCTCTCTCTGTCTCTCTTTTCCTCACTCATTGCGAGTGCACATGTAATTTAAATATGTATTTCAGTAGGAAAGAACACATAAAGATGCAATATAGTATGTGATGTGACATGTCGGGATGAATGTGTCCGCAGTGCTGTTAGTCATTTTAGTCTGACTTCTTTGCTTTCATTTTTGTGCAGTCATGCACTATTTAAGCTTCATCTCTTCGAGCTTGTGTTGCTTACTGTGCTTCTAATTGAAATGTAGTCTTTATGCATATATACTGACTCCTAATTTGGGCAGATGATGAGATGATTTTCTGTGCAGTCTCTAGGTGTGGCATCATGGAGCCTGGGGGAAACATTCTTGCATGTTTATTTTCTTTGTCGCAGATGTTTCCTCTGGAACAGAAAAGGCCACATACCCAGTAACCAGTTATGTAAAGTGTACACAATTGCTTACTGACTCAAACTGGCAATATCATTTGCATTCACACATTTAGCAAATGGCAATATGACGTCTCATTTTCTTTTTTAGTCAGCATGTGGCAGTTAACCAGATTTCAAGCTTGGACTTTAGGGACAACCGTTATTTCAGGGTCAGAAGCGGCGCTGTTGCATAATAGGATGAATTATTCTCATAAAAGTGCCATTATCAAAACATCCAGGAGAGCTGCTGTTTCAAAGAGAAAAACAACTTAAAAACAGATTTCGCCAGCTATTATGGTCTTGGGCAGATTAGTGCAGATTTATAAGTATGAAGTCTCTCCGAAAGCAGGATGCTAAACTGCAAACACAACCCCTGCATCTTAAAAGCTCATGTTACATAAAAAAAGGATAGAGTTGGTATAAAAAAGAATGACAGCACTCTCCTACAGACATCAGTGTCAGTCTTATTCAGTGCTGAGTACTGATCTTTGATTACAAACAGCAACTTCAAACCAAGGTTACAATAAGCACAGGTGGAGATCTTTCTCTATTTAAAGGAGCTTCATCGACAGCTGCCACCTTGTCAGTCAGTGAGGGGCTCCACAATATTCTCACCTTCATTCCTTCTCACAAAGCATATTTCATTATTGAAATAATTATGTGTTCTATATTTTAGGGTGTTTTTAGTCATTTGGTATGTCACTTATTAAAATGTGTGATTTATTAAGTAAAATGTAGTATTCTTCTTGTGTGAACGTGCTATTTTTAACTGCCTTTTATTCCCAACTTTCTTTTGGAGAGCTGATTTTGAGAGAAACGTATGATAATTCCAATGTACCTGTACTAACCTGTACCCCAACAAATGGCAATATAGTCTAATACTAATCCAATCAAACTTAATCTAATCTATCCAATCATAGGCCCCAACCTTTATAGACAGGGCCATAAAATGGAGAATCTTATCTTCTGGTAGATGGGAATGTGGCCTAAGCTTGCATGGGTGGAGAACAGAGATGAAGGTACAAGGAGCGTGCGCCAATCCAAGCCAGACTAAATAAACTCCAACAGCAACAGCTTACTGGCTTAGATAGAAATGTTGATTAAACATGCTTTTCTTGCCACCATAAACATTATTTTCAGAGAGTCATGGGGGGCGGAGAGTGGTGGAGTATTTTCACCAACTGACTCGGAGGACTCAAAGTTGTTACCATCATCTACAACCGTTAGCGGTTTCCTCTGGTCATGTGGCAGTGTCCCGTCTCAACCTTGGGCCTCTTCCCGGAAAAATTTCACTTATGCCGATCAGTGTTTTCCACAGAATCAGAGTGTGTTTGTGGCGGTAGTTGTTTCGGGAGGGGTGGGGGGCTGCAGTCTAGATGTAACATGATGAAAAAATAGGCTTAATATTTACTTGATCAGCATTTTATTGGTTTTGAGTCTCACTGTCTGTAACTACTCTAACTAATGCTTGTTGCCAGTATGGATGGTAACTTTTTTTTTTCTTTACATATAATCAATAAAGAAAAATCATGGGATCAGGATGGGTTGAACCAGGCTATTGTCAGATCTGTTTGCAAAACAAAACACTTCCCATCAATCATCTAGATGAAGGAGCAAACATTAAGCGTCAGAGTACAAAATTAACCGTAACGCTAATCCACTGACATACGCAGTCAATACTGACAACAGCTAAGTGACCAAAACGAGGTCGCATGCAGCTGCTCAGTGCGAGCGTAGCCGTTAGCGGCTTTAGCTCTACTGTTAGCGCGGGGCTGTGATTGAGCTGTTGAGTCTTCACCTTTTAAGAAAGCAGCTGGGTTAACGGCTTCGCTCGTGTTGAGCTGCTGCTACCAAATTATTTTCAGCACACATGCGCGCACATTCACATTGTCTTTTATTCCAGCTCTCTTCAGTTTAGTAGCTAACATCTCAATACATAAGTCCTGTTCACCTTCTGCCTCCGAGACAACAGGAAGCTCCTCTTCTTCGTTGATTTTACCGATAAACTAAAAGCCACATTGCCATCCACTGCGTCGCCGTATTAAACGTGATATTATTCACCGCTGCGCTGTCTGTATGATTGAACAGGATGCGCAACTCCACAAATAGAAAAGCTATTTGTGGCAGACAATGTTGATATTTTGGTGGGCCGCCACAAATAAATGAATGTGTGGGAAACACTGCCGATTATCAGCTGCAGCTCTCTTCATGTCAGCGAGCAATGGAGTGTGCAGAAGTGGTCATAATGTTGCTGTTGATTAACCATCAGCAGGCCTGGCAGACAATAAAGGACAACAGCAGCTCAACATCACTCTGTCCATGGTCTGGTCTAAAGCATCTGTGGCAGAGAAAATTCAGATCTGCAGAGATGACAAGGTCGGGGCATTGTGGGCACAGGCATGCCTCTTGAAGCAGCGACGAGGCAGGAGAATGACCGGCATGGACAAACATCTTGGAATAAGGACTTGGACCTCTGAGAGAGGTGCAGGTCAGTGGGCAAACTTAGCTGTTGCCATAGAAAAAGGATGGCAGGTAGCAACAACGCTTCTTTTTTACTGCAAGTGGGACGGCTGGTTACGATGTGAAAATGTTCAGTGGGTGAATGTGAGTATGAGGAGGAGAGTATTAGTCAGAGTCCAGTAAAAGGTAGAGCATGTGTGATACAGAATCTTCAATACTGAACTTAACTTGCCGTTCCTAATGCTTCTGAATATTGTCCTTCAACACACTTAATTTTTCATTTTTATTTAGCTACAAATTACCCTTAAGCTGAGGATTGTAGTGAAAATGTGCTACAATACCACCAGAAGTGCCGCCTTTGGCAGCCATACAAAGTAAGGTCATTACTCTCTAAAAGTGCCCTGAAGTGAATTTTTTGTCAACTTTGGGCAGCAAAAACAAGTTGTGAAGACAACCCTGAGATATTATCTGTCACTTCGTAAAGATAGAGAAAAGACCCACCAGCTGCTTGCTAGCTTTGTTTGTCTGCTGTTTGGTGCTTAGCTGAAAGTGACAGTAAATTACACTCAATATCGAGCTATTAAACAACTTAGAGCTGATGGGAACTGCAGAGTCAGGAGACAATGATCTGTGGGTTTACCACCATGACTGACGCCCTTTTAAATACACAGCAATTTAGTGAAATTTTAATATAAGAATATAGATCGGTCAGGACCTTCTTGCCGTGTGATGTGTGTGTGTGTGTGTGTGTGTGTGTGTGTGTGTGTGTGTGTTTTTTTTTTTTTTAAAACA
>JAQLOL010000001.1:27541576-27552174 GCA_029783665.1 Naso thynnoides
ACCAAAAAATTTTATATATATATATATATATATATATATATATATATATATATATATATATATATATTTCTAGTATTTTTAGAAAGGTGTGAAATAAAATTATTGCTTGTTCTAAAAATTATTGTGAGTTAATTTTTTAAGACATTTTATTGGATCCACTGCATGTGATGGTTGCAAAAAGAGTCATGAGTGGTAAACAGGTCATGTTGACATGACATAAAACTGTTAAAAAAAAAAGATTTTAAAATTTTGTATAATACAATCAAGTCACACTGCTGTCAATGCTAATCGCAAACACCTTTGGTTTAAAGTTCTTGGAAAAGATGATTTTAACAAGAACCAAATTAGAAATGGCAACTTTGTAGCATTCTTTTCAGAAGACCATACTGTGATGTTCATTAAGTCAGGCTGCTGTGACGTGTGTGTTGCATGAAAAACATTTCAAACTAAAATCTAATCATATAACCACAGGGGTAGTTCAATAGCTGTCTTCATATCTGTCTGCTTTCCTCAACCGAGATGTGCACCTCTGCAATGTTTGCTAGCATAAAACCGGTATAACGATGTTGATACCATGTGGTATCTCTGTGTCTGAGTCTCCTGCTGTTGGACTTTTAAGGGCTTGAGCCAACTTTTTTTTCTTTTCGTTTTTTGCCTTCCACCTAAGTTCCAGACAAGAAGATAGATACCATTCTCTCGACTGTACATGCAGTAACAAGGAAGAGACGGGCAGAGCTAGCCCAATGCTAATTAGCTTAACTCAAATACTGGTAGTCAATGGGAAGTGTTAGCCTGCCTCCACCTAAAGTCATCAGATAAACTTTCCAACAACTCTGAACAGTCCTGTGTGTTTGTTGTGACTTGTGTATTTACCACGTTATATTATTTTTAGACTCAGATTAGCCTTTATAAAATTAGAGAATCAAATATTTGTTGTATTTGTACTGTTTACTGCTACGCATGCACCCTTCAATTTACTTCCAGTACGTATTTGATTCCGAAATAACATCAAGTGCCAATCTGAGTCTAAAAATAAACAAGTCACAACAAGCACACAGGACCGTCCAGAGTTGTTGAGAAGTTTACCTTATAACTTCAGGTGGAGGCAGGGTAGCACTTCTCATTGACTTCCAGTATTTGAGCTAAGCTAATAAACAGAGGGCGAGCTCTGCCCGTCTCTTCCCTGTTACTGCACGCACAGTCAAAAGAATGGTATCTATCTTCTTGCCTGGAATTCGGGAGGGAGGCAAATAACAAATAAGGAAAAAAAAGGTTGGTGTAGTCCTTTTGCATTAAAGCATATTACATGTTGCAAATTTTTGGCCAGTGCACCTAAAATTTGAAGAAGGAATGATCAGTACTAGAGGACAAGGTTAGTCTTAAGTCCTACGAGAGCCAATCACATGTCAAAACAAATCGAAGAATGCTTGTTTTTACTGGCTGTGAGCAAAACTGTAGGAACGGTCTTTTTTTCTCTATCTATTTATGAGTGTAGTTCTTGTTTGACTCAAGAAGTTTTGACACTACTTGGTGCAGGGTTATTGATCAATATCTTAAAGGCAGAAGTACGATAGCAGGTCAGAATTTCATATTAATATACAAATACATGCTCTACATATAGTAATAGTATAATAATATTTAACAATTGGACACTTTACAGGTATAAAGTTTTATCTCTAATTAGCTATTTAGTGATACATTTCCAGCAAGTCTAAACTAATCCCTTTGTGGAAAATGCTTAATACCAGAGCCAGAGTTAACTAAGGAGGCAATACTGTACCCGTCACATCCTCTGTCATAAGCCGTCCTCCAAATGTTAAAGTGGATTTAAACTCAAATAACATTTACTGCCTTTCTCTCCATCCCTACTTTGTGCATCACCATTAGGGTAATGGTGTTCAGCTCATATGCACGCTAAAAAATGGATTTAGGATCCATTAGCTTATTAAGCGCAAAATGACATTATCTCCCCCTCAATGTGAACTTCGTGGCAGTTGTTCGAAGATAAATTATGCCGTAGCAAGACCCCCCGATCTGTCAATCAATCCTCTTATCAGTTCGTCGCCCCCAGGGATCGCAATCACCCATTCACTGGATGCCTTAAATGAATGCAAGTGCACTGGCTTATCCATGCAGGGAGTTTATAGAAGGATTAATCTAAATGAGAGAAATATTCTGAAGTATTGGAAATGCTTGAATAGAGATAAAAGCCATGCAGGGAGTGCATGAACCACACTTTATTTTTGTCAAGTGCTTACAGAGTTCAGTCTAACCTTCTAATCGCTAGACACTGGCGTCTCAAAGTCTAAAATTATACAGACTTTAAGTGATTATTCTTGAGTAAAAATATTAGGGCTTCAACTAACTAAATGATCTGTTACCTATTTAATCACTTCCTTCATATATTCATCTTTGCCCACAGGCAGAGTCTGCCGATTTTGCCTGAGCAACAGCCCAAAACCCCACTGTATTAAATTTACAATGGTATAACATTGTAACATGCAGTTTTTGTGGTATAATAACTTTCTTAAATGACAATCCCAATTTTACACTATTTTTTTTGTTGTTTTTTTTTTGAATTTAGTTCTTTTTTTGGTTTGTTTTGTTTCTCTATTAAACAAATGCTTGAGTAGATGGTTTACCAAGAAACCTGTACACCACTGCAACCCCATCACACACAATGTAAATGCCACTCTGTAAAACAACATGAAGTATCTCCTCAGTGAATCCAACTGTCATTATAAACTCTGGCTGTCTGCACTTGTGTTGCTGCATTCTTTCCAACGCTCATTTGGTGGATGAATTTGTCTTTCAACCCATAAATCTGTTTTTACCAAAAACTGATGATGTCAGATGATGTTACCGCTCGAGATGGAATGTTGTTAAGAGTGAGCTGCTTCTTGTTAACAGAGGTGTAACAGGTGAAGTGGCTCAATCAATTTCAGAATAAGAGATATTTTGGGCAGTGAAAGATACTGTGTAACTTTTGAGATGCATGAAAGACTGAATTAAAATCAGTCATTTTGCCCATTTGTGTGTCTTTTACACAATTCTTTTCATTTTATTATCCCTTCAAAAGAATCTAATACATTTTGTAAAAGTTTCCATTTTCCAAGGCATTTGGTTTTTATCAAGTTTCACTAAATAAATTTAAAAAGGGACTGGGTTTAGAACTGAAATAAAGAAAAGCAAAGATTTGTGCTTAATAACTTGCTTTTTTTTATTGTCACTGCTGTTCTTCATTAAATTTTATTTGATCAGCTCATAATTAAATCAATCAAATAATGAACACAACTTACTGGACGACGCAGCGAGCGTACTCTAAAAATGTACCTCACATAATGTACTTCTAGAATTTTGTCCCCCAACTCTTTATGTTTCTTTTTATGGCTTCAGGGTTATTTTTTAAATTTTTACAGTTTAAAGATGGGAACTGAAACATCCAGTGTGGCCATGGGAGGATGAATTAGGAATGAAATAGTGTGTCTCTGAAGGGTTAGCTGTGCTCCAAATTAGAATCTCTTCTCCAAGCTTCATTATCACAACTTTTTCTTTGTGTCTGCTCAGAGGCTAATTAAGGGGGGGGACATACAGAGCAAGAGAACAAGACCCCACTGATGGAAATCAAATGAGAAGGACAGGAATGAGAGAATAGGGGAATAATCAGTCTTCTGATGAACACTGACCGTGCCCTTGATGAATCGTGCCAATGCCTTCCTAAAATGGATGAGAGGCGAATGAGACAAGTGCCAGGGACAAACTAGACTTTGTTCTTGTAAAAAGGAGGAATAATCCGGGTGTAGGAAGAACCAAGAGTAAGTAGAATAAGCTTAATTTACTGGCTCGAGTCTAAATACGTGTCTCCCTACCCTCTCACAGACAGAGCACATCGCACAAATTAGCTTGCCAGAATTCATTCTTTTTCCTTTCTTTCAATTCACTTTGCCAGACCCACACTGCTGCACTTTTCCACAAACAAGCAATTTGCTTCAACTCCACCATGTTCAAACTATTCCATAAAGGGCTGGGTGGCTGCAGCTTTTTGTTCAAACCAATCAACAGCACACCTGATTCAACTAATTAACTGTTTGAAGACTGAGATTAGTTGATTAGATGAGTGGAGCCTGGTTTGCCATGTGCTTGTTTGGAAGGAAACCTGCAGTCATACAGCCCTCAATGGGATAGTCTGGTCATGCCTGCTTTATCTGTTAAGTCATGATTGTAGAGCTGCAACCGACAGTTTTCCCAATTTGTTTATCTGCTGATTATCCTCTTGAACGGACGCCTGTTTTGTCCAACAAAGGGACAAAAACCCAAAGATCTCATTTACAATGACAGAGACAAACAGAAAACCAACAAGTTTCTTACGTTTGAGAAGGTGGAATGGTGCGGAGAACAATTGGCACCTGAGATTAACAGCGCAAATAACTGACTTTAACAACAGTTGCTAAATCATTTTTGTTGTGATTCAGTGTAGCTGCAAAGAAAAAAAAATGCAGTTTACATTTCTGCAAATTATAGATATGTGATGCTTGTAATGTAAATGTTATATATCAACATTTTTACAGCTGAATCAGTTTGATGTAGTTAATAAATGTCGGCCGATATGGGCTGAATTTCCGTTTAACTGGGTAATATTAGCAACCATCAGGACATTCCATCTCTTATTGAAGCAGCAAATCCTCAAAACAGGCAAGGAAATGTTGTGTATTTTGATTGGAAAATCAATTAAATGAATAAATGTAAAAGAAGCTGGTGATTCTTTTTCTGTCATTCCAAAAAAATAACTCATAATCCATCAACTAATCATTTTACGTCTGCATGTTTTGGGCAGTTCCTTTAAATACAGGGAGCAATGTGCCCTTTCCTTACTTTTCTCTGCCCAGGAGGTCAGTTAATCACTTTGAGTTTTCCTTTAAATCCCTTTTGACAAGTGACCTTGCAAAATGGCTTTTGTCAACATCTCATGCATTGTAATTCATGTTAAACAACACAGCTATGACAGTGCCAGTGCAGCATCGACTAATCCAATACAAAAGTCCACTTAATTAAATAAAGCATGTCTCATGCTCAGTCTGAATGGAATAAATTCGCCAAAGCAAAATGAAAGTCAGATCATAAAAAGGAGAAACTCTTAAAGGGGTTTAGTCTGCAGTCAGGCCTGCAGGGCAGCTACTGAGCATTTACTTTCCACTGGCAGGCTGTAAATTTCAGAGCATGTTACCACTTAGTTAACATGCAGATTATTGTTCCTGTCCTCTCCATTCTTTTAGGCATTCCTAGACATTATAAAGACCAATCATACCAAAAGCCCATGAAGTCCCTTTGAAAGTCTTAATTCACACATATTTTGATTCGATTATAAAGAGGAAGCATGTGAGCACACAGAGTTAAAAGGATGAAGGCTCGCTGTGACTGACAAGACACAAGAAGCATGTACTGTGTTAATTTGATTGAGGTGGGGGCCACATTTACGCTCCCTATGTGAGAAGAAAGGGTTACTTGCCACCGAGGCAGGAAGAGGAAGAGGGAACGAGCAAAAGGGAAAAAAACAAAGCAGAGGCTTTTGTCCGTCATAACAAACGTTCCCTCCACAGGGACAAACCTGGCGAGCCGGGGAGAACGCTATTTGAATGGCATTACAGTTTGTTTACTGCCCATGTATAGTCACACTATCGATAGATGTTCTTTGTAGGTATTATTCTAATCTCTTTGAAAGCAAATTCTACACAAACACAAGATCTCTGATGAATAGACGGCTGTCATGCATACAAAGAACTGTTACACTCTGTAGGGTAAAAAGTGGGTTTTATATGAAGGGTGAGACAATTCACACTGTCGCATGATGTGTAAAGCAACACGATGACTGGCATGTTTAAGACAATGCTTATCTCACACTCACACACTCACACACACACACTCACACACTCACACACACACACACAATTTAAAATGGTTATGTAATGATGCAGCTCATAAAAATAGCAGCTGAGGATTGGGATCATTCTTTACAGACGTATTTTTAAGCAAAGTTGTAAAAGTAGTTGGAATCAAGAGAATATATAGATCAATCCAAAATAGAAATGTAATTGCCCCATGGGAATGTGTTTACAAAAAAACAAAGGAATTTGAGAAAACAAGGTGACGAGAGAGAATGTGAAGAAAAATGTGCTATAGTCTGCACGCCATGAGAGCCAGAGTTATGCTCTTAAGTTTTATCAAGGGAGGACGGTAAATTAGAAATTCTGAGAAATTATTCCACGCTTAAATGTGAGTACCTATAGAAACCAAGAAACTGCTCATCTGTCTGACACCTTTTTATTTGCAGCACAGAAATGCATTCAAACCAAGCAATTTATCTTTGTTACCAAATAGGAGGAGGAAAATAAAAAAGCTGTTCTGCAGTTTCTTGCCAAGTGTAGAGCTTGGGCATGTTGTGTGATTAATATCAGTCTGGCAGGTGGACAACCATCGACTCTGCAGCATATCTTTATGTAATCACAACAATCATCGAGGGGGTATTAAGGTATATCTGACTGCATCTTAATGCACAGAATGTTTTGCGTTTTTATGTGAACCAAGAAGCGACTGTCCTCCTCACAAGAAAAACAACAGCATTTGTTATTTGTTTCAATACTTCAAACAACGTGTGTGCTGTATGTACAACTGACAAGAACCTCAGTGACTCTGTGCTGTCAAAAATGGCACTTGAGATTAGGTAGCAGTAGTTCAGCACTGTCATCCTACCTTTACAATATCTGAGGCCACATGCAAAACTTGTTCAGCTGTTTTGGCAGGAACATTAAAGTTGTTTGTACACTACAAGTCTTGATGACCACTTCTGCTTTGTTGCCTGTACCTGACTTTTATGTATTTATTTTTTTATTTATTTTAAATGCCTGCTAACATCTAATTTAAAAAAAAAAAAAAGACTCATTCCTGTTATCTGCACTTACGTTTGGTTAGCATTTAAAACAACCTGCACGCCTGTACGAGGGTTTGGCCACCAAACCTGAAGAGGAAGAAAACAAGTCAGTCTATCTATCGCTGGCACCTCACAGCTGAAAGTTCCTTTAAAATGTGTTTGCTTCTGTACAAACCCTCTATTTCGCCTATGTCCCCTCGTCCTCAAGCTTAAAAGTTCAATCATTCTCAGGTAATGATTGTGACCTGTCTTTTAAGCCCTCGTCCTCTATTGCAGTTTCAGCGTTTTATGTTTTCAGCTGAGGGCACAGAGCCCTTTGCACGTGCGTTTTCCTCATTAAAAAAATGCAAAGCTGTCACATTTTCAATGACGTGATGAAATGGAATATCCAATCTGTTTGCTTACAGGATAATCGCATTGGCAGATATCAGATCAGGATCTGAAAGTATCCAATTTTGTGTGCTTTTTTCCTGCTTACACCTCCTTTCCACTTACATATGTGTACGGAGGCAAGTCTGCTTATTTCTGTGGTAACCTCTGTGAAAACGATGTGCCTGTGAAACTCCTCCCCTCCTTAATATTTTGGTCCAGAATTTGCCTCAAGTACGTTCTTCCAGCAGTGGATTTGGAGAGACCATATGACAGTGAGCTAGTGTAGCTAAGAAGCTGCTATAGCTAACAACCTATTTTCTTGAATTAAGTTCTTTATTTGGATTGTCAAGTGCGTTTGTATGACTAAAAAGAAGAAGTTTATAGTTATAACACATCATGAATCTGAAAAAGTAATGTGATTCTGCTACGGTAACATTATAACGCTACAGTGAGATCGTCTTCATCAGTTCCATAAGAAAAGCAGTCAGATTGTCTTATCAGTTTGATATAATCATATTAGTTAGTTTGAAATTAAATACAAGCTTTAAACAGGTAACGTTTAGTTTCTAGTCTTTCATATAGAAATGCATTTCCTTGTGTGGGACACTAGGGGCATTATCCGTATATTTACAGATCTACAGACACCAGTCACATACGTGAGTGGAAACCCGGCATTACACGTTTATCGTACATACCCACTCTGTGTCACATGATAGGAAAAAATTGAAACTGGCCCACTTGAGCCATGAAGTGCAAAGGCAGCCTCACACAATGTAAAGTAACCTTTTTGTTAACACAAGCCCCGCCTATGAAGCAATGCAGTGGAGCTCTCTGCTTGACGGAACTGGACGGATCCCCTGAAACAACATGGGGGAAAGACTAGGACTTGCTGTATTAGGGTATGCTGCCTTTATGCATCAACAGCGACATGTATTGCAGCAAAAAATTAAAGTTGATAGATGCTTATGGAGGCTTCAAATCAGAAAACACTCAAATGGGTTGTTTTGCAAGGTAATAACAAACAAAGAATTTCTTATCTAATTTTGTTTAGATATGACCCAGAGAAGGAGCCTGAGCGTCCCAATATTAAACGTTTGAAACTAATCAATGAGCATTTTTGTGAAGCATCATGTGTTCAGCCAGCGCAGCGAGCTGAGAACGCTTTGCTTTGGGGTGTGTGCTCACAACACCGACCATTTCAGAGTCACTGAGACACACAAAACTGTTTCTTTGCCAGAAGCTGAGATTTTTTGGCTTTTAAAGCTCCATTTTCAATCTGCCTGGCATTTAGTTGAATTAAAACTGCTTATCTCTGAGGGGGACAAAGGTTATTAAAGTTGCAAAACTAGAGTGAATTAGTGTAGAAAAGGGAATAGAGTCAGGACTTATAGACTATAATAAGGTTAATAAACAAATGCAGCCCACAATTTCAGCATGTTAGGAAGACTAAAATGGGAAAATAGTCATTAACATAAACAGCATGTTCTCTCAGGAAGAAGAAGAAGAAGCAAATGCAATCGATACAAGGACAGCGATAATATTTGCCATTATTTATGCTGTTGAGGCTATCAAGAAATACTAGATTACTACATTTAAACTGCATGTAGTGTAAAAGCATAAAGAAATAATCTCATCACTGCTCTGTCATCGATGCACATTGGGTCGAGTGTTTTGTTTATAAAACACTGTGTCATCACTTAAAAGCTGTAAAGATTTTCTTTTTACAAAGTTGGCTTTGTGCTGAGGTAATGGGAATGTTTGCAATCTACTGTTTAAATTTCTCATGGGAATTCAATGATCAAGTTTCAGAACGCTCAATATGCTCCAGGTACTTGTGGTAGAAAACACTGCGTGCTCAACATTAATAAAACCAGCCTATTAATATTGAGGAGTGAAAAAAATTTATTGGCCTGGTTCAGACAGAAAAATTAGTTGGGCGCCACCTCCCAGAGTTATCCAGTCGACGTCATCATTAATTCGGGGGGAAATTAATGATGTGGAATATATGGTTATGGACAAAAACAAGAGAACCAGGCAATTATCTAAAGGTACGTAAGTTCTTGACCATGATAAGGGATCTGCTAGTTTCTTACTGTCAAAAGAAATACTCAAACCATTGACTTAGGCTATTTACAATTTATTTACAGATTAATAAATGACATGACAACAATTGAGAGTGAATAGGCCTATGTAAACTGGTGAAGATATAAAATAAATGAAATGAAATGAAGTGAAAGTTTAAGTAGTGAGTAGACTAATGGCTGATGGGGAAAACGGATGAAACTCGATGCTACAAATGAGATATTTGCAAACTGATTTTTGATTGGATGGTTAGATCGGGAAACTATCATATTAAATTTAGATGAAGCTAAATTAACGATTTCAGACATCACCTCATTAAGCAAATGAGTTGTGCCCACCTGAAGGCTTTAGGCCATTGCAAGTGGATGAGAGGAGGAGGTAAAGTTCAGTGCGCAGCTCTCCCACAGGTTGAATGTCTTCCAACCGGTGGAAAAACCAGTGCGTGGTTCTGAATGGCCGAACTGCAGTCTGTCCTGATGGTTCTTGCTCTCTCCAGTGCTTATGGCAGACGTCTGCTGACTCTTTTCAGGAGAAGTGGTTCTCCTCAGGATGCTTAAAAATGCAGTTGCCGCTCTCTTTGCTGCTGCAAAATGCTGCTGCACTTTTCTCATTTTCTGTAAATTCAGCTGTGGCCCGTTGTACATGTTTCTCACCACTTGTGTGAGTCATTTGAGGAAAACATTTCCAGACTGAGATGTTGCAGTAAAGCTTTATCGGTGAGGTAATCCTCTGGGAATGGTGACAGCATTTTGTGCTCTACAAAATAGATTTCAAGTGGATTCCATTGGCATTTTCACCTAAACAGTTCTGGGGTTTTCCTGAGAGGAGCTGCCCACTGGGGAGCCCTCCTCAGACACCTGATGTGTTTTGTTTTTTCTGTTTGTATTCAGATTGCAAAAGGAGCACTGATATGATGTAAGCCAGTCATACTTTCATACTAACATACTTTCTGTGACAAAACATCTAAAAGCAAACATCTTATCAGATGGCAGTTTATGGGTTAATTTGTGTTTAAAAATTACTGGTCTATATTATAAAAATGGATAAACTATTTCTGTTTTTTTTTTAAATACAAAACATATGTGTTAAAGAAGAGCAATTATGCTTTTCCATTTTTTTTTTTTTTTTTAGTAAATATTGTAACAATGCCTGATACTCGTGTTAAACGATGCCTAAGTGTCACATAATGATATACATGCATTTGGAAGTGAGCCCTGCA
>JAQLOL010000001.1:27552545-27569538 GCA_029783665.1 Naso thynnoides
ATGCCTGATACTCGTGTTAAACGATGCCTAAGTGTCACATAATGAGATACATGCATTTGGAAGTGAGCCCTGCAGGCTTTTTCAGTTGGCTCTGCACGCTGTGTTAGTCTTATTCCACTGATGTTGATGCGTGCTGGACTTCCTCATATGAGCATGCCAGCCATGCACACAGTGCTTTGCACCCTCCCCCGCTTTGCTAAGACACTGCTGTGCTCCACTTTGTTCAAGATAACTCCAATAAAGGTTTTTTTGTTTTTTGTTTTTTTTTTCAGGTGAATAAAGGATACTAAACTTTGTTTAACTTTCCACAAGAGACAGCAAGCACCAGACAGAGGTTGATGGTGTTGCTGTCTCTTGTGGATTTATTTACTTCCTCAAAATGAACACATGAGCTGGGTGAATGGCTAAAGGCTGTGAAAGGACTGATATTTGTACATTGCTTTGTCATATTAAAGAGTGAGAAGCGCAAGCTGTAAGTAACATTTTATCAGTGTCCTAGCTGTGTTTATTTTGTGTCAGTAAAGGGGTTGTGAGTACAGCAGAGTGCGGAGGCACGCAGGGGGAAAAGGGGGAGGAGTAACCGACTCAGACCATTTTGAGAGAACAGAGAAAATACAAGGAAGAGAGCGGGCGTGAGTCACAGTTTTCTACAGACTTTCAGGCTGTTCAGTCAGTCGTGTCTAGCTGCTCTACTGGAGTCCAAAATCAAAATCAAACACCCGACAATAAGTATGATATGTCTTCTTTAAGTGTAACAGCCATAAAAAACAGTGTACATCCCCTGTTTAAAAATTGTGCAAAAGAAATATTTATCATCATCTTCCCAAGGATAACTATTCATTACCATTTTGTTTCTGGAAATACAGATATTGTTCGTGATGCCCTCTCAAGCACAACACAACTATGCTCATATATTTTCTTTTCACAAAGCCTTTTTGCATTGCTGACACTTAAAAAAGCATTATCACAAAGGAACATCACATGGGACTATTTGATATGGGAACAGAAAATAGGATAGCATTAACTACTGTCTTCAGAGCAATGTTTTTGTAAGTCTAGAACCTCTGTACCTTTAAAATAAATTCCTTTTCAGTTTTTGTTTTTGTTCCACTTGCAGGCCTTAGTCCTATTAGATTGCTTGCCTCTCTCGTCTCATCCGACAAAAAAGAATGGCTGATTGCTTTGGGGCGGACAAAGTCCCACAGAGTAGCTCAATTATTGACTTTGCTAAGTCAACCTTTAACGTACAAATCCTGCTCAGACTCTTGTCCTTGTGGTGGCCGAGGGCCCACTGAAGGCACGAATTCAGCTCACAGTCCAGCAGACATTAATTCCTCTCAATCTTCACACTCAATTTAGTCTTGAATGTTCCTGCCAATATGGCTGAGCCTAGGAATTAGAAGTGGTAAATTATACAAATAACCCCTTAATAGCATGCTGTGCCCGAATGAAGTGAACCCGCCAACATGGCAGCGATTTGCAGCGTGGCAAGTGAAATGGAAGGGCAAGTCCAATCATGTACGTACATGTGCTCAGAGAACAGACTATGCTTGGATAATGAGGATTGGTCCCATAATACCCAAATATCCACACTGTCTACTTGTTTGTCATTATATCAGGCTCCTCATCCTCATAAAGGAAAGTCATATGTGCCGTTGATGACGAAAATCAGTTCCAAACTTGTGTTGACCCCATGATGCATCAAGACACAAGTGATGGGAGAAATATTCAAGTATGAGAGGGCAGATCTTCAAAAAGGAAACAAAATGTGGGGCAGGGTTATACCAAGCTGCTGAGAACATTCAAGAGCAAGTGTTTCCCCACCTGTCATGATATCACCATAATGGCCTGTATGAATCAGGGTTTTGAAAAATTGTTGCTTCAGCCTTTTCCATCGTCCTTCAAAGTTTCAAAAGAGGGGAAAAATGGTCATATTTATTCATTTTTCCCGATGCATACACTTTATCAGGCAGCCGACTGTCATAGCACAGATTTATTGCATGAATAAAGAGCATGTTCAGAGTAGATATTCGGGGACCGACTCTAAGCCTGTCATTCCCCACGAGCAAACACCAGCCTCTGCACAGCAGCAACTGTGGAGTAATGATAATAAAGTCCCCTTAGGGAACCTGAGACTCAGAGCCCACAGGTGGATGCTGGAGTGAAGGTGGGGTTTATGTTGCAGTGGCAGCAGCGAGTTTTTGCAGCAGTGTTCTAGCACAGTTAGAACTGCTGAGAAGACTTGCTGCAGTGCTTTTCGGTTCCCTTACTTGCCCAGTACGTCGGAGTGTGAACCGGAGTAACGTTTGCAATTATTTACCATTGTAAGTGTGAAAAATACATCCAGATAATGATTGTCATGCTAAATACAAGGCACAAATTCTTAGCATCGATACAATCGATTTTTGCTTGGGAATCAAATTTAGATCGATACAAGTCACACCAGAACAACGACTTGCCGTTTACCTATTGATGTTGTCTGATTGTAGGAATATAAATTGATGCACTGATACATTGATGTATTGTTACACCATAACTGTAGCACTTAAATGACTATTTAAAAAACTCAATTACTTGAAGCAACACTGTGTAACTTTGACCGAGACCCACCGCTTTGAAAACCGAAAAATAACGATGCACATTTATATGTTGCATAAAACAACATTTTGAGTAAAACTGGGTCATATTTTATGGAGATGATGTCCTATGACTGCTCTGCCTCAACCCTGTGATTCACGGAGGTTCCTGAAAGCAACATATGGGCTTCATGCAGACCAAAGCTGCAACTGCAGCACCGGGTTGTTGCTGTGGCAGCTCTGCTAAAATAAAAGGCTGCAGACAGACAGAGCAGTCGTCGAACACCAGAGGGAAAACCAGCGGGCATTTGGTCTGCAGAATGTGACCCGATTTGACTAAAATTGCTGTTTTGTGCGATGTATTAACTACATTGTTAAGTTTTGTTTTTCGACGCAGTGGGTTGCAGTCAAAGTTACATAATGTTGCTTTAAAATTTGCAATGCACATTCCTAACAGCAACCAAATGATAAATACACCAAAATAAAACAACTAATAACTAGTGTAAATTCAGCATAGATCAGTAAGTTAGCAAAGGAACGGGAAAGTGAGCCAGCAGATGAAGCTGGTAACTGCAGGAGAGCCTGGCAACTTTACTAAGCTATCTGTTTTTAGCTAACTCTACCAAGCATGCAAACACAAGGGCATTCAACATATGTACAAAAAGAGCAACTTACCTTGGTGGAATGATGTTTAAAAAAGGAACTGAGGAAAGCTCGTTTAGAAGAGCTGCCGATCTTATAAACTCCAGCAAGACATGACAAACTCTGCTGGGGTTTGAACTAACATTGATGTTCCAAACAGTCGATGATGAATTTGCTTAGATTGGATTGTTCCTTCTTTTAAACTTGTTTAATCGTCTCAGAAAATTTAAAATACCTGCATTAAACTTACACTACTGATATCTTTCATACTACTGGGAATAGCACAGTCATCCACAGTAAGAGGGAAATCTTTAATTAAAAAGAGGGTTTTAGCGGGTTTTTTTTACAGCCTAATCCATGACAAAGAGTTCAAGAACCCCTTCAGCGTGCAGTGTGCTCTAGGTTAGTGTGTTTCCAGCTCTAGTGTGTGGGTGTTTGAGTGCTTGTGGGTGACAAAACATGTCAGGACACTGAACAAAAAAAAAAAACTTAGACATTCCACAGTGCAACTAATTTTGGCAGTTTACAACAAGACTGATCTGAATTTGAAAGCCCTGCATCTCTGTGCAGAGTTTGCATGTTCTTGTATTTGCGTGGGTTTAATCCTCCCACGGGCCAAATACATACAGGTCAGCAACTGTAAATTGCCTGTTGATGCCGGCGTACGTGTGGTTGTCTGTCTGTGTTGGCTGTAACAGACTGTTGGCCTGTCCTGAGATGAACTGGTTTAACTTCAAGCTCCTGAACAGACACAGACACGTGAGAACAGAGATGGATGTTTAGACTTCCTGAAAAATATCTCAGCATGTTTTGTTTCAAACCAAACTCAGTGACTCAATGACAAACTGAAGGTTACACGAGGAGACAGTTGCAAATAACTTGAATCTTTGCACCATTTCTCAACAACTACCAGCAATCTCTTTGAGCAAATGTGATCTGTTGAAAAAGTAGGGTTTATTCACAATTTTATGAAATTTTAATGCAGTGTTCATAAATGATTAAACTAACAGTGGACAGAAGTGTGTTGGACCACACAAAGCTCTGACAGAAGAAACACAGCCTCTTGCTTCAATACGGCTGCAGCGATCACTGCATTAACTGACAAAGAAAACACAGTTGCTCTTGTGCAGGCTCCCTCACCAAGATGCAGATATTTACAAAACAGCCCAAAAAATTACACAAGCTGCAGCTGGCATTTATGAGCAGTATCTGTAATTGAATTCATTTGTGGAGACATCTGGAGAGCAGATTTTTCAAAAATGTATTTGCTATTTTCTCAAAAAATCCCCAAGAAATGTGCAAGTGCAATCCAACATATCTGTGATTCAAACAACTGCTCATTCTCCCTGCAACAGCTACTTTGTTTGTTTTTGCCTTTTAAACAGCAAAGAAGATGAAGACATAAAGCTTCATTGCGCAGAAACTGCCTTCATGACTGTAAAAATTGTGGGAACGAGTTGGTTACAGGAGGACTGCTGTAGTAAAATGGAAAAATAGAAGGCAGAAATGAATTTGGGCTGTTTTCAGGAGGGTAAAATTTTGTTTTTATTGCCAGGCCCAATGAGGGCACTGCATTATTGCTGGGGGATTAATGTGTTATGCTGTGTAGTGTGGCCTCATGATTTATGACTGTGTCTATTTTTTGTTTCCCTAAAACAATCAAAGGTAAAGTATATTCATGGTTCAATTATATCAGAAATATCAGGGGTTATTTGCAGATTGCAGGTGTTAATATGCAGTTAGGCTGGTTGAAAGGAGGGATTTCTGTGTGGTACACTGTGGTTTGTGCTATTTAGCTCAAAAAAGTGTATCAATAGTGCCACCACATGGAAGGGACTGAAATATTCTGATTGTTTCCTGTAAACCTACATTTTCCCTTAAAATTACAGCTTCCTGTGTAGCTTTCAAGCGACATTAATGGTGATTTTGAGGTATTAAGTCAACAGGATTTAATGTAATGCATTTTACTCTGAAAACAGAGAAGACAGACCACCAAATAAATGTTATCAGCTTTATATTTTTAATTCAAAATTTTAGTGATAGGCAATAAGAGAAAGCAAGAAAGTAAATAATATCATAACCACTGGAGTTGAAAGTGATGCCAAGCAGAAAATCATTTTGAAAAAAAGCATAATTTACTCGAAAACGTAGATAAAATAAGCAAAACAGTGTTTTGTGCCGGCAGGTTTTCACAAGCTCTTAGAAGCTCCGTCACAGTTCTTTAGTGTCTTGACACAGTGCAGATTCATCCATTGCCATATATGGTGTCCACCGGTGATATATGATATACCAAAATATCACCACAGACAAAAGTTTTAAGCCGAAACAGTCTGCATCTGTAATACTGTCGGCATCTGTTGGTCTCCAGACTGGTTGCAGGGAAGCCAAATAGGTCACGCACGTCACAGTCACGCTCCAACTTTCCTCTGGAGGAGCTCATCTGGTGCTTCTCCTCAGGCTCTCCACGGTCTGCAGAAAGGACCGCTGGGCCTGGTCCTCCTCCAGGGTGGAGCAGTCCTCCTCCTCCTCCTCGATGATGCCGCACTGCACGCAGCGGAGGCGGGGCTCACGTTGTCCGGCCCTGCAGACACAAGCTGTGGCCAGAGACTGGGGGAACTCCTCCATCACCAAAGGCAGCAGATGGGCAGGGAGCGTGTCCATGCTGGTCGCCATGGTGAACGGTGGCCCAAATGTGAGGATGATGAGCTGAAGAGAGCAAATGTGGCAAAGGATTTGGGATTTTATCCTTTTGATAAAATTCTGGTGTAGCTGATCTTCTGTCTCCACAAGTTTTGGTGCAGAAAAAAAAAATGACAAAAATATGTAAAAATATAAAATATAGTCGTCAATGAGAACATACAGTTCTGTCGGTTCTGCTTGATGAGAGATGATTTGAGAGATCCTGTTTTGCTCTTTTCAAATCAGCTCTTCACTCTAAAACTCTGCTGTGAAACCACTGAGTGTGTGTTTGCAGTGAGTCTGAGCGAGCCGTGGACTCTCAATGCCGCCGAGCTTCTCTTTATATACATCTCTGCAACCCACTCGCTTCTTCCTTTGGGCATCCCTCCATACACACAGCTCCACTCCCCTCCTACATTCTCAGTGATGACACATTTCCGTAGCTTCCATACCAGTACACCGGAATGATCTCCCAGACACTGTTGGCATGGGAACTGGACGGTGATATTTGGGAGGGAAGAAGCAGAACACGAAAAATCAACACTTCTGTGTGGACTGTGAAAGTGACGAATGATGGATTTGGTAAAATAACTCTAGGAAGTGATGTGAGCAGGTTGATATGTTGTAAAAGGACATGATATTAAATATGGGTAAAATAAAATCATTTCGCTTAATAGAAGAGTTTTTGGACTTTTTACAGTGAATTTTTGGGTGTAATGGGATCTCACAGAGATGCAACTTGATACATTTTCTGACATAATACCTTCTGTACATCCGATATTTGACTCCAAGATCATTCATATTTTATCAAACTAAAAGTCCAAGTCATTAAAACTCTTCTCTTTTTAGGATTTTCCCAAAATGTTTTCCCATCAGTGCTCTAAACCCTGAACCCATGGTGGCTAAAAACACAAGTGACAAGAAAGGTGAAACTGAGCAAAGTCAGAAAGAGACAGATGACCGAATGAGGTTATTCGAACTATTATTTATTGATGGCTGAAAGGACAAATGTGTGTAGTTTTTTGCTGTCAGTACATCCTGATGGAATTCAGGTGTTCTTGTTTGCTTTACACCTTAAACAAAAAGCAGGCCGAGTATTCTGAACACATCTGATACTCGCTGCTGTTCACCTTGACAGAAGCACAAAACTAACAACTGAAGTTGGTCCCCAGTTGCTGCACATAAACAGTGTGAATGAAACCAGGTAAGTAAAAAAAATAAGTTGATAGTTAAGCTGATTTCTGAGTCAAAACAAGTGAAATATGAACTACTAGTATTACTGACACAAACACATAAACTCACTGTACTGACACTGGTTTGCACAAGACCATGCTAAGGAAATGTATTGGATTTGGATTATTTTACTGGTTAGTTTTATTTTTACATTTGGTTCGGTTTGACATTTTAGCAAACGCGGGTGAATAATTTGATGTGTCAATGTGACTTTCTGTCACACACAAACAAGCCACTCACTCATTATTTGAGCAAAATTTCTAAAAAAATTTCAGAATAATGGAGTAGAGACCGTAACATTTTAATAACCTACCCTGACTGCTCCCTTAGTGCTGGCTCTTCATCTACAGAACCTCTGATTTTTGTACAGATGAAATGTAGTTTGGTTGAATTATACATGCAGTTTCTTCCCCATCACATCAATACCGCAGAGAAAATATTGAGATGAAAAAAGTTAAGTCATTTTCAATCATTTTGAGTTGGCGCTAAAGAAGTAAAGTTTTTATCTGAGCGCTCTGAAACTTTTGATATGAACCCAAAAATATGAGGAGTTACGGAAGCCATTATCACAAAAATCACGTTTAAGCCTTTTAAATCTCAACAGCCTGTTGTTTAAGTGCTAGAAAGTGTTAGCAGTAAGTAGCACCTCCAGTGTTCTACCTAATAGCTTTGGGATAGTCCATTTAGTTAAAAGCTGGTCCACGCTCTGACAGGAAGCTCAAATATACAAACATAAAGAGGCCTCAAAGTTCACACACATCCTAAATATCTTAATCCCTCTCCTAATGTGTAGGTTTCTTTTTTCCATCATGTTTTGCAGATGGATGGACTGTTCTGGGAACTGTTTTTAGTTTCCACATTAGTGTGTCATCCATTAAAGCTGATCACTCGATGAAGAGCATCATTTGTTTCAGTATTTTTCACACAACTGCTTGGATTGAATACATGTCACCGTAACTGTGGCCAGATACTGCCTCACATCATCTATGACTGGGAGTGTCAGAGGAGAGAGAAACTGAGACGTTGCCCAGAAACTGTCACATTTTCTCTTCTTGGTCCATGATGATGGTAGTCGGACGAGTTGTTAACACACCTGGTCCCCTCTGTCTGTCGCCGCCACTCCCAGCCGCTGCTGATCTATCTATCCCTGCTTCTGCTTCTTGAGGTAACGAGCGCGTTGGGACAAACCCATCCCCATCACGTAGCTGTTGAGGATCTTGGCAGGGAGCAGAGCTGTAGTCACCCAGCCCTACAGAGGGAAATTACATGGTCAGCTGGTGGCATTTACAAATAACAGATTAGCATTCATTATTAATTTCCAGCCCACAGGAGGAACAACTGTGGCAAAGCAAGTTTGCACAAAGGAAAGATTCAGACAATTGTGCTCTTTTAATGCCTGTGTCCTTCTCAAATGATGCAAGACTTAACAGGCATTTTGTTTGTCCCCACAGTAGCTGCACATCTTGTGTAGAGATCAACAAACATAGAACATTTCTTATGTTATCAAAAGCTACACAGACAATTTCCTTGTTATCTTTGTAACAACTTGTTTGTAAATATGGTAATCTTATAAGACTGGCATCTAACTTTTATGCTCTTATTTTAATTACTTTTCATTGGTGGACAGTTCAAATACAATAATTAAGGACCGACTTATGCTTCGTCGCTCCGCACATTTGTAAGTGTTCCTGGACAGGAATTAAAGAGCAGCATGACATTGTCAATTTAATGCTTCGGCAAAAGGTTTCAGTCATCTCCATGGTAACCATATTTGAAAAGAACAACAGAACATCAACCATGAAGTTCAGCGAAAGTTATCTCCACAGCAACATTAACACTATCCATTCAAATTAGAGACCCCCCCCAAAAAAACAAAAAACAAAAAACGCAGCATAACAAATCTCTCCAGGTACGCGACATAAAAGTGCTGACGCTTTTTTTCTGTTGGAATTACATCTTTCTTTTTTTAATGACATTGATCACGTATCGATAAATGAACCCTAAATTGGCCTTAAGTCTTTTCTGCTTTACCCTCAAAGCAACACTATGTAACTTTGACTGCCACCCCCTGCTTCGAAAAACAAACAAACAAAACAATGCACGTTAATACAACGCACACAACAGCAATTTGAGTAAAACCAGGTCATATTTTACAGAGAAAATGTCCTCTGGTTTTCCCTCTGACGTCCTATGACTGCTCTGTCTGTCTGCAGCCTTTTGTTTAGGGAAGCTCTCCCCAACAAATACATGTTGCTGCAGCTGCAGCTTCGGTCTGCAGGCAGCCTACATGATGCTTTCAGGAACCTCCATGAATCACAGAGTTGAGGCAGAGCAGTCGTAGGACATCAGAGGGAAAACAAGAAGATATTTTCTATGTATGACCTGGTTTCACTAAAACTGCCGCTGTGTGCGATGTAATAACGTGCATCATTACGTTTCGTTTTTTTGGAAGCAGTGGGTCGCAGTCAACATTACATATTGTTGCTTTAAAGTAACTCAGGTTTAAAAGCATAATATGTCATTTCTGCCACTAGAAGTCTTTCAATTAAAACAATGAAAACAAATATGTAGTAGGGTGATGTTGGGAAATCACATGGGATGATGGGATTTGTTTATTTTTTACTGCAGATGAAAATCTATGTGAGGGACGAGGTGATGTATTAGTGTAAAGTTTGATTCACATTATGTTTGGTGACATTTGCCGGCTTCCTTCGTCACCCTCTGACTGATGTTATCCTGGATATCAGTGACAGGCAACAAAATGAAACGCACTAATACCTTGAATAAAGCCACAGATTCCTATGGGTTTGATCACTGTGGGACAAATTTAGGATAATGTAAGTAATGTAAATCATTTTTAGACATTGTATTGTGAAAATTGTACATATTAATCATCTGACGAACAAGAAACAGAATGGCTGTTAAAAAAAAAAAAAACCCAGAGGAACCCCCACTGTTGAAAATCTTTTTGTAAGTAAGGAGAAGTTTTATGAGGCATCGTTTATGGTTCTTTTATTGACTAACTATTAAACAACATTCAAGTAATAAACAGCAGTTTTCCTCTCAATTGTTTTGTTGTTTTTTTTTCCTAACACTTATTTACTTTAATCTGAAAGTCTTATTTCTGTTAACTGAGACATCATTAAATTCAAGGTGGAGACAGTAATGGATAATTAATGGATGAATTATGGACATGGCTGAGTGTGATGAAACACTCAAAAAGGGCACATTTAATGTGATCCTCCAGAGAGACACTCTACAACTGTTAAATGTTAATTAGGATTTGTTGTCACACCTGTCCAGCTGAAAATGATGAGATGTGCATCTTCATCACCTAATCTAACGTTTAAGATCCCTGGATGGTCAGTGACATTTTCACAGCTGACTAAGCTAATTTTGTCTTTTGCATGTTCAAAACAGATGGAATGTGAATAAATTTGAGCTTGTACTGTTTTCCTTTCTCCTGTTGTAGGTCATTTAACAACGCATTTAAATTGTGCCACCAAAAAAGATACAAACAAGTGAAGCACAGCAAAGATGACAGAGCACTTGTTGTTTGTGAGCATGTAGAAGGTTGCAGCTCGCAGCTTTACAGCAGTTTCAAGTATTTACCGGTGAACTGTGGATTATAACTGGGGGATTGGCAGAGCTGTACTGCACATTTGAAGCAAGAGGTATAATCAGATAAATACTACTTGTCTCCAGCTTGTGGTTTAGTGAGACATAGAGGCTGACGACGGGAAATATCTGTGTTTATGTTACCTGCACAAAAACAACACACACAACAAACAACAAAGCCTGGTCTGTGCTAAATATGATTTATTGAGCGCCTGCACGGTGTAATGGATGGTGTGGTTATTTTTATGTTTATCAATAAACGTGATTGTTGATATTCTAGTCACATTGTTCAATGGAATGCTTGTGTCTCCACAAAGTAATTACAGTGTTAGGGTGCAGACAATGCAGCACGGTAGTGGAGCATCTCACTCCATTATTTTAGAGGATATTTACCTTTGATAAATGCTTTACCAAATGTTGACACAATATTAATTTGGTGAATGGAGATGAGCAGACAGGAAGCTTGTTTGCTTCTGTTGCCATAAAAGACAACTATCTATAATGACTCATATTTTATAATGAGTGTTTCATTGCACTACGGAGCAACTCTTTAACCTTGTATGTTTGCTGGAGGGGTTTATGGGAGTTTGTCCATCCAGTCTACATGTGTTTTGTGGATTTGTGGACTTTGAGAAGGCTTATGACTATGTCCCCCGAGGGTTACGGAAGAGTGGGGAGGGTATGTGCGGGAATTAGGGACGCATGACATTGGATTTTTTGCCGATATCCGATATGCCAATATTTGACAACTCATTTGGCCGATAATCAATACCAATATAAATATATATTTGTATTTTTTCCCACATCTAACTGCAGAGATAGTCAGGTCTCTTCTGTAGTGGAATTACATACAGTATTATTACACATACTCTTACCATGTTGGCCTGTCGGCAAATGCAAGCATAAAGTACAAAGCTTAAAATTATCGAATATTCATTCCTTGTGTAAAAGAAGAAAAATTTTTAAAAAATGGGATACATCCTATTTAAAACTGGGTGATGCTCTCCCTGAGACAATCATGACAATACCCACGACCAGGGCAAATTTGGTCTGTTTCACAAGTGACCAATTAAGTAAACATAACGTCTGTGCACAGAGAGCATGTGAAACATGGCGACAAGTCTGGTGTTTCATCAAGGAAACAGCAGCGTTTTATTTTATTAGTTATTATATTGGCAGATATTGCCATGCTGGCCAATATCCAAAAATGTCCCGATAGTATCGTACATTCCTAGTGGGAGTACGGGGTCTTGGGGCTGCTGCTGCAAGCTATCCAGTCCCTGTACAACCAAAGCGAGAGTCGTGTCCGAAAACTCGGCACAAAGTCAAACACATTCCTGGCAAATGTTGGACTCTGCCAGGGTTGTCCCTTGTCTCTGTTCCTGTTTGTGATATTCATGGACAGGATCTCAAGGCACCGCCATGTTAAGGAGAGGGTTCAGGAACCTCAGACTTGCGGCTCTGCTCTTTGCAGATGATATGGTTCTGCTGGCTTCTTTGGCCCGTGACCTCCAACAGGCACTGGGGCAGTTTGCAGCCAAGTGTGAAGCAGTCTGAGAGATGAGCTCCTGCCTCGAGCAAATGACTTTAAGTATCTCGGGAGTCAGAGAAGAACAGGTGGTTTGGTGCAGCGTCAGCAGTAATGAGGGTCTTGTGCCTGACCATCATGCTGAAGAAGGACCTAAGGCGTAAGGCAAAGCTATCGATTTACCAGTCCATCTGTGTCAAAACCCTCACCTATGGTCATGAGCTGTAGGTAGTGACCAAAAGGGTGAGACTGCAGATACAAGCAGTTGAAATGAGTTTCCTCCAGAGGGTGGCTGGTCGTAGCCTTAGAGAAAGGGTGAGAAGCTCGGACATCCAGAGCAAGCTTTGAGGAGAGCTACTGCTCCTTCACATTGAAAGGAGCCAGCTGAGGTGGCTCAGGCATCTGGTTAGGATGCCTCCCAGATTCCACCCTCTGGAGGTTTTCCGGGCAGGTCCAACTGGGAGGAAACCCCGAGGCAGACCAGAACTCACTGGAGGGTTTATATATCTCATCTAGCCTGGGAACGCCTTGGGATGCCCCATGCAAAGGACGCCTGAAGTGCCGAACTGAGCTTGCTGCCACCGCGACCTCACCCGACCCCAGATAAACGGAAGACGATGAATGGATGGATATTATGCTGCATTCAGTGTATTACTTCTACAGAGAAACCAGTTATGTTAGAGTGGCTTTACTCATGTGCCCCAGCTGTGCTCTCCTACCAGGCAAACACCCAAGGCACATTTTAATTGTTCAGGCCGATTATATAAATGGGCTACAATACGTGAAGCAAGATTTGGCTTGCGGTCTAAGTTCCAACTGGCAGAAGCAATTTCAACAGATCTTGAGTTATTATCAGAGGTCAAGTTGGTGTCCACACAGATAACAAAACAGTAAATGTTCTCAGTTAGCATCAAATGCTGGTCTCAATAACATGGAACCATTATTTATTAATGCCAGGCATTAAATAAAAATCTCCAACAGGTACAAGCCCAATTCTGAAAACTTGGACTCTGTGTAAAAGTGAAATTCTTCAAAAAATCATTCACATGCAAGGCAGACCACATCGTAAAACAAATGACTCTATGAAGGATATTATTCCATGAGCTCAAGGACACTTCAAAAAACTGTTGCGGTGAACACAGCTCCTATGCAAATGATTGCGTTCTGTTTTTATTTACTATTCACACAACATCCTAACTCTTTTTCAAATCAGAAATACAATGATTTTTTTTTTATTGCAGGAAAGAACTTTGTTTTGTTTTTCAATACATTTTTACATAAATCCTACCTCACAGAAACCTGAAATGTGTTTTATCTGATTCTGAAGAATGAGTGTTTGACAGCTGATGTAGTAAATTGACTATTGTTCCTTTTAAACTCATTCCAGCATGAGTCTGGTTGATAAGCAAATGTTTGGCAATCAGGAAACAGTTAATTTAAAATATTTAGATAAATCAAAACCCCTTTTTTGTAAATGAACCTCAAATTTAGAGACAATTAGATACATCATTAACATTATTCCCTTTGTGCTTTCCCATTGGTATTACATACCCAGACTTACCATAATGGCATGGGGCAGGTAGCCATTGGTCTGAGTCTGAAGCCCCACAGTGTTGAGCTCAGCTGAAACGTAGCGCTCTGGACTGGGTTTGTCCAGCGTGGCCCGTCGGATTTTACTGAGCTTGGTTGCAACAAAAAATGGCAGAACACTCTGCAAACAAGGAAACCCATTGATTACAGAAATGAACAATGTGTGCAGTTTCATAAAATGGTATTCCAAGCACTGAAACCATTTTTTTTAACCCTACAAAAGGATTTTCCCTCAAACTGAACTTTATCAGAACCATTCTAGCTTGTGGCAGCATAACTGAGACGAGTTCATAATTTACCTGGATGATGATGCCTTTGCTCTTGTATTCAGCTTGCAGTCCTCGTGAAAAGAAGTCCACAAATGCCTAAATAAGTAAAGGCAAGTCATTTAGGCCAAAATTATGTTTTGAAAAAAATTGTATCAAACACCAAAAGCCAAGGGATATCAATTCTTAGAGGAATAAAAATATCGATACACAATCGGCTATGCAAAAGCAAGCGTGGAAGAAATATGTACACAGTGTTCTCATACAATGTACCTTCACAATGCAAATGAGAGTTGTAATGAACTGAGATGATCATTAATTTGAGCATAAACTAATGATTCACCCTTGACATATGAGATTTAGCACTTTTCAACCCGTGTGGCAGAAACAAGGAGTTAATAGATAAACATGACCCAGTATTAAGACACCAGCAACTTAATCAGTTGAAACTGTTGACGGCCAGCTGTTTTTAAGCTAATAAACACACGAGATGGTTATAAAACCTTATGATGCCACATGCTCTTATAAACATTTTTAATTGGTACACTACCTCGGGACCTTGGTTAGTCAGTGATTTATTTATATTCAACAATTAAAACAGTAAATATGAAAAAAGACGAACCCTCCCTTTATCCCTACATCATAATAAATAATAAACTAACATCTATCCACATCAGTGGATAAGTTTGGCCTCGATGTTAGTGGGTAGATTAGACGGAATAATTCATAACGTGAAAACAAAGATGGATTTGCCTTCATGGATTGCAGTATATGGTAGGATGTAAACTGTTTTTTAAACTGCACTGCATCTATAGATAACAGACCATTTAACATCTAAAGAAAAGGTCATAACCATGTATTGCATCTACCTTGGAGGCAGAGTAGACAGTGAGGAGTGGAACAGGGTACATCCCACTGGCAGAGGAGATGTTGAGGATGGCTCCCTTCTTCCTGTAAAACAGAAATATAAGCAAAGGCTATTTTACACTAAAAAGGAAGTCTGAGAGAAAAGGTGACAGCAACAAACACTTCAGCCTGAGATCAATCCCGGAATGATAAGAGAGCATTGTGTTCTGTCTGCTGGCAAGCTGAACCAAACGGCTCTCGATGTACATCAAAGGAGAGCTGGTAGATATTGATAAGATCAAAGATACAGTCACACCAAGATCTAAATATTTACAATCTGAGAGTATTTTTGCTACAGTCTGTGGTGCTTTCACATGTCTAACATGAAATTTTCATGCACATATTTCAGTGAAGATCTGTTCGGAGCAATTTGTGCTGAATTTTGATTTTGTTTGCATACGAGCTTTGCTTGACTTTAGGTTTAAGTGCTGAACGGCTCAGTTTCTGTGCTACCAACTGATGCTTGACTGGTGACATGATTTCAACCAAAGTCACAATATTGTTTTTGGTTTGTTTTATATTTTATTAAAGTTGACGTACATCGAAATACAGTAAATGTATGCAAAATTACAAAAGAGATCCAACTGATTAACATTAAAGGAATAATTTGACATTTTAAGTCAAGGAAGGTACAGTGATAAGGAAATTACTGCACCATGCACAGAAAAACCCAGCAAAACCACAACTTCTTGTTTTACACCGTCTTGTGAAGAGCTTACTGCATAAATCAAGCGCAGTCTCAATCAAAAAATATAAAATGCAAGTCTCCTTCAAAAACGCCCATGTAGGGTTTGTGAAAAACTGAAATACCTTTTTTTTAAAACATGGAAATATAAATTTAAATGACCATCATGTCGTGACTCACAGGTCATAGGTAAGCTACAGCAGACAATGACCCTGATGAAGACTTGTGAGTTGTAATGTGTTGGTCTTTACTCATGTAATTTACTCATATAATGAGCCCTTCACAAGGTGAGTTAGACACAGTACACGTGAAATATCCAAACAGCACTTGCAGGTGATCAGTACAAGGACCCAGCAGCACGTTTACTCCTTTATCTTCGTGTTGTTTTACACTTTAGACTTTGTACGGATGAGACAAATGAGATATCGTGTTGATTAGTGTGTTTTAGAGACGATGTGAAAGGATGTGCGACTCCAGTGTTTGTTTGTAGCACTTGACAAGACAACGTTAACTAATCTCACTTTCTCCTTTTAATTTTGGCTATTACAACAAACATGCTAAACTTTCTGCCTACTAGCACCCTCAGACCTTAGAGGGAGATGGAAGTCACGCCATTTATATACAGAGGTTGACAGATGATCAGCTCAACTGGTCACATGACAATTAGCTTCCTTATGAAAGGATAAAATGATATGATTGTGTCATCACGATACCATTTCCACCCAATATTACCTAATGATCTTTAATAAATACGTGCTGCTTGTTACATTAGAGCTAGTGTTAATTACTAAAGATCCACAAACAACAGTAATGTATTAAATCAAACTCACCTCTCCACCATTTGAGGTAAAACAAGACGTGTCATCTAGAAAAAAAAAAAAAAAAGGAAAGAGAGAGAGAGAGAGAAATTGACAAGTGTGAGAAACAGAAAAAGTATATTAATTTTGGGTGGGCTGTGGACAAGTGAGTATCCACATTTGTAAACAAGGGTGTGTGGGCTGTGTGTGAAGAGGTGATCGGGAGGGAAGACAAAGAGAGAAAGGAAATGATAATGATAGCAGAGGGAACAGTTTAAGAAATATTGAATGACATAAATTAAGTGATAAGCGAGTGGGTGGACTGAAGCTGCTGCTCTGGGAACTGCCGAACTTGGAGGAGAGCGGCGGAAGTGACTTACTGTGCTTTATGTCACTGTGCTCTGTGTGTGTGTGTGTGTGTGTGTGTGTGTGTGTGTGTGTGTGTGAATAAATGTCTTCACTGGTCTGTGAGA
>JAQLOL010000001.1:27614919-27629319 GCA_029783665.1 Naso thynnoides
CACACACACATCCACACCTACATGACTGATACTGACTTTCACATTGTTTTTTGTAAGTTTTTCTTCCTTTTGGCAAAATAAAATGCCTGTTTATACTCGCAGCTCCGTCTGGTTTTCCCATTCTTTGTCACGGCCACAGAGCCGGGCTGTGACAGAAGCCTGTACATTTGCACTGGATTGATTTAAATCACCCTATGCCAATAATAGCAGTGGCTATAGGCTATGTGATCAGAAGAGACCTGAGGAGCGAGATCGCTTGTTGACTGGCGCAGAGAAATGTGCCTCTGATATATACAAGCTAATGCTAGCGACATGCTAACAGCAAACTGGAAAGGGAAGAATTCAGGCCTCGCAGCACTTCACAGAGCTTCAGTCTCCTGTGTGTCCCTGACGTTACAGTATTTGGACACAAACATGGATCCTCCACTCAGCGGTGAACAGAAAAGACATTTTGTGCTGGAGTCTGAACGACGCCTAATAACACACATTGCTACCGATTCATTTTCTGGCATTTTCCACAGGCTAATTAGCTAGTAGCAGTTAGCTAGAAGCTACTTAGCTAGCATGGCAACATTTACTACTACAGCTACTGTATTATCATAACCTATCACTGAAAAACGACAACGACAAACTACCGAATGTAAACTAGAGGCTTGTGGTGAATGACACAAGTTGCTGGTGATTCATTTCAACCTTTTAACAAGACTAGGTTAACACTTAGTATATGGCTGTTCCCATTTAGTGAACGGCTCGCTGCACAAAAAGACAGACTGAGGCAGCTTAAAGACGTGCTGCTCGGTTCTGTGTGAATAACATTAAATTAACATACTGGCGAGCCTTAATTAAGGCTTCTGTGTGAAAAGGCTTTTGTTTCACTAGTGTTTTTCTGTTGTTAACTCGTCTCCTGTGATCTCCATCATCAAAATGAGGGTTTGTGAGGCTGTTTCGTGTGTGCACTTGTTAGTTAACAAGATTCTAAATCCATGTATAATATGTTGGTTTTCCACATGCATTAAAAGGAAAGAGAGCCCAAGTTACTATCATTTATTTGAGTGTTGCAATACCACTAATGGGAATCAAACATGTGGGAGGACCTGCAGCCTGTATTGAGTTTTAAATGAAAAAGTTGCACTTTTTTTTTCGGAATATTTCAACCTTTTTTTGACCTATCTCGAGGTGGGTGTGTGTTTTATAAGTGCTTCTGTGACCTCATGTACTCAGCATGCTTTATGAGAGAAATATTTAGCTTCGCAGAGTAAAATATAGACCGTTCTAAATTTGGCATCAGCTATTTTCTGCAGCCTAAATTATTGAGTGGCAAGATTTCTCCACTTCAAAGCCCTTTTCTCTTCACTCCTACTGATATGAATAAATCACAAGTGCAACATACTACTTGTTTCTCACTGCTACTCTTGCAGCTTCAAAATTAGGAGTAAGGGTAGGGGTAGGAGCGAAACTTGTCTGGGCCCACAGCACCCATGGCTTATTTTGAGCCTAACAAAGTCAACTTGTAGAGACGAACAATATGGCCAAAAATACATATT
Source organism: Naso thynnoides (assembly GCA_029783665.1). Lineage (NCBI taxonomy): Eukaryota > Metazoa > Chordata > Actinopteri > Acanthuriformes > Acanthuridae > Naso > Naso thynnoides. The sequence continues at coordinate 27,616,464 of JAQLOL010000001.1, forward strand.
AAGTTATTTGTAAGCCTTAATAAAATGTTTGACAAGACAATTTTTTATCATCAGGGCATTAATTCAGGCTTGTGAATCATCAGGTTTAATTCAATTAGATGTACACAAAAGATTATAAATATGAAATTTAACGTTGTTAATATATTGATTATTAATCAAAATTACAAATTTGGAGACAGTAATTAGAAATAGGCAAAATTTAAGTGACTATAATCCCTAGTCATAAAATGAGCTGTCAAATTGAGCAGAACACAAGCTCCAATGTCTACAAACTACCTGCATGTGAATCTTTGCTTTCCATTAAGAAATTAGGGAAACAAATCTAGTGACTCTATCATCCACTTGTTTGTAAAATACCTCTTTGCAGATTTAAAAAAAATAAATAAATTAAAAAAAAAAATCACAAAATAATGCTTGTCAGTCAGAACTCTGTCCTTGTATTAACCAACAAAGCAGTTTGTCTTAAGAAACCTGCAAATCCCTCTGGTTTGGGTTTGAGCTGAACACGATCTAATGATGCAGCTACAAGGCCTTTAAAGGTGGAGTCACTAGCATTCATTTGTTGCCCTTTGTAAACACAACATTTCAACTGGGCCACTCCTCCCGGCTCACTGCACCACAAGTATTGTAACTTAGCATGTACTGTTACACTGCTTACCTAATGTGACTCAGCAAGTCAGGTAGGAATATCCCTTTTTTTTTTAATGGAAAAGTTAATAATTTAGCAAGCTAACAAGCTAACCCCTGATGTTAAAAACCTACTGGTCTATCACAAAGCAGGTCAACTCCTGCGTCGCTCCTCCCAGCCTTTCCTTCAGTGCTCCTACTTGGCTGAAAGCCAAACTGAGACTCTCTGGAACAAGTTTTATCTCATATGGCTGTATTTCCTTTTCTTTGTGTTACACCTGCATTCCTAACTTTCTCTGATCTGGACAATGTCCAGTCGCTGTGCTCCACGGTGCTCTCAGTCTCACCTGCTTGCTGTCATTTGCCGGGGGAAGCACACTCCCTCCCCACCCAGAAATGTTCCAAAGAAACCAAAACATCAGAAATACAGGCAGAGGGCAGTGTGTCTCCACACAGAGTCATGACCAAACATACATAGAGGCCAAGAAGTGATGATTGGGCAACATTATTTTGTACATGTCTATATTTTATGTTTTTAAAAATCCTACGGACTCCACCTTTAACAACCACAGAAAATTTTCTGAAGCTCCCAGGCAGTGTCTCCAGATCCCTAAATTTTACCGGTTTAAAGTTTAATTGCCAGTCATGACAAAATCGGCACCATTATTAGGATTAAATTCAAAGGAAACATCCCATATACTTTAGAAAGAGAGTCAGGTCTCTCTGTATGTTTCATTGGCTTACGTGAGCAGGGCTGCCGCTGTGACAGATTGTAAAGAAACGGGTAGAACTGCAGACAACGCAGCAGAGGCAGGCTGGTACGACACTGTTCGCAGCCAGCGAGGGCAGAGAAGAAGGACGAGGAGGAGGAAAGGGCTGTCTCCAGGATGTGCCGGAATGAATCCAGAGCACCTGTCACGTTCCCTTGGGCCAACTGCAAGCTCACCTGGCTGAACAGGGTGTGGGGCTGAGGGAGGAAGGCAAACAAAATGGGAGAATATTGGCTGATAAGGAAAGTAGGTGAAAACTAACACTCAGCTTTGGCAGATACATCTCATAGAGGTTGACAATATCATTTTGCCCTTCTGTTTTTTCATATTGTAATTTTACTGTGTTGGTCTGTTGGTTACATAACACCTAAAACACCTCCAACTGTGAATACAGTGAGTGGCTGTTTAAAAATGCACTTGGCTAGCATTTTTTGGGCATGATGCTGCATTTAAATTTTATTCAACTAGTATTAGTAAATCAGTGCGTTCTTACCTCTGATGCATTGAGAGCCAGGGCTAGTTCCAGCAGTGTTTGTGTGTGGGTGGTCAAGCCGTGGTGCAGGAGCAGATTGGCAGCATTGGTGAGGGACAAGTGGCGATGGGAAGACGGGGCCGAGATCATCACTTGGCGCAAGCACTGCAGGGCACGGCTGCCGTTGCCTTTTGCCCTCCAGAATAGGGCTGCCTCATCGTAGACCAGCCAGCGGGGTACAGTGGCCTGTGCACACAAACAAAGTTCTGTTAGCCCGAGTGGTGTGGCATGTGACGATATTTGACCAAGAGCGATTAGAATGTGTCGACGATCCGCCATTACAGAGATTGTTTGCATCGTGCGTCACTGCACAACCTGTTGCAGTTCAAAGCTCAGATACACAACACATTTTTTTCCCTCAACCAAACCACACTATTTGCTACTCCATTCCATGCCTCCCATAGACAAGACGAACAAGTTGGACTTGAGTCTAAACAATTTTGTAGTCCCAGAAACTTCAACAGTGTGACACGTCTTCAGATTGCCCTGAGCAGGGGAGTGAGGAGCCCTCTTACTTGTTTCATAGCTTGAGCTATTCTGGAGCCAATCTGCTCTAGTGTCCATCCTCCACTGCGTGACTGCAGTATCTGTAATCACACACAGTAAGAACAATGTCTTGACCTTCGTCTGCATAGTTCCACATACCAAAGACAATACTGACAGAGACATACAGGGTAGGTTCATAGAAATTATGCTACATAATGCACATCTTATCTATTTCCATTGTTTTCCTACTCAAATCACACACACACACACACACACACACACAAATAAACAGGCAGATGGGTACCTGGGAGGCAGAGGCATCTGGCAGCTCCTTTTCTTCCAGTGGCCAGTCTAGTGAGGCAGGCAGGAGGGCTGGATGTGGTTGGGGATCCGAACCACAGATTGGCAGAGCTTCCGTCTGCGGACGACTGCTAGTCCCGTAGAGGAGAGTTGCCACTGGGCTGAAAATACACAATAACACACATTTGACCCAGAAGTAATTTGTATGCCAGAAGTTTTAATAAACAGCTCTAGAGACACAAGCTCATTTTTTTCCTCTTATTTAGCTTCAGTCTTCAGATGTGTGCTGCAGTTTAAAATCATTCTGAGAACTTCCAACTCAAGTGGAGAGTAGCTCTGCCGCTACTGCCCACGAAAAACCCCCAACCAGTTAAGCATACTGACCCGAGGCCCTGTGTTTCAGGGGGAAGGAAGTAAGCTGGCAGCAGGTGAGCAGGGGGAACACTTGGGTACTCATTGGCACAATGATTCCTCTGAGGCCACAACATCTTCTGCATGTCCTAAAGCAAAAACACACTTCCCTGTTATTCTCCAGCATGGTTGGGTATTTCTGCGATCAGTCAGTCAGAAAATAATTACAATAACATTTTTTTTCCCACAAAAATTAGAAACTACCAATTATAAACCCTGACAGTAAAAAAAACAATGCAACAGTGTTAATCAGTCCCTCCGGAGCTTTAATAATCTTAAATTCACAAAGAGGAAAAAAATTGAACTAAGTCCAAACAACAAACTTTTACTTAAATATTCTTTGACTGTCTACGCATTCATATGCAAAACAAAATGAGATTCAGCATTTTTCTGTGGTTAAACAACTTTGTTTGGCAGGTCCAGAGTGGTCTCAGATTTTTGTCGAGTGTGCATTAGCATTGCAGAGGTATCATTTATCCTTTTGGTTTTAATTTCACTGTAACTACACAGTCACTGAGCTGACCTGCAAAAAAATAATTCCAACAGAAACAGAAACATATTGTAGTTCTGCAAAATGTTTCTCTCTTTCTCGCCTGTGTGTAATCTTGACGGCTGCCCCAGAGGGCTGCAGCAGGGTCCTGGTCTCCGGATACAGAGGGACGGAGCTGGGGGCTGGCGGCCGTTTGGTTTGAGTTGCGCTCCGACACAAGCGCCACGCTGGATGCCACTGACACCTCCTCCCCAAACTATGAACAAAGAGAGAACAAAAAGAAAAAGAAAAAAGAAACTCTCACTGTTTATGTTCCAGTTGTTTGTTTCCATAGATAAACACAAAACAAAACCTGTAAAAGTGAGGTTCTTTCCACTATTAAATGCAACTTATGTGGCCTTCCCTTAAATTCTATGACAGGAAGTACACTGTCATATCTCAAAAAACTCACTTGAACATATTGGACGTGTTCAAACAGGTCACCACGGTGATAGCGCACAGGTAGGTCAAAGGGGCAGTACAGGCTGCGCTGCTGTTGACCCAGCCGACACATCTGATGGTTCCCTGAAACACGTATGGCACACAACACTCAGGAGTATCTCTACATTACTCTACTATGAGACAACATGTTGTGCCAAAAGTGTTTTCTGCTCTACGTGCATGGCATCATACCAAGTTGGGCTTCCTTGGCCATCTGGGTCTCATGGATGATGTTGCGCAGGATCTGCTCTTCCTGCAACAGCTTGTATTTGTCCAGCGCCTCCTGCTGGTGAAGGTAGTGGTCGTGCTGCTTCTGGTACTCTTTCAGCTCGTTCAGTGTCCGCTGCAGGGATCTGCACACACAATAAAATCCGGAAGAGAACAGCGCAGTTGAAAGAAATGCAAAGCAGGGAAACAGCAGATTATAGGACTATTCTTAGACCTTACAACAAGACCCACGTTAAACCCTTTCTATCTATAATATAGTAACGCAGCTTACTGAACAAATCAGTGACTCTCTGCAAACTCCAGGCACTTTTCTCTTACCTTACATAATCTGACTGCAATGTGGAGGGGTGTAAGTTTAAGGAAAACTTCTGCAGGGGGAACTGTATTAATGATACTTTTATATTTTCCTTGCAACCCTCAGTGCATTTTCATGAAATCCAACACCAACCAATCCTTGTTCTAACAGAGAGATTGAGAAGTCTCAGATATTCTGAATTGCTTTGCAGCCTAAAAGCCTATCTGTACAAAAACGCCCATCAAAAATACTGACTTTTAGTTCGACTGTTGTCACGTCTAAAGACATTTTAAAACAGAAATGTGAAAAAAAAAAAAAAGAGAACTGTGCACAGAATGAGTAGAATGCCTTCTGAAACAACCTACACAGGATCGCATGTGTTGTATGGTGAACTGATTTCCTGTTTGTTTGTCTCTGTTTGTGCCTAATCATAATGAATAGCTTACATTTCTGTAATGGTTTCGTTTTTTTTACAGTATTTAGGATTTCAGTGGCAACAACAAAGTAGTTTGACTGTGTATGTGAGAATGCTTCTCTACCTGTGCTGGGCTTCCAGGCGCTGCTCCAGCTTTTGTTGACAGAGCACAGCATGTTTCCTCCTCAGGGCCTGCTCAAAGCCCGGCTGGGCCTGCAGAGCCTGCTCGTAACACAGCACTGAGTGGTTGTATTCCCCAAGCATCTGGTCAGAACGTGATAGAAGAGGAGACAAACAGAACAAGGATATAGCAGAGGTCAAACATTGATTTGTGTCATGTAGAAATCATGCTGAAAAGAAGTAAACGAAAGCAGTAGCTAGGATGGTGCTAAGCAAACAGCTAACATCTTAGTTAATGATTAACAGGATGATAAGTCTGGCAGTTAAATACACAAGCATGTACTGCGGAGGAATGGTTTCTCTTTGACTTACAGCATAAATGTTGCCTAAGGTGTAGTGGCTTGTGAACAGATCTGAGGTAAGGTCCAGGGCAGCGTGGGCAAGGATAGCAGCGTCTGCCGAGAAATGGGCACGGTGCAGGATGTTGGCCATATTGACCAGGGCTACATCCTTCTGCTGCCTACAAGTACGACACAGTGTGAGAACGTGAACATCTGTAAGCAGCAGTGGCAGACAACAGACAGTAAACCACTGCAGTGGCCTTCCAATCAGCCTGCCAGTACCTCGGGGAGAAATGCAGAGCACGCACCACGCAGTCCACTGCCTTCTGAGGCTCATTTTTCATACGCCAGTAAAATGATGCCATGTTGTACAGCACCCAGGACGATGAGTTCTGGAAAACACAATCAATAACACAAACACACACACACACACACACACACACACACTTTGTTCAACCTCTTCAAAAGGACTAACTGCTTATATTTATACCTCTAAGTGTTTCTCAACAAAGTTAAAATTTTAAATGGAGTTTAGTAAAACTCCTGACTGGGCTGACATGCAGACACTCTGAATGAGTCTGGGCACGTAATGCCAATGCCTAATGCTTCAATATCTTCAACATCTAGTGTCAAGGTCATTTTTTTAAAATACACTAGGCTTTGGTCAATATTAGACATCATCAAATATTGCAATATTTGCCATCATCTGTGATATTTTTCACATCTCAATTATCGAACTGCTGTTTTGGCATCTCCAGGCTTTTATCTTGAGAAGAAAATGCATGCAGAACTGGTGTGGCCGCAGAGACAAGTTGGTCAATTCCGAAGAAGAATGCCAGCAAGCCTCTTTGGCAATATTTGGGGTTTAAAGCAGGAGAAAAAAAGCGAGCCAAAGGATTCGAATGAGGCCATATGTCACTTTTGCCGCAAGCAGGCGATGACGAAATGGGACAACACCACAAATCTTATATTGTCTGTCACAAGACACGAGACAATTTAGTGATATTACTGGGTATCGTCAAAACACACGTTTTTCAAATGTGGACTGAAAAGAAGGCAGATAAACACGTGCATACAAACGCAAAATCCTAAAAGAGCAGGTCTGCTCCTCATTAGCAGATGTGTTATAGTTATGTCTTTTACAGGATTACCATATCTAACAAGACGCCTGCCTATAAATCTAATACAGAAATTATTCGACATACATCTCATGCTTTTGTTCAATATCTACACAGCGAAGAACAGTGGTCTTGCATATTTTTACAGTGTACTGAGTGGACCTTACCCTCAGCAACCCTTGATGGATGCGATGGCCCACTTCATCAACACTGCGGCCGAGCTTATGAGACAATGAATTAAAGATGGGATCCTCCTTGGAAAGCAGTGGAGAGGTCAGGTTGGCCCTCTCCTGCACACCCTGCGACAGAAAGAAGGGAAAAGTCAATTAGCGTCTCACAACTGGATAAACAGCACATGAGCCTCCGAAGCACACGGCTGAATGTCTCTGAAGCAATACCAATAAATATGATGTCCAGGTGAACACCCACTGGAATCTTAACCCAATAAAGCAAGAAAAGACAATTAATGGCCAATTGAATGATACACAGTGGTGTGATCCAGGTTTCCCACTCTGACGGGTCAAATCTGTCACGCCACATAGGCCTGATTTTATTTTCACAAACCAGTGACTGTGATATATGAGAAAGATCACTCCCTACTGGCACATAGTTTAGTATTTATTTTTGTTGTTGTTGTTGTTATGGTTTTTCATCTTTTTTTTTCATTGTTTGGATATAAACTAAAACATTATTTCAGCATTTAGGGCAGACAACAGATGCAAGAGGTATGCTCACATGATATATAGGTTGTGAATGTCTGTTTCTGAATGTCAATTAAAAAAAAATTACAAAACAAAAAAGAAACTCTAGATTTGGCTCAAAGGTCACTTTTTGCCAACTTGGTTTAATTTGCACACAAGCTGTCCTAAAAAAAAAGGCACCATATTGTTTTCAGCATTAAGGGTAGAGAGCATAAAGATGAACTCTACGCAAGGTGGATGCATGAATCAGGCAGCCTGGTATGGAATCATTATTTTCTTATCATCAAATGTTCAAAAAGTTAAGTTTGAAGTGTGGAAAGAATGTTGAGAAATGAAAATGTATATTCTTATGAGGATGACCGACCAACTGGACTCTGGTTCCAGTTGTAATGAGGTGCCATTTTCTTTTGTCTGCAATCAAAGGAATGCAGACACTGATGTGACAGGGAAAAATGGAAATATATTTGTGCTACTTTGTGCAGAACCCCATTTGTTTTTGTTTACAAGCGGATAGAAGAGAGATCAAATAAGAAGTGTCGTCTGTGTACACTCTGGGAGTCCACTCAAAGCAAACCAAGTTGAAATGAAAGCAGAACACTGTGACAAGGTTGCTTTGGTGTCTTTCTTTGCTTCTCATGGGCGAGCCAAAATGATGTATGAAGACTCATACTGTGCAGACAGGCAGCTACAAATTTGCTTGGCTAGTTGACTGGTGGGAGGTTGGGTAGTGAGTTGGGGGGGGCTGTCACCCTAAAGCAATGCAGTGCAATTAATAGTAGCCTTTGTGTCCAATTTCTCTCTTTTGAAGTGATTGTTTGGCAAAAGACACAACATTGTCCTTGTCTGATTATTTACATCTGTATGGGAATATTGCCTTTTACTCCTTAAAGCAGAACGAAATGTTCTCTTTAACAAGAATAATATTGCAGACTGACTTTATGTCTTTCTGTGCACACATATTTTTTAGGTATGATTTGGTCATTTTACTAAAATACATAACTTTCAGTTGATCACAGCAGAGATTGAGTTATTCAAGTTGTGCTGTTCTCTACATAATCAAAAACTGTTCTGGAGCATTTAATATTCACATGGTAGACTTTGACTAATGGAACTGATCCTGCTTAGTGAAAACCGGCCTCTCTGTGATACCTCCCCCTATTTTCAACCTCCTCTTGCCTCCCTCCTCCCCTAGACGGGGCCTTGTTTTCTGTCCCCCCTTATCCCATGCAGAATGAATGGCACAGATGTTGTTGGACAAGACAGTACCCCTTGGTCCCCTTCCCCTTACTTTTCGCTCAGCATGAGGTCTGAAACTTGTTTTTTGATCATTGTTTCCCCCCAACTTCTCCCTCCTCTGGGGAAAAAAGGACCCAAAGAGGAGGGAGATAGGGAGACCTAGAGCAGCCAAATCAAAGAGGGAGGGAAGAGAAGCACACAACCATGTTAAAGGAATATGACGGGACCATACTGTTTCACTATTTCCGAATAACAAGTGGTGTGTAGGACAGGTCACATGTTGAATATTTGTGGAGTGCCACAGTAGGGACTTGAGAATTTGCTGAGGGTATGGATGGTACAGTGGAGCTGCAGTAGGGGTCTGGGTCCTGCATCCACAAGTGTTGACTGAAGATGCGGGTCAGTGCGTGGCTTCTCTGGGTGTCCTGGTTCTACACCTGTGCAGAGTTCTCACAGACGTGCAAGTGCCAAGACATCTGTCCAACACAGCCGGGATTCAACAAGGGATCAAAGAGCCGGATCAAGGAGCACGCTCGTCACAGTGCTGGACACAGGAACAGGCCACACCGCAGAAAAGGTGAGCGCTCAACTTGCACGACTTTACCGGACTGGAGGCCCCACATGATCTGATGTTTTGTCATGCATGGTCTATGTATGTAGATGTAACGTAGATAACAATGCAACATTTTTTACACATCTAATATATCACATGTGCTAAAATCAGCAACTCATTTTGAGTAATTTGATCATGTAGGAAATTATTCAAGAAAAATAGATAAATCTACATAAAATGAAACAGGTCTGTCCCCCCAACGTGGACTTCATTTCTTCATTTTTGGTACCTCAAAGACCTCATGGCTGCATATGTGAAAAAACAAAAAACAATGATCAGTTAATTTTTCCCATTTCCTCCCTCTTACTTTATAAACAAAAGATGTGAACATATAGTGAAACAGTAGCTTTGGTCTCAGCCACAACCTGATTTTTCACATAGGATGAAAGTGAAAAAAAACATGCTAATGACCAGAAAGTGACGTTATTACACCAATAGGAAAATATTTCACATTTTACGTTGGATAGACTGTGCATGATCCAATCATATATCCCTCTTGTTCGCCAAAAAGTTGCATAGACAAAGAAATATCATCCAACATACAAACCATACTTGTGATTTGACTTTTTGGAGACTATGTAAAAACTACTGTTAAAAATCTGATCATATATATATTTATATCACACCCTATGAACACCAATGTTATAGGACAAGAAACTAAAGCTGTCGTCTGTAAAACCAAACAATAATGTGACACCGTAGCAGATTTCACGAAACATGACATCAGCTTACTTAAACTGTGTTTACAAGTATCAAGATGTAAAACAATGGAAAGAATGTTTTTGAGCTGGGAAAAAAGGAGACAGACACATTAGGGTGAAACTGTATCAGAGAAAAGACAATATTATAATAGAAATGGAAATTGTGTTGTGTGAAACATTCACAGTTTCTGAATGTAAAATGCCTCTTTTCATATTTATTCTCTCACTATGTGAAACATGAAAACACAGTTGTTTTTCAGCACTGCTCTCTTTACTTCTAAAGCTTAACATAACAATGCTCAGCTCTGAGATGTTTATCATATTTTTTTCTCCTTTTTTTCTATTCAACATATTGATTTACACTAGGAAAATCATTGTGATGTGATGCAATTACAGTGTCTGGAAGAAAATCAGCATACATTAAAAAAAACAAAACAAAACAAAACATTTTGCTGTCCTCTCCACTCTTTAATTATTCCAAGTATTTGGCATTAGAAACAGTGGCAGAGCGTGAAACCGTCCTGCACGACACATTTTTGTCCAAAATAGCTTAAAGCAGTCATTCACACTGACACTGATTGTTGATTCCTTTACAAAACACACTTGAATTACACTCAAAATTCACTCTGAAGTTACTTTTTATCACATTCCTCACTATAGCTGACACATTCTTTCTTTTTCTTATCCCATCCCGCCCTCTGTGCCCGCTCCAATACTTCTCCTGACCTTTGCTCTGCAGCCTGAAAGAGGTTCCTTCCCTCGGCACATCTCAGAGCAGCACCATTCCCATGGGTTGTGTTTAGCCAGGACTCATCCTTCATCCTCTCTAAACCTTTTGTTGCAGACTGAAAGCTGGCCGGTGCTGGGGCCATCAAACCCAAGTTGTTGGATCAATATAAACATCCATCACTTAGCCCCGGGCCTTTCTGAGCCTCACAATGAACAGCTCGCTAAACAATACTTTATTTATGTGAGCCATTGGAAGGAATGAACTCGTGGTAGTTCACTTATTTCTGGGTTGCTCTCGCTTTGGCATGATGGATCCTGGATGTAACTAATGAGTGCATTGCTTTTTATGTTTTATACCTTCACATTAAAGAGTGGCTTTACAGTCTTTCTCAATCATTTTGGCTCATTTTTGCAAACAGTCGTAATATTCTCTGCGCTGTAAGTGCAATTGTCATAACAGTTTCACAATACATCATAACTCAATTGCATGTTTGCAAAAGGTAGTAAGTCACTGAAAACATTTTATTAACGTTTCAAAACCTGTTTTTTGTGTCAGTGTACTGGGCAAAGCCATCAAAATGAAAAGTTGTTTTTGTTTTTTGTTTTTTTTTTTTAGTATCATTTAAGCCATAACTGGTCAAAATGTATGGACACTTTTTCACCATTACAAATTATGACAATGATTGCCACAAAATTACATCCTCATGAAAAAAGAATTAAAAAAAAACAAAAAAAACCAAACAATAAAAATACCTGTGGCAGTTTAGTTAAAAATAAATAAATGAATAAATAAATAAACCTTTGTACCCACCTCTTCACAGTAGGCTACATACAGTAACACCATATACATAAGTTCTCATCCTCCTGGACCAGAATTTTAGTCAGCCTCTGACCCCAGCAGGTTCTTTAGCCAATTTTAACGCAGCAGACATCACAAATACTCCGTGTCATAGATATTTAGAGCATATACTCGTATGTCTGACAGATTTTGATAACTGAATGGATCATTTTAGCATGTGATGCTCAACCGATGAAAGAATGTTTATGAGCTGTGAAGAGTTCGACAGTTTCGCTGAGAATCGACTGATCAGTTTCGATCAGTGACCCATACAAGTGATTTTTGTGCAGATTTGTAGAGAATTCAAAAACAATGCAGTTTGCTTGAATGAATGAGAAATTCCTATCAGTTGTAAACAACAAACTAATTGTTCAAAGATTTGAGCATTTTTGAATAATGTTTTTCTCATTTGAGAATTGAGCCAAAACGAATGAGAAAAACTGTAACTGCCTTGGCTGTGTACAAGCAGCAGCCTACATAGGTTTTGCACTTTTACCATAAATCGATGTTCTTTAATATTTCACAAGGGAGGAATCATACAGTCAGTGGACTGACAGACATCAGCGAAACTGCAACTTAAGCACCAGTTAAACTTAGCAATGAGAAAGAAAAGAGTTTGTGCTTGTACCAACTTATCTGCAGTCGGCTCTGCGTTTCTTACAGCTAGAAGTAGCACCTAGATGTTACTGTGCATTGTACAGTGGGACAAAAGAGTCTGTCAGCAGCACATTCAAGGTTCTTTTGATTTGAATACTGACATCTTGTGTACAGGCCCACTGTGTAAACACCCTAAACACTTAAAACTGCTTTGAATTTGGATTCAGTGATGTTATAGTTTTAGAAGAAACCAAATCAAGGGGAAAGAAAACTGTTTGTATCCTTTAGCAGCAAAACCACCACTTAACTACAAGTTTATAGATAGATAGATAGATAGATGGGACTGCGTACAAACATACATACATACTCTACATCTACATAGCTAGACATAGCATATAGCCTACATGTATGTCTGCCAGATTTTAATAACTGAATGATCCACAGGTGAAAAGATCCACAACAAACAAACAAACAAACAAACAAACAAACTTAAAACCCACATCATGTCTCTGGTAGATTAGTTTTAAATCTGGTACAAACAGCCAGAATCAATGGCGGAAGCTGGAGGTAGTCTATTCAAAATAAAATCAAGACACTTTTGCAGAAACAAACAAACAAACAAAGCATGTTAGGGATGCAGTATGACGTGTAATATTGAATGCAAGGCTGAAACTAAATAACTGGATTTAAAATGCAAACTATGCTGTAAGTGCATTACAGTGAAATGCACTTTAGCAACATGGGCCTTATTTTGAAAACCCGGCAGACAGGAAACTGAACGTCACTGCGCTACCTTGACGTTGGTGCCGTTTCAAGGAGTTAACGTTG
>JAQLOL010000001.1:27657627-27669033 GCA_029783665.1 Naso thynnoides
AAAATTCATGAAAATATTTGACTAATCATGCAGTTAAACACACATGAATAAAATGATAAATAATGTATGACTCTTCTTTTGGACATACATCTAAATAGAAGACAGACTTTCATCTCGGGGATGTGTTTCTAGGAAATTCTGCTACCGGTCAATAGAGGGCAACAGAGAACTCATTTATTATTGACTGCTGATTACAAAAGCCAAGGCCAGTTTTGGTCCCATGTTGACAACCTGTGCTCTGTGCGGCCTTCACCAGTCCTTTTCTCAGTGTGTCCCTGAGCCACGGCTTCATCTGAACCAGTTCGTCTCCTCCCACCACGGACACCACCAGGTGTGGAGGAGCAAGGCCCCAGTCTTCGGTCAGCATCTGGTAGATCAGCACTGGGTCTGTGTTGCTGTGCACCCTCACAAACTTGGTGTAAAGAGATGAGACCATGTCAGTGATATAATGACAAAAAACTCTGTGTATGCTCTTCAGTGTTTGTTATCTTTACGTTCACCTTTCCTCTCATCTTAGTGGAGCCATTGAAGTCAATGTCTCCGACTCTCCCAGCTTCCCGTAGATTCTTCTCCTTCATTCTTCTGGCCATACCTCTCGCTACATTCCCCAGCGTCTCATCCACTGCGGAGCAGCAGGAGCAGCCCAGCAGGACACTGAGAGAAACACAGATCAATGGATATGTCTATTGTGTCATCCTGTATCCTGTATCATCAGTCTGTTTTACTAATTCACAATAGCCAAAATAAAGCTCCACTGTGGCACGACCTAGGAGCATCCCTCTGTCTAAGTTCCACATAATTATGCACTTAAACCATTCGCACCTCCTAAGTTCACACAGTGGAAAAAGCAGCTGTGCAGGATTGTGGAATTCCTGTACTTAAAACACAAAATTAAGTGTCATCTTTCAAAAATCGGAACTTTTTAGATTCAATTTTCTATATATACGGTTATAAAGTCTGTTCTTTAGCCACCAGCTTAGCGCTGAATTTAATCTATTAAATTGTTAAATATTGAAAGTGTTAACTTTGTCTGCCAGGAAGGTTTTTCGTGTTGCTCTGTGTGCTTGTTTGGGTTTTACTTCGGAAGGGGTTTTACAAAATTGGTAGTTACAGGAAAGTAAGGCCTCAATTAAGTATGTTCATGTTATCCCAAAGCTTTTTTTCTGTATGCATAATTGGTCATTCCTTCACAAATTTAAAATAAACTTAGAGCTTCAATTTCTTTCTTAAAAGTTTAGTCCTTTACTTTTTTGTTAGGGTTTTTACATCATTCTGTAGTTTCCCAGCAGTGCTTCTTATCCAATGCATTGAAATCTGAACACTCAAATTTTGTTCAACGCATGCATACTTAAGCATCAAAATGCTATTTTATCAATCCCTTCTAAAAACTTATTCTGACACAACCTGAAGGATTTCTGGATGACGATAAACCCCTAGATTGTTGGAAGAAAGGGAAAAATTTCTGCTTTTTGCAGACAGCTAAGTGGAAGTATCTGTTTAAAAAAAAGAAAAAAAAAAAAAAGAGCACAGATGGACTCTCCCTTTAATTGGGCAAATCCCCAATATTTCCACACAGAGTTGAAGCTTCCAATAATTTTACAGTGCATATTAATTTGACAATCTTTGAAGCAGCCCAGATGCAGAGTTGATTAAAATTCTAAACAATATAAGAGAACATAACTGTTTTAGATTATTTCCTTGCTGGAGGCGCCCTGTTCACGATCTGCTGCATCAACAATATAGACCTTCTTTGCTTTCATTATAGAATGTCTTCAATGCAACAGCAGGAAATTATAATGAGCTCCCCTGAAGCACTTAAACTGAGAGATTTACTTGGAAGTAGTTAGCGTTAGCTTCCTGAAACACCTCTTCCTCTTGAAGCTTGTGGCTCACCGTGCTGATTGATTTCTTGAAAATGTCTTGTTCCAGCTGACCTGATGATGATTTCTTAATCATGAATACTAAACAGCACTGTGATTTCATACAGAGCCGGTTTTCATAAATGTACCACACATATCATGAAATGAGAACAGGCCTGTTTGCATTTAACTCTACTTATAGTCACACACACCTGTGATCCTCTGACCACTCCAGTGCATCCCCACATCGCAGACATCGTGTCTGTGGCTGCAGCGTCGCCTGTAAACAAATGATGAACAATTATAAGCTCATTTTCCTCCAAATGCATTTCAACTAACTCACCACTCTTTCCACAGTGGGCAAGGTTCTTAGAAGTACTTGTGGTCAACACAAAGCTTGGCAGGATTTTCATCCTCGCTCCCTATGCAAAGTGCTTCCTGCATGATGTTTGAACCAGAAATACACAAAACACCGTCACTCATATTCATTACTCCAGGAAAAGTGGGCGACAACACTGTTCTCCCACCAGAGCCTCGGGACTGATTTAATATCAAATGACAATAATTCGAACAGTTTATGCACGGTCTGGAATATACTTTTGACATTATGACTTAGTTTGTATGCAGTTACTGTTTTGCAATTAAAACAGCCACAGTCTGTCGACCTCTGAATGAGTCGTTTTTAGAGAAGAAAAAAAAAAGGGTTCGGAGAGGCAACTCATTTATTATTAATACAATCATCCATTTGCTTGAGTAAACACTGACTTTTATCACACAGACTTATTTGCGCGTGCACTTAAGCCGCTTGTGAACAATTATAACAAAAATGCAGCAAGGGCGCATATCACTTTGACTAAAGGCAGAAGCCTCCCTGGTTGCTGTGTGCTATAATAAACCTGTGGTGCAATGGTTAGCACACAAATTGAGAGTTAATTTGTGTTAAGTCATCTGTTCAAATGTAAGTGAGCAGCTTGTTGTGGGAGCGTTTATTTGACTACAGGTCTGAGTCTGGGAGGGAAAAGACTATTGGGCATGCAAACAGGATGATTTGCATGCCCAAGCAGGAGAAAGGATGTCCAACTGTGTGTGTGTGTGTGTGTGTGTGTCTTACAAACTTGTTTGAAGCTGGTTAACGAACGTCTCTTTTATCTCGTAGAGGAGATGATGATCTGTGGCGACTTATTCTATTTTTGTACGTAAGCAGACAGCACACACAAGCTTATGCACATGTATGAGTATGTGCGTAACTGTAGAGCGCAGCAACTCCATCAGTCACATGTAGGAACCCCCTTTAATTCAAACACCTCCTCGACAAAAAAAGCAATAAAATGTTTCCAAGTCAATATTTGTTAATGATTGGTTAATATGAACATTTTGCTGTGATCTAAAATCCAAGAAAGTTAGTTTTAATGTTACGAAATGTAGTGATGCAGTGGATGAAAATACATCATAAGAAACCAATATTTTGGAAACTAAAGTTTAAAATTTCAGAAAGAATTGTCTCTTGGGTCCTTGATCCTCCTAGCAATGTAAAAAGTCATCATAAGTGGTGAGATATTGCACATAAAGAGTGTTGGTTACTTATGTAAGTGTGCTGGGTAATGTAAGGATTGCATAATTGTGCTTGGGGAGAATTGTATGAAATATGGGTCTACATCTGTAATTCCTCTGAACAATTATGCACATAAATTTATTTTAATAGTTTAAAAAGTTTACAGTAAAAGGTTAAAAATAGTCCAAACCTGCAACTTCTGCCTTGTCTTCAGGTCAAACTCCTTAGCTGCTTTTCATCCAGATATGAAATCACACACAATTTTCCAAAATGCAACACACAAATTAGGCTATAGGATAATTTCCTTATATTGCTTCATTACCCCCGACCTACAATGCAGACGTGAGCCTCTGTTTGATTAACAGACACACTTCTTCATCATGTGCAGTTTGTATTTTAACCTTCTGGAATCTTTTTATTTGGCCAAATTGAACAGAAAATAAAAATAAAAAAGCTGCAGCGGTGTCTCTACTCACCAGAGGTGTGTCTTGTCTTTCCTGCATGGCTGAAATGACCGTTCCTCGACTCCACCTGCTGAAGCACACCTGTAAGAGCCGTGTGAGCTGTGCCCCACCTTTGTGCCATTTCCTGAACCATCAGGAAGTGGCTCAACAGTGGGGCTCTCCCTCCCCCGGGCCAATCGCAGACACCTTTGTGCAGCCTTACTTTGCATGCTGGTCAGCAGCAGCTCGCTCTCATCAGTACCACAAACTCCTGCCGCCTCATGAAACACATTTCACATATTTCACTGTTCAGGCGGACAAAGTCGTGTTAAAGTTGTGTCTGTTTTCCACATGTTTTGGAGAAGAGAAAAACTGCATGCACATCCAAAATGTGGACCAGGCTCAGGACCAAAAAGTGGACGGAGTAAAAAGGAAACAAAGTCCGCACACTGGTGTTCCACTCCCAAAAAATTATCGCAAATATATCAAGTCATCCTGATATATCTGCATTAAATATAAATCTTGATGACTTGATAGATCTGCAATAAACGTTTGGGAATGGAACACCAGTGTTCAATATGTTTTGACACATTCGTGGACATCTAAAGGATAACACTTGTTCACACGTAATATAACCTAGTAAATGATTCTGTAATGGATTTCTGACTATATTCAAATTAGTACTCTTCTTAAATGTTACACTTATGTCCTTTATTCGGCCATCATTATAGCATAGAGTATATACAGAGAAGAGTAATTTTTCAGGTTGGTGGCTAAATGTACCAAGCTTAAATTCACACAATTAGTATTTCTAGCATAGCAGAGTGATCAGCACACTCAGTAGCGCCTCACTCATTACCACCACCAAGTGCCCTTGTGCAAGGCCCATAACCTCCAGTGAAGGAGCTGCTCAGTGGATGAATCAGACTGTGGTTTTATTGGCAGCCATTACAGTGTTTAACAGTCTGAGTAGGCACAGGGTCTTTTTCTGTGGAAGAAAAAAAAATGAAATCAATTTAATAAAGTGGAAATTATAACACAATTAAGGCACACAAGCAAAACTAAGTTGGGTCGTGAAGCAAATACAGACACGAGATCCTCTCGACAATCCAACGTGCACTACTTTTTAATTGCTGTAGTCTTGACTCACACATTCATTAAAATAAATCTATCTCATCTTTTGTACCACCTTTTCTTTTGGACGGTAAATTTACTTTCTGTCTCATCTTTCCAAGAAGACTCTGGCCTCCATGGCCTGCAGGCAGAAGTGTGCATAGTGGCCACTAATCACTGCTCCCTGCAGGCTCCACAGCGCTGCTGCACTTTGCTGCTCTTTCATTCAGGAAAACAAGACGCCACACTGAGATTATTAGGATGGTTTTGCTCTTTCTAACAGTTTGCAGCCACACAAACGAAAAGTAGGATGACCATTAGGACGTGTGTGCCAAGAATGTAAAGAGGATTCATTTTAGGATGAATTAAAACTGGATCATTACGTGTTTGGATAAAATTTATCACTTCTACACAGAGTATCCCAAATGCCCCAGGGGTCTTTTGTTGATGGTCATCACACAATGACTGACTTTCACCCCCTCCTCTCATCCGCCGATTCAGGGAGCTGCAGCCAATCAGCAGCCTCTGCTCATTGTATACAAACACAACATCGTGCGCCCCGCAGCCTTTAAATCGCCCCGTAGCTTTGTGCTGACCAAAGCAGACCAGACAACACAACAAAGATTTCCTTTCCACCAAAACTGCAGCAGGACCATCGGAGGGATGAATCCCATCAGGCGCAGAGAGTCGGTGTGCAGGAGTCTGTTCGGCCCGGTGGACCACGACCAGCTGCGCCGGGACTTGAAGCTGAGGCTGAAGGAGATCACAGAGCAGGACAGCCGCCGCTGGAACTTTGACTTTCAGACCGACACTCCGCTGCCAGGCCGGTTCCAGTGGGAGGAAATGCCCGCAGACTGCGCCGCTGCGCTCTATCAGGAGTCCGCAACTCTGAAGGATGCCGATTCCTCTTTTAACACTGAGGATGACGACAGGCTGAACAGCCAAGAAGAAACCGCCGAGAAAGACCAGGAGAACTGCTCCAGCATCTCCAACACAACACACAAGTGTCCCGCTGAAGTGACGCCCGTCCGGAGGAAGAGGACGCGCACGAAGCCGGCACCAAAGCCCGGAAACAGCGCGCGCATCACAGGTGAGGAACAAGTGTTATGAGTTTCATCCTTTATCCCCACGCTGCCAGTTTTGGACTAAAAGCGAAACTCTAAGAGGGTTAACGTTTTCTCTCTATCTTCTTCTTTTTGGTGCAGATTTTTTCGCCAAGAGGAGGAGGACGACAGAGACAAAGAACACCCGGAATCCTTTTCACACAAGTTCCAGCGAAGCAGCACTGTGCAAAACATTAAGATGAGCATGCTGCTAAAAAAATGAACTGTTTATATTTCTACACACTGTCTCAAGGGCTGTACCAAGGCCTACTCACTGCACCAAAGATACATTTTTCATTGGATTTGACTTTGTTTTTTATTTGATCCTATTTTATTTAATTTTTATCATATTGTATTACAGTTGTACTGTTTGTGAACTGCTTATCCCAGTTATCCCACTTTGTGTTATTTAATCTATTTATGATTTGGTTTTGTTAAAAACGTCTTTTATTTTTCTGTCGATAATGTCACAAATATAATTGTGTTGTGTTGTAGTATTTTTTCTCTCTTTTACGCCAGTATTATTGTTATATAAGCAAAAGCTTTTGAAAACCGAATTAATTTCTGTTTGTCTGTTTCATCTCTTGTTGGTGAATTTTGTGAAATGAGTTGCTTCTGTTGACAAAAACACTTTTTTTTTTTTGTGCTCGTCTTGTTTGCCTAAGTTAACTGAGCTGCAGATCAAAAAGCTTGTAAATGCAAATGTCATTTTAATAAATTATTTTACAAGTAATAGTATTAGTGTTTCTGATTAAGGGCATTATTACATTTTCTGCTTTCTACTCGCACTCTTCTTCGTAGACAGACACAAACACAGTCCAAATTAATTTGCTCAAATATTAAATGATTTTGCATTCACAGTCAACATAGTTTATTCAGTCATGTAGAAAATTTATGGCATCTGGCATATTAATCTTAAAAGCCCCAAAAGTGAGAAAATATCAGTTTTCCAACCAATGGCTCACTAAATTGTCCGGGATTGCAAAGGTCCTGCAGCGCAAAGCCAACAGTTCATGAAGCCAAAACACGGACTAACATGAAATAATGCATGCTTATGTGCAACAACAAGCCTCTATCCAAAATTTGAGACAAAATCTTTGCACTGAAAGAAGTTTTCTAGCCAATCAAGCTTCTTGTCAGTCATATTTGGATGTTTTCCAACTCCACCTCCCACCCCTGAATGTTTATCAGCAATTTCAGATGTTTAAAGTTCTCATAATGAGAGTGACTGCCACTTTTGAAAGTTCTCTGCTGCTGTGAATACTTGCTGGTAAAAAAGAAAACTTACCCTGGAGTTCAATAATTACAGCCATTTGTGAACAGAATTTCAAATCATTAGATTTTCAATGTGACTGCAGTTTTACGAGAAAGAGCATTGGTTTTATGTGCTGATTTTTTGCTGCCACAGATGAGTAAACTAATAGTAAGTGTCCTTTTAAAGTGAAATCAATTCAAGTTGCAAGTTTGGCAATCAAAAGAAGAAAAACGTTGAGAGTAATTGCTTTTTCTGGGTTGTATTATGAGATGTTTCATAATCGCAATCATAAGGACTGTGCTGCCAGGCTTAAAATTATATCCGTTAATATGAGCGGTAGCTGCCAAATTAGCCTATTAGAGAGGCCAAATCCCACAGGAGCCGTGTTAACTCCTGCAGTGTTGAGGTTTCACCTCTAAAGAATTTCAAGAGGCCATCTGGACGCAGAGCAGGACAATGGCCACAAAGCAGAGTGTGCCATCTATTTCACCTGCAAATCAGCCTTTGGAGCTCCTCGACCCCCCGGGTCGCTCCTCAACTTTTCTCTTTTCACTTCGTCCCTTTTCATAGTCAAAACGGCTATTATTACTGACATGTGCCCAAACCAAACCTACTAATGTTTATTCTCCCTTCAGCTCATGTTCACTTGTGTGTGACAGGAGCAGAGGGAGTTTGTTTGAGTTTCAAAGAAAAAGCAAACATTAAATTTACTCTTAAATTCTTAAATGCCAACCCAATTAGGAACAATCAATTTTAGGTTACTTCTGCATTAAGAACAGATTAGCTTGCACTCTGTTCCAGTGGTTTTGTGTCACCAGCCAGAAATCAATAATCAAACTATCTCATGGGTCCAAATAGTCCTGTGGGCTCCAAACTTCCACACCCACTACCTCACTTAAATCCCCTTACAGACGTCCTTTACACACAGCTCAGTAAATTAACAGTAAGTGGAGCTTTCACAAATAGTAAGGCACTGATGATGTCAGTTCAGATTTCAGTAATGTTGCTTAATGTATAAAAAATTTACTGTCATGTTCACTTAAACAACACTTTGTTACTGTTACTGCTCAGGAAAGTTCTTCTTCTAATTATGCTTCGAACAAATTGTCCAAATTAGAAGAATCGAAATAAGGAAACTGCAGGGATGGCAAACATTAGGATTTATATGTCCAAAGTTTCCCTAATTTGATTCATTAGTCATTTAGTGTATGCAAATTCAGCAGAACACAAAGTGAAACCCTCTACAAATCATTAAGAATTTAAGCAGATTTGTAGCTAACGTATCCCTCATCAAATAGCATTTCAGAAAATCGCAGCCTTAGTGCAAATATTCTTTTTGTACCCTTATTATTTAATCTAAGCTTTAATTTGGTTTTCTGAGTCTGGGTTGAATTGTTCCTCTGCATTGTTTGAGTGTTTATAACTTTTCACAGTTGTCCTCTCCCAAAATCCCAAACAACCCTAATTAAAACCTCCCCTCACCCACCGCCTGCTCAGCACAAAGGCCAACCATCCTCAGCACACTTAAGGAGGGTGGGGCCCATTGTTGTGGACACCAGAGGCAGATGGTCATTTGGGCCTTTTCACCACATGGTCACTTGTGTGATGGAATGCCTGGACACCCCACGGATGGCCAGCAGGGAAAAGGTCACCATCTGCTGCCCAAAGGTCAGCTGTGTGTTCAGGAAAAAGCACCTCGAATGATTTCCTTCAACAAAAAGTGAAGCATCTATTTGATTGATAGTTGAGGAGAAACAACTTTTAAAAACAGTCACTTTTTAATATGAAAACATAACTTTTCTTCCCATCAAACCACCTCTGGCAACAGAATATAACAAAAAAGCTCATGAAAACTGAAATATTTAGCTCATTTATTTTAGTCAGAGTTTCCCCTTCAGGCAGCAGACACAACACATAGACACTTGGTGATAATTACCGCAGTCTTTTATTGCTACGAGAGAATGTTTCTAAACATTAACAACAAAAAAGTGAAATCGAATTAAACCAGTGAAAAGAGCATTTGATTATTCGATTAAACCAAAACTTTTAAGTCAGCACTGACACATAAGGCCTCCTCCCTCAGATGAATGCAATCAAATGTTATTTCACAAGAATAGAGGATCACGAATCAAAGCGCATGATGCCACGGCGGTTGGCATCAGCCTGAATAAATGTCAGACGTGATACTCAAGAGGCAAATAATGAATCCTAAGGGAAATAAGGGAGCTCCAACTTCAAGGTAAATAAACTAATGCAGATACAATATGCTGTAAAATCAGTGTTGAAATGCCAATAATGATGTTGTTTCTCTCTCAATTCATTTTCTCCTTTATGTCCGATGTGGTCTGATGAGATATTCACATAATAATTATGCTGCACACCTTCAGCAAAGCAGCAAATAGATGAAAGGAGTGATAGATAGACTGGCTGTTTGTTTTCAGCAGCTCTCATCCTCATTCTGACTGCTGGCGATGTTGAGGGGAGGATCGGGGCCGACTTCAGGTTTGGCAGCGTTGGAGAAGAAGGATGAAGGTGATGAAGACAGCTGGTCGTAGCTTGGCAGGCTGTCGTGGCTCGGGAGGACAGTAAAGGTCCGTCCAGCCTGTGGCTTCGTCTTGCCTTTGCCTTCGCCCTCTCCAACATCCTTCTGCTCCAGCAGGAAGGTGAGCGATTCTGCAACGCGGTTTAGCATCTGATCGATGCGTGTTATCTATGAGAGGTGAATAAATATTGATAAATGAAAGCAAAGTAACAAACTGGCTCAGTTTTACTTTTGGTCAACACAACATTGTTGTTTTTTAAATTACTCATATTAAATTAAATATTCTTCAGAAGTTCAAGTCCACCTGAAACGGCTTTTCAAGAATTACTTATGTATCGTGACGTCTCTCCAGTACAAACCGGTTATACAAGTGACATAAAACACTGGAAGGAATTTGATTGGACCATGGAAAAGTGGGACGTATCATAACAAACATGGAGGATTATTGTGGTAGAGGGTAACGTTAGCCTAACTTTAGCCTGTAATCAGGGGTCCTTGGTTTCATGCATTGGGCGTGACACACCTGCACTCACATCACGCCCTTTGTTTCCCGTCAAATTCAAAACACAAAAAAAAAGAATAAATTATTCACTCGTGAACAGCAGGGGAGTAAAAGCTCTGAAGGAAGCTCTGCCTGACAATTGTTTGCCTGACCTGACTTTTATTTTGAAAATAAATTGCAAAGTTCCAAAAGAATATTACCTGATGTCGCAACATCGAAGGACTTGAAAGTTGAATTCCAAGAACAATTTCAGATAGGACGGAAGTGTAGGCCCAATACTAGTCAAAACTGATCCGGGCAAAATGATGAAAGTCACAAGACATCTTTTAAACAGGGAGAAAAAGTGATTTCGGCATGGAGGTGGGGGGGTGGAGGGGTGGGCAAGGCTTCACTCACGTCGAACAAAAAGGTGAACAAAAAGTGATTTCATTTTGACATAAATATACAAAGAAACAGGTTTTGGGGATTTTTTTTTGTGCTTATATACTTAAATTACTGGACCATATGCCCACGGACATGATATAGAAGTTATTGTACCACACAGTAAGAATTATGTTCCCTATATTCTGCACCTTCACACTGACATTTAAGATTTTTATTTGAGAACAATTTAAAAAAATTGTTGAAGAAAAACACTGAAAACCATGTTGTAATTTAAAAAGTTTCTCAAAAAGAAATGATTTTTGTTGTGTTGGTTGGAATGTAGGAATGTAAGACACACTGGAAGAGGGAGCTGTGGGAGGTTGTGATTCAACATTTTGTTTTTGTTTTGACACATCCAAAAAAAAAAAAAAGAAATGAAATAAAGAGTTGCATGGTTTCAGGAACAGGCACAAGCTGTAAAAGTTTGATATGTGAATCAAGAAGAGCAGGGCCACGCGTCTATGCACAAACCTTTCATAATACAGAAGACGAACACAGTCAAACTTCTGTTGCATCATCCAAAACTATTCCCAATTGA
Source organism: Naso thynnoides (assembly GCA_029783665.1). Lineage (NCBI taxonomy): Eukaryota > Metazoa > Chordata > Actinopteri > Acanthuriformes > Acanthuridae > Naso > Naso thynnoides. Next base: position 27,668,958 of record JAQLOL010000001.1, read on the forward strand.
TTAGTGAAACTGCCACAATATTGTGAACATTCTACTGATGGAAGCTTTACATTGTCAAAAGAAATACATTATTAAT
>JAQLOL010000001.1:27677606-27687778 GCA_029783665.1 Naso thynnoides
GCTTATTGTGGAGTGATTGTGGAAAGAAGTCTGGCTAAGCAAGACAACTGAAATCCAAAAATGTCTCCACAAGCTGTAAAATAATCAAATAGATGTTGTTATATTGTGTTGTGATTGAAGTTCTGACCCACCGTTCATCGTGGAACGTTTTTTACTTGAAATCATATCATATTAGCACCGTGAGTAGAAGTGAGACAGCGGGACCTCCAGCGGAGCTCCCTGCCTCTTGGAGGACAGACGCTGTCTCCCCAGCAGGAGCTGCGTGAAGCATCGGTTCAAACAGATAAGTGGCGCCAACTTTTCCACATATAAATCTGGCATCTTTTAAACTCATACCAAAGACACCACACACAACCACATCATTGTTTTTGGTCCTGTAATGTGGCTTTGTGGGTTGAAAAGTCTGGTGTTTCTCGACAGACAGTTTAGTCCCGCCTGTGGCTCACCACCCCCGGTGCTCATTGGATAATCGCCTTTTTGACTGCAAGAAACCACAGTTTAGAAGAACAATGCCAGACCAAGAGAAGCAAGTCCATCCAAGGGAATGGGCGGAGTCTCTGGTTTTGGCCCAGACAAGAACCAAAACATATTATATTTTGAGCACTAAATCTCCTCTTCAGTTTGTCTCAATACTACTAAATAATAGTTACAGAGATGTACCAGAGCTCAAAAAGGTTCATCATCTATTCACTATATTTAAAATTAGATATGCGAAAACCGGCCCACTGGTAGATGAAAAAGTCAGCAGGGTTTGTCCTCTGGGAACTATGAATATTTGTACAAAGTTTCATGAAAATCTGTATTTGTTGGGATACTTCAGTTTGGTCCAAAGTGGCCGAATGCCAAACATCTGACAAACTGACATTTTTATCCATTCCAAGCTTCACTGCTATGGATGAAAATTAGATCCTGTCAAAATTATTAAGGCCTGAGTGCCTTTGTTTTGGTAACTTTTATCACTGAATTCCACAGCTTTCCATGCTTGAAGTCAAACCCTGCACCTGTCGTGTCTTTATCTATTCAGTCATTTTAGCACATTTTGGCTCATTTTCTTGTTTTTTCAGTCATTAACAGCTCGTGCTGTTCCCTCCCTGTTGTTGCCCTCACTGTGTTCCTGCCATTGATGTCAGCAAGTCACCTGATCCCCTCACCCATCAGCACACCTGTTCTCCGTTTCCTCATTATCTTCCCTGCATAAAAGAACCCACTTTCCCCTGGCGTTTGCCAGATTGTCTGATTCACTATGCAGCCTTGGCCTTCCAGTGTTGGTTTCATTCTCTTGCTTGCCTGTTCCGTGTGCCTGCCCCTTGCCTGATTCGTTAGATGACTGATTACCTGTTGCTGAACTCTACCTTGAACTTCTAACCATGTAAACAACTGACTGCTTTCAACTGCTCTGCCTCTGAGTTTTTGCTTTTGAGTTCACATCTGTGTGTGCAGAAACACTGCAGCAGAGAAGGCAAAGACGTGCAGAATAACACCTGAGACTTGCTTTTTTGTTGTTCTTGTTGTTGTTTGTGATTTCCTTAAAAACTGAAAAATACAAAACTACTAAAAAGCTATAAAACCAGCAAAAAAAAAGAAAAAAAAATCAAATAAGATCGATAGAGGAATGTGGACTGCATAGGTAGTGTTTTGTCAGTTTAACTGAGCATGGCTTGGACGTCGGCTTTTCTCCTCATGGCTACAATCTTACAACTTAAAAAGAGTTTCCATGGGTATTACCGGAGCAAAGAAAACCAGATCACTTTTTGTTTTCACACTGCATTTGTTCCATAATTTCTATAAAAAAAACTATCAACACCACTTTGGAAATAAGAGAGAAGAAAGAAGTGGAACTGTCAGGATTTTACATGGTGCACAGACTTAGTTTAAGAATTGCTTTTTGCAAACCAGTAACTACAGCAGGGGTGAGCACAGGGTGGAGGAGGGGGGAGAAGAAAAGATTGGGAGAAAAACACAAGTTTATTCATTCATTCAGCCAATAATGGAGACAGATAGAGGCAGATCGAACCTTCATTGTCCTGGGAGATCTTACCCTGTGGCAGACAGAATTGCATTGTGAAAGTGAGGCTTATAGGGAACCAATATAAATACTCATGGTGTCATTATTCTGCAGCAGTCAGTCAATATTTACCTCATAGTGATATGTTAAAGCAAACAAGTTGTCCATTATCAGTTTAAAGCAAGCAGAAGAATTTCTTTTTTCATGCTTATGTGCTTCTAGGGTGACATTATGACTGTATTTCAGAGACTCATAACCCGTACTGGTGTGAATTCCTCAGCATGTTCTGTTGCAAACAAAGTTTTTCACACGGATTAAAATCATGTGGAACACAACCAGCAGCACAATACCTGGTTCCACAGTGCTGTAAACATCTGAGCTCAGCTCCCTCCCGCTGTCAAAGACAGAGTCGTAGGTGATGCTGGGAACTGTGGGAGAAGTCGGACCGTTGTCCTTGTCAGAGCTCCTCAGCCTCCTCATGATTTTCACCTGCCAAAGAAATTCAAACATGTCATACAACTACAAAGCGTTGCTGTGAAGCAGCACATGATATGTGCTTGTCTGACACCTGTGTGACGCAACAGCAACACAACAGATGTGGTTTTCAAAGACACAACAAGCACACTTGTCAACTTAACAGCCCTTCAAATATTGTTGAATCTTTTCTGCTCTGTAGAGAATCTGACAGTTTGTGGTCACTGATTTTATGTGTTGATAGAGCAATTGTCATGGATGAAATCTTTTTCTATTTTTGTGTATCACAGCATTAGTTAAAAAGAACGTCTGCGTCAAAATCTTTCTTCAAGCTTGGAGGGCAGCACTTGTAAGGAACTAATTTTTCCAGACGTATTAACTTTGGTCTCAACAGCTCCCAGCTTCCCTCTCTGTCTCGCTCAGTGTTTTTTCTTTCTTTCTTTCTTTCTTTCTTTCTTTCTTTCTTTCTTTCTCTTTTTTTAACCAAATTAACACAGATGTTCTCTTGAGAAGGATGAATTACCTATAGCTAACAACTTTCACATGTCCTGTAGTGTTTCTATACCCTGTTTCAACATGAATGGCAGTGAATGGGTTTAAAAATGCAGTCTGAGATCTATTCAAGTATACACATGGTCAGATTTTAACAGCAACATTTGTAGGAGATAGGGGCGAACGCTGCAAATGGTGGGAAGTGAAAAATAGACTGGTATGGTCCTTTAAAGTCAGGTTAGGAAAATTTCTAATTTTCAAATTACATTGGTAAATCTTATGTATTTTATATTACCTACTGTGATTTTTTTTAAAATTAAAAATAAAATAAACGTAACTGATAAGTACCAACATTTGAAAATGTTCGCATCCATGTGGGTGTGGTCTGATCAGCTGGTAGTGAATAATCACCATTACTGCGAAATTGCAGCTGAACGTTTTTTCCGAGTTTTTTCTGAAATTCTTTTGCTTTTATTTGAAGCATGTTTTTCCCCACAGAGATTTTATACAGACCATGGTTGATAATTGTCTGTTTTTTAGAACTAAAAATTTAAACCAGGTGGTTTTTAATAACAGAAAGAACAAACTGTTGCACAGTTTCAGTGATATCAAGTAATTCAATGTAGAGTCCAGTGCCTTGAGTCTGTTCTACAGTGGACAGTTACTGATAGAGTTACAGTCCTTTTACCTTTGATTTATTTCACTTACAAATAACAGCTAAAGGAACCACTGCACAAGTCCAACTGTAGCATTTTCAATCCACTCCAAAGAACAGCCCTCAAAAGTTAAACCAAAAAATAAAGAAAGACATAAAGAAAAAACACAACTGTCATGACGGCTGGATATACGGTATTGCAGAGCTCTTGCTTCATACTGCAATGGCTTTGCCATTGTGTACATAATAAACGGGAAACTGAATATTAGAGCAGCTGCAGTGAAACAGAAAATGATCACTGACCGATTTCTTGGGCTTGGGGGTGGACAGAGAGGAGGAGTGGATGTGTGATCTCTTCCTCAAAAAGATCTTGAATGTGGCAGAATCCATGTTCTCCACTGCAAAACATCTCCATGATGTCTGAAGAAGCGTGAAAATAGCAATTATTGGTTGGACAGGACTTATTTCATGCCGACATGTTTGCTATGCAAGACAGTCAGTGTTGGTTACATGAAAGGATGGGCTCAATAATAAGACAGGGGCTTCCAAGCAGTGAGTCCAGTGGCTGTTTCGTGGCTCTGTTTCAGTATTTAATGGTCAAGTATAAATACCTGAATGAGACAAGCAGCTGCAGGGATCTGTCTATTGAAGTGTTTCTGTCTTTGCTTCTGCTGCACCTTCAGGGCAAAGCCGGAGCCTAAGATTCCCTGTGAACAGCAGCGCAGCAGAGTTACTGCTCATTAATCCAGTTTGAACGGCACACTTACAGGCAGCAGCAGGATCGAGAGGACAGAAATAAACACAATGCCAACCAACAATTGAGGAGTAACGTGATGCATAATGCTGAAACATTTCATCATTAACAAAACATACATTAAAATGAAATCTTTCCTTTTTGGTCACAGTTTCTTTAATGCAAGGGATTCCTTGCTTTTCTCATTTTCGTATCAAAATGTTTGGGCTCTAACTATTTCAGATATTTAATAAGCTATATGATTATTGAACCAAAGAATAATTCCAATATTGATAGTATATAAAAAACCTTACTTGCTTATTCTTAATTCCTTTATGTACAAAACTTGACTGTAACTGTGTTTCAAAGTAAAGACAATATTATCTTAAATCATTATTGTTTTTAGTTTAAGCTCCTCATACTGTTACGTGCGTTACGAGCAGTGTTTTTAGGACCTGGATGTTGCAAGAGGAAGGCACAATGGATGTATAAAGAGAACTGGATAGGACAGGAGCAAACTGGCATAGTGGCCACTCGTGGTACTGCAGCAAAAAATTCCCCTACGGCCTGGAGAGCATTTTCCCTGTAGCCCATTGTAAAAGCAACATCTGTAAAACTGTTGACGGGTAACCTCCAACTGCAAACGAGCTCAATTAGAACTCTTTCTACTCTGAATTTTTAATCCATCGTGGAGGTTTTTATTTGTAAACTGTTCCACGAGCCGAGAAAAATAATTTTAGGGAGGGACAAAAATTTGCCTCTATGAAAGGAACTCACGGCTGCTCTTGCACTGTAAGGTGTTTAGTAGCGTTTTCGCTGACTGAGTGAAGATATCGTAGAAGACGGGACAATAATCTCCGGTCTCCTCAAAGAGGTCTCATTTGCCAATGTAGGTAAGATGAGGGGCATCAGTATTAAATTTAGACACTTCATAACCAGTTAAAAGTTCCTTGTAGGGACTTCAACAGAAAAGATTTAAAATATTAAACACACAATCAGTAAAAAAAAAGGTTGAAATGTATTGTAATCCTCTGAGGTGAAGTCTGTATTTAATAATACCCTGGCAGGAGGATTACGGGTGCAATGTAAAGTCATTGTGCAGCCTGTCAATGTCCTTATGGCACAATGTTATTAAAGCATGTAGGTCTATATATCCTCTAGCACTCTTTCAGTGTTGCCCTTTCAAATCACTGCTGTTGCTAGGAAAACATGTCAGACTGAACTAAGTACATATTTCAGTGGGAATTAATCTGTCGGAAACAGCTCAGTTTTTAAAAATCACAGTCTATCAGAGTTTGTTTCTCGATTGCAAACGTAGGAATCACTAGAGAGGACTGATAATGATAGGAGTTTGAGAACAACACACATCATTGTGAGCACACATAAGAATCCTCAGCCTGAAAGATGAGTCTCTCTTTCCACTTACTGCAGGCAGAGCAAAGAAGGAAATGGCAAAGACCGAGAAACAGGATGCAATGGTTTTTCCAATCCAGGTTTGTGGCACTTTGTCTCCATATCCAATAGTGGTCACCGTCACCTTTTGAAAAACAAAAATAAATGGAATTTTGTAAAAGATGCTTCATTCTGGCAAAATGGTAACTTCAGTATGCTAACATACTCACAATATTAATGCTTACATGCTAATGTGCATCAGCTACAATTTTCACCATTTTAGTTTAGCGCCTTTATTACAGTACAACTCAGGCTATTTCATTCATTTTGCAAAAGGAAACAAAAGCATCTGAAAAAAATTAAATTTGATCAATTAATGGCACAAGATCAATGTTAATTACAAATGTAGTTTAGTTTAGTTGTATGTTGCACATTAAAAAAGTGAGCGTACACAAGTTACAAAGATAAATAATATCCAGTGCAGGAAGAGACAGACAACCAGAGGGCTTATTTGAATTTTTCACCTGTGCAATGTTAAAATGTCACAAAAATGATTGTGGGGGGGCATTATCAACAAAGAAGAAAGACTGAGAAATAAAACAATGGTCCACTAATCATTACAAAATATACTATACAATAACAACAATAATCAACTAAAAGCAGAAACCGTGAATAAACATAGATAAGTTACAAAACAGGAGTATGTTTTTTAGGCATCTTTTGTAACATTTTACAGATGAGCAGTTCTTTGACAGATGGGAATAAACATTCCACAATTCAGTGACCCTAAATCGTATTGAAAATTGACCTCTGCAAGTAAGAAGTCTCGGAGGATGAAATTATTACAATTTAGCCTGGATGAATGATGAACATTTATGCCAAACACCATCATAACAGTATTTCAGTCCAAACCAAAAAATGCGAACATTATGTGCTACAGCAGACAAAATTATAGAATCACTTAAGTCAGTGGCAGTAATGTAGAAACTACATGAAATAGTGCACAGAGCTACTGGGACGTCCCCCATTGGTTTGTGGATTACCATTGTGAAGCCGAAAGCCTGGTATTGTGGCCGTCGCCATCTTGCCGTTTTGGAGCCAGAAGTGACCATATTCGAATGAAAGGGTGGAGCTTGGGAGAATATGCAGTACCACCGATCACTCTTTGACACCTTGAGGACAGTTCGGCCTCATGACTTCCTTTCTCCTAAAGTTGAGTCGGTTTTAACTGCGACTTGGACCACCGCAGCCAAAACAGACGAGCCTCATTCAAATGTATAAGAAAACCCACATTTTGGTCTGATCAACTGATTTGGTCTGAAGATAGCCTTAGGCTGCTATCACTCAAAGCAGCCGTACCATTAATTATGTATCACAGTAAGCCATAATATAACTAAAGAAAGTGAGTTATATATTTAAAAAAGTACATTTGTAATGAATGGAAATGTTAGCTGTAGAGACCACATCCATTTTTGAAACCATATAAATATGTTTATTTCTATGAAGTTGGGCTTTTAATATGGGGCTGTGTGAACATTGATATAGTATTAAATTGCCATTGTGCCAGCAGGGCTAATAAAGAGCACTGCACGGGCTTTTCAACTGAGTACAAGCACAATTAGAAGCTTCATGAGGAAGTTGTTCAAATGGCCAGCATGCTTCACACTGAAATGATTAAAATGACTTTTGACTGGGATTTGGCCCAAAATCTTTCAAAACAGCTCTAGTTAGTTGCAATCAATCTCCTTTGAGTCTTCACTGTAAACACATGAGACTAACTGTGACCTTCTCACCTCTCTGACTCCCACATAGAGTCAATAAAACACACTGTGAGTGCGTGCAAGTGGACCCAAACCCAATCAAACTCACAGTAAATGCTGTTAGTAAACCTTACAGAGAACTTATCATGACTCTGCAGCGTGCGTGTGTGTGTGTTTTTAATATCACAATCCCTGAAGTTTCCACGAAGTAGAGTGGGTGGTGACTTGCTGTCTGAAAATAAAATTTCATCTTGTATTCTCGACACTACTTGTTTTTGCTGCTTGTATTAACGGCCCACAGGATGAACCCAAGGGTTTTAACACAACTCCTACAGTAACAACAGCAGCCCAGATAAAACGCAGTCTATGTTTTGACCTTTCACTCGACAAATGCTGCTTTCTGCGAGATCTTACTGTTTGTGAGATGATAAAGTCACTAAAACATATTTGGAAAATGAGTAAACTAAACTCTTTTGAACATTTGATGGAAATAATCATTTATTGTAATATAGTCAAACGTATTTCAGTGTAGTTTGATCTAAATTTGATATCAGAATAATGTAAGGTTGAGAGCTCCCCATTAATAGTTACATCAAAAAATAATAAATACTTTAAAATAAATTCTAATAGGAATTCAATAAATTAATAATAACAAAAATGTATTTAATTAGAAAATGTATGTAAGTAACTGGTAAATAAAGGAGAAGGCTGGCATTTTAGGAAATATTCTTATTTGCCCTTTTGCTGTAAGCAACAGCTGGGGTTGATAACTTTTTCAGTGTTTTATTTTTTATTTATTAATTTATAGATTGATTGGTAAATAATAAATTCAAAATTCAGCAATAAAAATACAATCAATTTAGTCTCTCAAACTCTGTCATATAAGAAACATAGTGACCAGAACAAGTCTAACTTCATGTTAAAATGGAGACCTTGCTCTCAATGTAGTGAATAATAAGACTTTTAATTTTTGAAACCCTTCACAACCATCATGAGTAAAACACAGAACACACACACTGACACACACACACACACACACACACACACACACACACACACACAGAGACCGACCACACCCCACCACAGGGCATCAGCATAGTTTCCAAACTCGGTGGAGCCGCTGCTGTCGACCGCATCTTTCTCTGCCAGGTAGACAAAGTACGAGGAGAAGATCAGGCTCAGAAAGCCAATGTATAAGGTAGTGATCAGCTCCTGAAATGAATGTGCACAAATACACAATATATTTAAAACGGTGTAAACAACACAGTGATGATTACAAAGAACACCATGCAATTATATGATATGATATCACCTTTCCTCCTCACAGCCAAAATATCAGTTTACCAGTTGACTGCCTGGAGTCTAGTGCGACTGTGCTTGCTAAATCATTTGACATATGGATGTGAATATTCATGTAAATGTGCTGCATGTAAATATGATTAATTAAAAATATTTTTTTCGATGTGTCTGGCGTCTCTTCTGGCCTGTGCTATTGATGAGCTAAACATGGACTGAAGATGACTTTAAGCTCAGCAGCTTAAAAGGCTAAGGCTGGTATTTTTACCACATACTGTAAAAATACTGCACATACTGTATTTTCTCAGCAATCCACATGAACAGACCCAAACCACTAATGCATTTTTTTGCTTGATACTGTCTGACGATCCCCAAGTCTGTTTGTTCCCTCTAAAGGAATACAAAACAGGTCACAAATACATCATTTCAAATTTTAAAAAGGCAAAATAGCAACTTTTTTTAAAGTACTATTTTTTTTAAATAAAAAACATTTACAAAATTTATTTGTAATGACCTTTTGTTTCAAAGACGAAGATGAGACTTCGTAGACATAAGCTGACTAAATCTCAACACGATTTTGTTGACAAAACAAGAATAATCCAGGTTGTGTCATCCAAATTTCCTCCTGTCATTTGATCGCTGCACGTTTCTCTCCCTGCGCACCTGAATCATCATGTCTTGAATGACACCAGCAGCACAGCGCTAACAGTGCCAAAGCCTGGAGCTCGCTGCACCCTACAGCTATAGGAGCTCAGCCAACGTGAGACAGTGATTGGAAAAGTGCACGATGGCAACAGCGAGACTTGGTCTGAAAATAGCAGGTCAACATTTGGACCCACTTCAAATATAAAGCTGTAAAGAGAAAAAGTGAGTGTGTAATAACGTTATTATCAGGAGAGGATCCCTGCGGCTACAAAATAGTTTGGTAGAATAATACAAACCTGGAGAAACACCTCAAGGCACACAGTCAAGAAAGTAAGGTAAGATTAATGACAGGATGGTTAATAACATTACATGCAATAAGAGATTTCAGGGGGAATGGGAAAAGATAAACAAATAAACAAACAACAGCACATACATCCAGTCCAAATATGGATCAGGTGCTACAACAAAGGCAGGTGAAATTCAAAAAGTGAAAAAATGGTCGGCACACCGCAGGGCTCCAGTTATGACTTGTTTAATGCACCAAAATTGCGTGACGTTTTGAGCACAGCAGCTCTTCATCAGACTTGAGTATACTGAGACAGATGCCGTCTTAAAACCCCATGTGAATGGTCACACATGCAGGTGAATGAATGAATGAATGAATGAATTTTATTATAGTGTCATGCTCCACTTGTGGAGCCCAGCCTATACAAGCTTATA
>JAQLOL010000001.1:27697080-27708873 GCA_029783665.1 Naso thynnoides
AGCATCAACAGCATGTGGCCAATGCTAAACATGGAGCTCATACAGTTAAATCTTTCTAAATTAAAACTGCTCTATTTCAATTCCATGCAAGTTTCCTCTAGTGATCCTTAAGGACAAATGGCTTTAAAAAAAAAAAAAAACAATTACCACATCAAATTACACCAACATGTGGAAATTAATGAAATGGTATGAACGCAATTCCCTCCACACGTCTCTTAATCATTGAAAAGCATTTGGAAATGGAGCCTGAAAGTAGATCAATAGCTTTTCACAGATTTTTAATGGTGACATTATCATTTTGCAGCGAATGAATGGAGGAACACACTAAGGGATTAGGGCAGAGGATGTGTTCCATGTTGTCGTACAGCTGGAGACGTCTTCAGCTTGGAATTATTGGAGGTGTTTTTCTGCATCAGAGCCAAAGATTAAAACATCCATGAATATTGAAAAGCAAGTCTTGTAAAACAAAAACTGCATTAATAATATGTTCGGCTGTGTTCTTGGAAGTAGATGTGAAAAATGGTTCATTTCAGTAAGGATTTCTACTCCAAGGTTGAAAAACAAATGGTCTGTCAGAAAAGCAATACATTAAGCAGGAGCAGATCAAAAACAGTCACAGGAGAGAATCCAAAAGTTGCTTTTTATTCAGGCCAAAAATTATTTAGACCTTGGAAACAGCAGCTGGCTCTGATGTCCTTATTCGCTCGTTCCAGAGCTTTTGACTGTTTTACACAATCTTTAATACAATGAATTTTCTTTTGTGATTAAACTTTTAAAGGTTAGCTTTAAAGATAAGCTTGACAGTTGATTTTTAAGCTTGAAAAAAAGACTGTGTGATATGGTTAAAAATTTCCAGAACAATCAAGAAAGAGTTCAAATTGTATTACCGACTGTGGTTTTGACTGGGTAATTTTAATAGCCCTTAGTACATTTTACAGTCATTTCCTGGAGATCAAAGGGGGTGTTTTGCATTGATCAACAGGAGATTTTCCAACTTTATTTTTGGTAACAGAAGCGTGTGTTTTTAAGGAGATGTCAGCAGATCTTCAATTGCCATTCCATTTCTCAGGCGACTGAAATGAGAAGACATTGGGACATTTAGCAGCCATGTTTCTGGCCACAAAATCAGGTATGTTAAGCCAAAACATGATCATTTCCAACCCTAACATGAGCTAGTCCACAAATGTAAAGTTTTAACCTAAAAACACAAAGAAACATAAACTGTAACATATCTCTGGTTTGCAGGAACATGCAACGCCAGCCTTAATTCCTGGAGGCTGAATGGGCCTAACACATCAGCAGATCTTAATAGATTCAAGTTTATCAATATCAGCTCTGATCACAAGGTGAATCAAAATAAATTCAAGAGAAAATATTAAAGCTGCATTTCGCAACTAACTAACAAGCTAATGTTAGCTGTAGCAAGAGACTTGTTGGGAAACAACTCCACTGCAGCCCCCCCTCCCTGTTTTTGCTCCAACTTGCATTTATTTCATTTCCAGTTCCAAGTCCAGTTTGAAATGAGACTAAAAGGTTGCAGGGAAAGTTGCGGCGCAGAGAACTGGTCTGTCTCAGCTCGAGCTTGAGCTGAGTGACGGTGTGGCTTGCGGACACTCTGTTGTTTGCAGGTGCGAGTCAGAGCGTAAGGCATGGACAACTAATTAGCTCATCACTTTTGCTAAGAAGCGCAGTGTAGACCAGCCAGTCAGGACAGATGGTACTGAGAACGTCGCTGATTGGATAAATAGAACAGTAGTGGCAGGATTTTTATCATTCCTGAATGCAGAGGCATGAGAAAACACAGATCCTCTCAGACCACATCACTTACACATAGCTGTCTACGGGAATTACAATATTTTTTCCAAAGAGAACACAGAAATAGTTTTTGATGTTTAACCAAAAGTTACCGACTACAGCGTTAAAGTTATTTTAAGACTTAAGATTATTTCTGTGAAGAAATTACCATTATTTTTTTGGAATCTGATTTAAAAATTTCAGACTGGTTACAAGTTTAAGGATGACCACATTTTGGATCCAGTCAAGTCTAAATTTTAGATCAGATTTCTTTTCTGAAAATTAATTTAGGCAGTTTGGGTTCAGGCACCGGGAGGTATCTTTACATTTGACACAGTCAGAGGCTTTGGATAACCGTTTAAACTGTGTGTTTGCAGCATGTTTATTAACCCCTTTGTCCTTCATATCTCTGACTTCTCACACCCCTCACCCCTCCCATCCCCTTTTTTCTGCTTCATCACCTTCTTCTGTATCATTACTGGAACTGAAAAAGAGACAGTAACACTAGTAATACAATCTAGTCACTGCCCCAACCCTGAGTCTAACTCTTTAAGTTCCTCTCCACTGCATCTTTGACCTGAACCCATTATTACATCATCTCCGCATGCCCGACCCTCATTTCGCCCCCAAGTTCAATTTCAACCCCTGTCATCCCTCCAACCCCAACCCTCGATCATGCTCCCTTTCTAGTGACTTCATTTGCATTCAGAGGAGACTTGATGTTTTTTCAGTGGAAGTTAAGCATGTGGTGTTGCCAGGACTTCTTTGCAAAATGTAATAAAATGTAGCAATACCTTTTAACAGTTGCCATCCAGAAAACAAACAAGTATTTCAAGAATGTGAATCCTTTTGGGCAAGCGGCCAAGCATCTGACCAAACATACTACTACAAACACCGCCAGCCAGCGCCGCATCTTCGAGCGAAGAAAGGAGTGCTCTCTGTTAACCTTGAATGTGCAGGAAGAAAGAAACAAGGCAAAGAAGACGCTTCTCTGATGTTGAGGGAGAGAATGAAAGAGTGGCAGGGTCAGAGCAAATCTAAACCAGAAAGCCCAAAGTACAAAACAGTCCCTTTGGGACGGAGGCTGGAAAAGATGAATGTTTGAGATTTTGGTGGGCTTAGCAGCGTCGCATACATTAATTATTCATTATCTGTGTAGAAGAGAAGAATAAAGAGATTAAATATCTCCAGGGGGTGAACTTAAGGCTGAAAAACATTTTTGCTATAACATCTATATTTCATGATATTGTGATATTTGTTAAGAGAATTCACACTCTTGTTTTTAATTACAGGTCTGAGTCACAGGTAGGAGCCTCAGCAGCAGCCCGGACGTCCATCAGTCCAACGCTGAACCTGTAGGATTTGAGATTCTGATTGTGCAGCTCATGACACACCATGACCATTTCATCCTATTATCCTTAGGCCAAGGTGAACTTGTCACATGTGGCACGCTCAAGTCCTCCTTTAAAGAAAATCCTAAAGTCCTTTTTATCCTTTCTTAGGGGTTTCTTTTGTCTGAGTTTGAGTGACTCACCCATCACCCAAACAGTTCCTGTGCTCAGCAGCTGCTGTCTCAGGGTTAAGTTGATCCCATTTACCATTGATTCTAGAGGAGGAGCTTTCAACATCTCAGGCCAGTGGGACGCTTCGAAATTGTTTGCAGAAAGAAAGCTATAGTGTCTTTAAATTGCTTTTGTTTGGCAGCAGTTAAGTCAATCGACCCATGAAATCGTTCCCAAGCAACAGAAACTGAGTTATGATATCTGTTATTTTTAACACATTAAAAAAAAAAAGAATCTAAACGATTAACACCTGTCTTCTCTGTGCTTCATTAAACAAGGTAGTCAAACATTATTTTAAAGAACTATAATAACTTGGTTTCTATAAACTGCATTGTTTACATGAGTGTCATTATCATTTTTTCTTTATTTAAATGGTTGTTTGACATAAAAAGGGAACAAAGCTCGTCCTTAACTACTTCATGTATCAGAATGGGGCCTGTTTGCAGATGCCAGCCAACAACAGCAGACAAAGCAGAAGTGCTGAGCAGATGGTGAAAGTCAAAGGAAAGATCTGATCGGGAGGAGACAGCGCAGAGAGGAACGGCTACAGGCTGTATCTGCAAAGTAAACAACGCTGTTATGAGATAAAAGGTGCATCTTGTTCTTGAGATTTTTGGATTCTATTAAATCTCAATCACTCTACTTATCTCTGAGACACAGATAGCTCGTGAACCACTGATCAGGATCATGAAAGATGCTTGTTTCTAAACAAACAGCCTTGTTTATACATGTCACATGCACATTATGCATCTCGCAATACGAGGGAACGTGTTTATAAACCTGATAGGACTTTTTCTGTGTTTTCTGCATGTTTAAAGTCAGCTGCCTGTTTTGCTTTTCTCTTCTTAAACTGGCATGCTGCTTTTTTTTTTTTTAGAGCATTGCTTGCATTAACTGTGAAAGCTGCTGTGTGTGGAATCGCATGAACGTGAGGGAAACGCCGAACATCAGTTGTATTCGGTAGATGTGAGCAGATATGGCTCGTCGTGCACAACAACATGAGGCATTTTAACATCGGGAACAAACTGTTCAGTTTGTGTAGAGCTGCACTAACCTATATTTTTATGGGAGTATAACACAAGTCTTAAAAGCTTTTGTTCACGCAAAAATTCTGTTATTCTAAACTCTCCTTTGCTCTTGTAAGAATCACATCTAGATTTTTGGCCCCCAGTCTTTCATTGCTGTTAGAGTCATAAAGAAAATAGAGTTCATTGTGGTGTATTGTTGCTCATTTTAAATTTTTGCATCGTTAGTACAGTTCTGTTTGCGGTAATTTGTGACATTCGTTCATGTCTCATCTTTATCTTACTTTGATATAATTCATGCTTGTCCAGCAGATCGGGGTAAATGTCGGTGCTCTCTTGATTTGGCCCGCTGTCCCAGCTTGGTTCTACTACCATAAAGCACAAGTAGTGGTAGTAAAGTGCCACATGGGCCCTGTTGGCGTGTGCTCTTGTAAGAAGGGAGTTAACCGAGCAGAAAGTTGAGCAACAGTTTTCTGACAGTAGCATAGCGATTAACAGGCACTTTGTAGGTGTTATTGTCAGTAGTTTGAAAGTGACAATAACAGATATCTGGGACTCCAGTGGGGATGTTTTATTTTGCATCTGTCAGTTTTTTTCAAATATTATTGCTTGTTTTACACCTGCCTCATTCACTAGATTACTAAAGTTTGCCTGGGAGAAAGCACGGGTCAGAAATTTTGCATCCAGCTAGAGAGGCAAAGAAGTTTTTTAAGTTGCCACTACCATTGCTTTATATGACATGAGTGCAAGAATAGTGGGTAAAGCAAAATTCACAGGCACTGGAGCATTTCACGCGAACCTCTTCACCCTTAGTGGTCTGGCCGCACTTGCATTTAAAGTATGTTTGAGTAAAACATAGTTCATGTAAAAAAAAAAGGCATCGCTTCGATCTGCAGATCCGCTCTTAGAGGGTTAGGGAAGTAAATCCTCACGGAGCTTTTGTGAAGTACACTGACTTAAGGATTCACACCACAGACCGGTCAAAAAAAACTTTCCTGCTAGTGCTGCACAAATTAATTAATTTTCACAAGGAAACTCTCTGACTGGGGCTTTAAAGTCTCTAGTTTTGATCCCACAATCCTATAGCAATATCTTCGTCTCAATCTGACCAGAGACTCTGCTCTCGTCCTGTTGGGATTGGTGTGATCTTTACATTTTAAAACCTCTAAAGATATGATCTGACGTAAGACAAATCAGGTACAAACAAGTTTTTATGTTAATTGGAGGTCAGTCAATCAAATTTAACACTCACCACCCAAAAGAGTGTTTCGTAAGCCAGGGCCTGGTACTGTTCAATGGTGGACAGAACGCTGAGGATCAGACAGGCCAGAACTATGAGGAACCTGCAGGAAATACAGCAGATCACACGTCATTCTCACTTCCTTTGTTTATATTCTACATCAACCAGTTGGATAGTGATGTCAAACAAGCTCTTGCTTACATAGAAACTCAATTTTTTTTTTCCAAATCAAAGGTTTACATAACTTGTCAACAGTCAAGTCATGCAAACACAAATCTCCCCAATCCACTTTTCTGCATTGCACCTCATATTTATGCCAAAATGTCAGACTTTGATTTAAACAGCAAAAACTTCAGTCAGCTCCTGTGTCTCATTTGAGTCTGAGCTTCAGAACAAGTTCCAGAAAAAGTTTCAAGACAGCATCACATTATTTTATATTTTTGTCATGAAAAGTATGTGACTAAATTTGAGCAAACATTCAAGGACAGCCCTCTGGAGGAAGTGCTGTGAACCTTTTGAACTCCACCACATAAACGCAAAGCGCATGATAAACTTGTCAAATAACGAGCGCACAGGTTTGCACGCACACATGCACGCAGTATCAACAAACATTAAATTGCTCCTTAACATTCCCCTTAGTCCCCCTCAAGGTCAAAGTGTTTAAACTGTAGCAACAGTACGACTTCTGTAACTCCTCTTCTAAGAGAAAGGGATTCTACTTCTTTGAAAAAAGGCTTTAAGCTTCTGTGAAACAGCACCAAAAACGCTTTCACTTGTACGTAGCCTTGAAAATTTTTTACTCTTTAACTCTTAAAAAGAAATTTAAAATTTAGGTCAGAGATGATTTCTTTGAGAATCTTTCAGGGAAACAAGAGCAGCTTTCCCATTTACGACGAAAGCCTCCATATGGCACATTTTACTCTTAGACCAAATGAATTTTAGTGATCATTTTAAACAGCTGCTCATGAAAGCAAAAGGAGAAATCTATTTTAATTGGATGGTAGTAGATGAAGATGGGAGAGCTGGGCGATACAATGAGCCCCTCTCAAGCTCATTACCTTGTTCACACTTCCTTGAGTTTTGTTAGTGCAGTTTTGCCTCTGCCGTGAGAATTGAAGTTGTGTTTCACCCCATTTTATTATTTTATCATGTGTGTCTGTAGGATTTCTTTGAAATTTGAGAATGAATATGCATGAGACTAAACTGTGAAAAGTTTGGCAGTTTCATTTCTGCTGGCGGGAGATGTGGTGGCGAGGGGCAGAAGTTGAAACTATCAGCTTACAGAACAAACACACATGATCGGCCCAATCTGAAACAATGGAGGCGTTGGAAATCTCATTTCCTGTTTGACTTCAACTGCTGCCAGCATTTGTTTCAGAACTTGGTAAAACAGAATAGATTGAATTTGATTACACTGAGACTTGACATTGCATTCATCTACAGTATATGTTTGTTAATATCCATGTATATGCATCAGAAGAGTTGATATATATGAGAACTAATAAAAATCTCTCAAATATACAAATTTAAAAAAGTAAATTTGAATTTAAAATTAAAAAAAAAGTAACTAAAATAGAGTGCTGCAGGTATAATGTTCATTTTTGACTTTTAAACTGAAGGGCAGGTTCAGCATTTTTTAAAAATTATTATTCGAGGTTTTCATGTTAGTACCTAAAGTGGAGTCAAATTTTGGTTGTAGTCTGTATGCTTTAGTATCAGAACATTTTCTTCCCATCCCTTCTAAAAACAGTTTGACACATGACCTGACAGAGTCTGCATGATGATGCTGCTTCAGGTTGGAGAAGTGAAGGGGTGAACATCACGGCTGTAACCTACATCAGCGCTTTTTGTTGACAGCTGAGTGAGAACTTCCACTTGAAACATCCACCAAAGAACTCATAGGAGTCTTTTATTGAATAGGAGACAGTATAGAAGTGACAGAAAATGAGGAAAGAGAAAGATGGGCATGATGTGCATCAGACTCACACCAAGGACATTATAGATACAAAGTGTAACTTCAACCTGCAGTCCCTTGAACCTCCAAAAGTGACAGTTTGCACAATCATGAGAAACCCAATATTGGACCAGCATATCTTCACAATACTATACACTGCTAGTGAAATCTAGCTGACATAGTTTAAAACTTTTGTTGTAAAAAGAGCCCTAAAGATTCACTGTCTTGTTCCTATATAAGCAGATTTGATGGAAACTATGTGTAGAGGGAGTTATAGTTTCCAGTTAGTGTTTGCGCCATGGAGGCTCTTATCACCACATGCTACAGCCTGAGTTTATTGAAGAGTGGCCAGGAATCCAAATACCCTCCTTTAAACACACATACTGACACACTCAAACACACACGCTCACACACAGGGGGCTTGAACGTGCACGCCACACGTCAACACAGATAAAAGACAAAGAGAGAGAATTGCTCAGGGAAGATGGACGGGTGTGTAACACAGCTAACAAAGCAGCAGTTCCTCTCTGAGAGAACAGAACAATCAGACAATAGCTCAGCAAAATGACTCTTTAGTTTTGTTATCTGTGTCCTCTGCAAAGTGACATTAACAGTCTAGTGTAAATGGAAGCAAATTATGTTATTAAGAAGACAGAGCATGCTGAGCAAAAACATAGAACGCTCATGAGTTAGGATGAAGGAAATTTATAAAATCTTATGTTCAAATGCGACGACGGAAGTCAGAGAGAGGATGAAGAGAAAAACAAAATTAACATCAGGTTTTCCAAACCGCTTCGGTATGCTCGACGGCAGTATTTGTCAGTGCAGCTCTGCTCAAATGAGTTCAGAGCATTTGAAATACCAGTAAACACTCAGTATGCTGAGCAGGCACTTCTGCTCTACTTTTAATCCATCTGAGATGATCTGACTAGTCAGTCGCTCTCCGCTAAAAACACCATCATATCTCACTTCCTTTCCCTCCAGTGGCTTCAGTGTAGCAACAGACAAAATGATGCACTGGCTCAGCTACATGGACACCTGTGAACTCAAAACAAAAGCTCAAAGCATTGCTCCCATCTATTATTGATGGACAGATTCACTTTCAGTATGTTGTGCAGCAACTAGTGTAGAGACAAAGCAGTGGGCAGGATAAGAGCTGGGGGATGTTGCTGAGGATGCAACTGGCTGTTTCCATGAAACATCCTGTTTGGAACAACAATTATACTGATTTTTACCACTGATATAAAGTGCTTCAAAGACAGGAAGGAAATCATTCAAAAGGAATTCAGCACAAACCAGGTCCAGATGAAAACACTAGGGCCTGAACGATATGGAATTTCGGGGGCTGATGCCAATACAGATAGGGAGCAAGAAAATTCCAATATCTAATTTATTATCCAATACTACATATATATGATATCGGTTGAATGTGGTTACTAAATATTTGTGACAAAGATACATAACAGAGGCAGGATATCTTACATTTTAACAAACTTTATTTAGAGACAGTTAAGAAACCAAGACAGTCCACTGAACACTCATTTCCTGTATCAGTGTCACATGGGTTTTGCAATGGCCCCGCCCCTTTTAGGAGACTAGAAGGAGTCCTGAGTCGATTCATTCTTATGGGAGAAATAAAAGATACATAATGACCAATGATTTTGCGCCATCATCACAAAAATATATACTAGACCCATTTTTCACATGACACAGATCTTCCAAACATTCTGACACAAAAATGGCATTTTTCAAACACACAAATCAGGAGAAAATTAAGTTCGTTCGAGACCTGTCTCAGCAACACAATGTCGCAAGATCTGGGAACTGATGCTTCCCGCGTTGTTTCACAACAGACATGAACAGATATTTAAATGGTTTTATAGGTGAAACCATGAATAAAAAGGTAAAACTTACATTGAACAAATATCATGCAACGCCAAATCCATCTGCTTTTATCCATTCAGACAACGTCAATAATACTTCCAGAAAAGGCGGAGGGATGGTGGGATAGGTGACCCTGCCCACTTAGTGGACAGGAAGTGTATACTATTTCACATCAATGGCGCAGCGTACATTGGGTTATCTTCTGTTATATTGAGTATTTTTTTCTTTATTAAAAACATCAGAGTACTGAACAGAAAACACTTTACTGATTAGTTATTAAACAATGGACCACGCTCTACTGGATAAAACTGCGAAATCACACCATTTAAATCACTAATCCAAGCATTTTTATGGTCTTAATAAGCAGTTTTAATATTGGTGCATATCAAAGAGTATATAAACCGATTGTAGTATGGCTACAATAGGCCAATACTGGCTGATAATAATGGCACACCGATACATCGGTCAGGCCCTTGAAAACACTGTGAAAAAAAGATACAAAAATTGATTGAAGTGAGGTTTTAAGACCTGTTCACCTCTTGACTGTAATTTGGACGGCCAGTAGAGACCTTTGTCTGGTTCTCAGCCAAAACTTTGGCTAGTAAGGGGTTAACAGCTCGGGGATATGAGGTGGTCACCAGTGAGTGACCTTGTCCATGTGCTCCATTAAGAGTCTGAGCTCCTGTGCTTTGCAGAGAGAGGAAAAGATAAAAGCACAGATGCTCTTTCCCCCATTACTAAAATATAGGCCAAATACAAATGGCTCAGGTCAAACAAGGCTACTCAAATTGAGAAGAATAGCAATGCATGAACTCTTCCCCTCTTTGATGAATCATTAAAATGCATCCATCTTGATATTATCTGACAGAATCTGTGATTTACTTTAATGGAAGTCTCAAAAACACTTTCTGATTTGAATTTTCTCTTAACTCTTGTACATGCATCTATAAGCAGCATGTGGGATGGATCCATGCTGTTCAAGATGAAAAAAAAAGCATTTTTTTTGCTAAGCTGTAGCAGACTGCAGACACACATTCAGCAGGATATATTTTCTTAATTGCATAAAGCAAAATAGAAACCATGCTCCTTTTCAGAGAATTGAGCTCTTTTCTTTCTACCTCTGTCCCTGTTACCCTACTGTTTCATTACACACACACACAAACTGACAAACATACGCATGTGCAAACACGCACACACAAGGGTACCTCTGATAAGGCCTCAGGTCACTCTGACGTTGGAGCTCTGGGTCAGTGATAAGGCCATGCTTGTTCTTAGCTGCTTTTCTCCCACTCAAACACTTGCAAAACAAGGTAATGAACTGACCCCCAAAACCTGCTGGATGGTTGGACATCACAACAATATGCTCCCACAACAAACACTGAATTGTAATATACAACTAAGAGAGTTTTGTTAAAAACACACTATGGAACTGAAGCAACCTGATGAATTGTAACAAAAGTAGTGTTTTCGCTTTAGGGAATTTGGTTCACAGTTTTTAAAGCTCGGGTTTGGGTGTACGGCTTCTTGCAATCCTTCTTAGGTATAATCACGTTACTTTTGTGTCCTGCAAATACTGACTCTGTCTCTCAGAGACAGTTTACACGGCACAAGTTTTCACATCAAACGAAACACTTTCGTTGCGGCTTCCTTTTACATGACAATGGCGTGCTGGCACCACTGAAAACGCGAACTTTTGAAACCAGGTTCCAGAATGGAATCTTTTGAAACCGCAGCCTTCTTTCCACCCGTGTAAACTGGCAAGGGGAGTGCGTGCGAACGCCTGTGATGCAGCTAAGGTTAATGCTAGTGCAGGTCAATGCATTCCACTCTAGCCACTACCAAACTTTGATATGCACTCCACAGTGCACTGAAAGCAGGTTCAATATGAGAACAGTCTATTGAGGCGTGTTTAACTGTATGTAGCATAATTTTTAGAAGTCAATCTATGGCTGAATTTCTTTCATTTGTGGCTGCTTAGGGCTCAGCAGCAACAGGAATTAAACAACAGTTGTTTACTTCTGGCCTGGCATGCATACTACAGCACTTTGGGTTGTTCGTGTAAACAACACATTTTGAAGACGCAAAGGAAAGACCTTCCTGTTTTTTAGTAGAACTGCTCTTGTGTAAATGTGGCCTCATTCACGTCAATTGAAGCCAGCTCAATGTACAAGGTCAAGGATGTGGTTCCTAATTCGTCCTGGCTGCTGCAAACAAATATCAACACGTCATGTTTTGGCAAGTTACTCGTGCACATAATTTTTTACATTTCACATGTAGCATATTCACTTTTAGACAACACATATCAACATGATGTAGTTCATAGTTGTTCAATTA
>JAQLOL010000001.1:27757521-27777836 GCA_029783665.1 Naso thynnoides
CAACCGGCCACCGTCAGCCCATCAAACGGCAATTGTTGATATGTTGTATTGTATATATTGGTGTGTGCATGTGCCATCATGCGTAGTGTGTGTAGTCACCGTTGTTTATACACTGTGAGATTCAACGTGTTAGTCATGTTGGCCTAGAGCGTTTGTTTCCTCTCATAAGACAAGCGCTGCATGTCTGTACTGAGGAGTGTGCAGGGAAGAATGGATGGATTTGAGCCTGAAAAACATGGATACAAAATGCTGCAAGCCACGTTATTTCAGTTTTTGGACTTGCATAATTATATTCATTGTGTATAATTATTTTTACTCTCAGCGTCTCAGAGCGAGTAGCAAAGCTGCACCGCTCTCAACTTGGACACAGAGCCGCTCCACAGACAGTCTGGCAGTGAAACAAAGCAATTATTTCTATAGATGAGCCATATGTTACTGTGCAACCTGGTTGATAAAATAATACCAAAAATGATGAATTAAACGAGAGAGAGAGTTGTTCCGATACCAATACCAGTATTGGAAAATACTGCCAGTACTGCCAAAAATGCTGGTATCGGTATCAGCGAGTACTCCAGTCTGTGAATCTGTCAGATACCATGTTATTTGTTAGTCACAAAACAGTGCCGAGTTCTGACTGATGATACATACCTGAAATCAGTTTTTCTTTGCCGCTCAAAAATAGTACTCAGAAGGTGATGACGGTGCTGCTACTGGCAATTTTTTTTTTTTTAAGTGATGAAGAAGAGTGGAAAGAGCTGACAGAGCCAGCAAAATGTCTGGATTCAGCAATATTTTACACTGGAAAGTCAAAAGAGATGCGTCAGGAATTGTTTTTTATGCACTGGAATTGAATCAGTGCTTGGTATTGGCCGATCCAGAAGTTTGGGTATTGGAATCCATATTGGGAAGGGATAAAAGGTATTGGGACATCTCTAAATTAAACAATTCACGTTATTTATAATTCACTTGGTTGAAATCGAAGCGTAGCAGCGTAGGTTCACCTTCACTGCATGCCCATTTCCACAGCCGGGGAACACACTTCCTACCGAGTAATTACCTCGGCGTCACACTGGCATTTCTTTGCACTGGTCAGCTCTGCTCCTCCTCGACTCCTCTCTAATCACGGTTAGAAAACCACAGACTCAGCCGGTCCCTTTTTTTGGCACTTACATGTTATTTATTTATTGAGTGAAATTTTTAAAGAGGGGAACAATTAATTTACAAAATAAAATTGGCAAATATAGAACAAAATATTAGCTCCAACAAACTAAGCAGCGATGGCTGGAGTGGCTAGAGACAAGCACCAATGGTGAAAATATTTGTCCAATTGTCCAACCCTAATGTGGATTGTGTATATCAGTATGTATTAAATATGTATTACATGTAATTAATATATAAATAATATCTGAGTTTGTGACAAGTCAAGATCCAGTTGATAGAAAAATAATTAGATTAATCAAGAGATAAGATTTAGAATGCTATGTAACTAATGCACTCTTGACATTGAGATTATATATTGACAGCTCATAACAACCCCTGAATGAAGCTGTTATCTTACCTGTCAGGACAAAAGTCCTCAGCTGTGCGTATTCCTCCTGCCTCATTATTTACGTGTGAAGTGCCTTTAGTTTTCTTCCCTTGGGTTATTTCTTGGCCATGGTATTAATCCTAATCCTCTCTCCTACAAGCTTTTGGTTTAAAAAAAAAAAAAATCTGTATTTTTCTTTTAACTGAAGCCCTCCTTGATGGCCAGAATACATCCACAGACAAATTGGTCTCATTGCTAAAACTGAACTTTAAATTGATCCAAATGAATTCAAAACATAACAACTCCAATTTTAAAGCAGGGCATTGTTTGATCAGACTTGGATATGGAGTAAATGGAGCCACTTCTTTTTTTAAGAGCAGTTGCTTTTTTCCTCTATGATTTCTTGCTGTTTGTTCCTAACAAGTTGTGGCTCAGCTCCAGTTTGGGCGTAATTCTGCTGCCACTACTTTGCTTATTATTGATAAAAGATAAACACCTTTCAGTCATCCATATTAGCCACTTTTTCTCAACTTCGTCACACTGGTTTTAAAAAGGAATCGATTTTCATGTTTTGGTGATTACTTGACTCAGCAACGTCTGGCTGCTTGCTGCTTGTTTATAAGTCCTGATACGGCTGTAATTCTATAATGTGCGGCTTACGAGTTTCTCTTGCTTGAAATTGAGTTATAAATAAAATTCTATCCTTAAAACACTGACAAAAAACTACTATACCAGAGATCCTTCAGTAGCTGTCCTGATTCTAGTTCAGCTGCAGTGGAGTTTGGTGGTGGAATAAAATGTTCATCAATCATTATTGATTTCCACTTATGGTGTCAGCCCATCAGAAATAAAGAAAATTTTACATTATCAACACACTGTTGAAAACCTGACTGAATGATTTTTCTCAACAACAAGACACAGCGACAAAGTCATTTTATGTTTGGATGCATTTGTCATCTTGAAACTCTTTTTGCTTTTGTCTTCATGCTCCCTCACTTTTATGAGCCTTGCAGTTATTGCTGCCTTTTTATTACTCTCTCCATATAATGCTACAGATCCCGGTGAGGTCTTTGCTGCATGTCAAACAGCTTACTCTCAGAAATGTGATGCAAGTTATCAAACTATATGAATACAAGAAAACGATGGATGCTCACTTTTTCATGTTAAAACAACAGTTTAAAAGCTCCATCCTACTCAATGACCGTAAACTGTACAAATGAAACTGATAATTAATATGAAATAAGAACTTAAAGGAATGCTTCATTATTTCAACCCTGTATTAAAGTTGTTTGAGTTTTTAATGAAACCACAGCGCTGTTTGTCAGCGCTTTCTGCTTCATGTCCAGAGACAGAGTTCCTCAGAAATGGTACAGCAGCATGCTTGAGCAAATGTCATAACAATGTAAATCTGCCAACTGGGCAACAGTCAAGTTTGTGTTAAGCCTTATTCTTTCCACATGGCTTTGTTAACCTGTTAAACTATGAAGGCAAAAGATTTTGCATGCGATATAATTTTTAATTGTGGAGGGTGAGCTTGGTTAGGAAGCGTTATTCACCCCTCCAGGATGTATCATTGTATCTTGCTTCTTTCTGTCCTTGAGATTTTGATTAGACTGACAGTTTGCTTAAACAGAAAGTGTCTTTGTGCCTTCAGGCTCTAAGTCTAGTTTTGCATCCCCAGTGTCAAGCTGACACATAAATGATATATTTCTGTTTCGAGCATCTGTTATCACTTAAGTCAGTCATTTCGTAGCACTCACGGCTGCTTACATGAAATAAGAATTACTTTGCTTTGTGTTTATCAAGGCTGAGCAGAATGACCTTTTTCTTTACATCTGAAACTTCTATTGATGTATGGACGATTCCGCAAATGTCTGTTGTTATATTTTGAGTTCATCACCCTAAAAGACCCTCAAAATTTTGCGTGGTGTTACTCGCATTAATTTGATTGCAAGATCATTGTGTTTATTTGTCACAGGTATTATTAATATGTATGTTATATATAGGCGTCAGAATCAAATAGAGAAATTAAATTAATGAAATTAAAAAACTTCTTCAGTGCTCTTTGTGACCTTCAAGTACACATTAAGACTCTGGTGCACACTGTGTGTCGTATGACTGGCTGATACACACTTGAAAGGAGTCACAAATAAATGAAATGAAAATGTGAAAAACTTGCCGTCGACTATTGCCACAGGCCATGTAAACTTCCACTCTATAGTTCGAGACCTTCCGCACAACCCTCGTGATTGATTGATGTCTTTGTTTGCAGTGCGAAAGCTTAAAAAATATTGACCTTGATACTTTTTTTGCAGCATGACATTTGCATTCTGTGTGAAAATACTCATGACCAATCAGCAGTTAAGAAATATTATTGACATGTGAATTAATTGCATGGAAAAACAAAACAAAACAAAACAAACAAACAAAAAAAATGCATCCTATGTGTAAAGGCCCTTACAATTGCACACCAATAGTAGCATTAAGCTTAAAGGAGAACAGATCATACAATGTTTAGCGCAGACTGATGAAAAAGAACCAGGTGTGATAATAGAATTGAGAGACCATGTTCTTACCACGGTCTCCCTTTGACAGGCCTGTTGTTTAAAGTGCACAAAGACATGTAAGCTGCAACATAACACCCAGGCCTGTGCCACTGTGTATTTTTTATGGCCGCATTGGCAAATTCCAGATGAAAAGACTGCAGTGAGAAGAGTATTTAAGGTGTATTCTAAAAGCATACTTACTGCACGCCTCTTGAGCAAAACAATAAGCTCTGGGAACAGTACTTGCAGCTCAGGAGATCATTTCTCTAAGAGATGAAAGATGTGCTTTCACATTAATTTTCACAGTAAATTAACATAAAATAAGCACCCCGTAGTATAAAATGTTATTTATTTTAATAGAATTTCCATCTGCCCATCCCTTTCAAACAAGTATTTTAAGAGTTAATGAACACATTATCTTCAGAGCAGACATTGACTGTGAAATTAATTAGACAACATAAAATCCTTATGAAGCATAAAACTCCATTTTGCACATAAATATTGGGTATTGCTCAGCTGTAAGCTGGAAAATGGGTTACTTAAGGCAACAAATTAATAATGTCACCCTTGCTGAGATGTAGCAGAGACAATATAACCTCAGGACTTGGACAGAGTGCTTGCACTTATTGAGCTGCCAAATGGGTAAACAAATTTACTTTGTTACACTTGATGATGAATTGTTAATCAGATTGTTTTCAAAGGTACTCTTATACACTCTGAAAAGCAGGAACACCCTCTTTTGGTTTGGTTTGGATCAAAAAATGTTTACAGAATATTTAATCTGCTCTTTAGATTGTAATATGTTCAAAACCCACAACCATTAAAAGCATCACTATTGTGCCGTAGCATAATGTACAAGGAAAGAATAAAATACAGAAAAGGTATGTATAGCTGAACATGTCAATACATTTAATGACAAACTTCCTTTGTTGGCAGAGAGGAGCACATACTGAAGGACTGACTTTTTTTTTTTTTTGATTCAGTGTGTTAACATGCCCATTTCTAGTTCAGTTGTTACAGGACCAGGGTAATTGTCCACATTATTTAACTGATGTATGCAGTGAAATTGAAGTCCAGTTGACAAAATTGCTTTCTCTGTGACAAATTTTGGACATGGTCTCTTCGAGACATGAGTGCCAAAATGTGTGGAGAAAACATTAAAACACAATTTTAATGCTGCTGTTAAACAGACGATGGGTGGAGAGATACACTGAATCCTTTGTTTCTTGCACACCAACTGATTCCAATTGCAAAGAATTCAGATCCAAAATTTTGCTTTTCTTGGTAATATTACAACTTTTACTATTGCAATATGACTCCATTCTTTAATTTCNNNCCCCCCCCCCCAAAAAAAAAAAAAAAAAAAAAAAAAAGCTCCATACTTTTCAATTGCTTGTGATGCTGCTAAAGAAAACTGAGAAAGTGCTTTAAACTTTGCATTTCAAGTAATGGAACTTGGGTTCAAATAGTAGGTTTACTGTGCTTTTTGCACCCATAAAGGACAGCAACAATCATAACAACAAGATTATTTTCTTATTTTGTGCTGATTAAAAAAAAAAAAACACTTTCAAGCTTATCTCACAACCCTCTGGACAAAAAACCCACCTATCATATAAACTTAGTTTATGGGGGAACTCCTTCTGCTTTGATCCATGTGCTTTATAAAACCAGTAGCTTAATTTGGTTGGACATGGTAATTGGGTTTTTCAGTGCATGTTAACATACTGATTGAGAACTGCCAATACAAATGTACAGAAATCTGAAATTCAACATTTGCTTTTAAAGATTTAGTCCCTGAATTTAAAAAAAAGGGGGGAAGGGGGTATACTGATAAACAGTTAAGGGTATTGTGTCAAGATGCGTTTGCTGCTGTGCAATTTCTATTACTCATAAACTGAGTACATACTGAAGCGAGGATAGTAGGCATCCCGACTGCAGTTTTTAAGCTTACATGGCCTCCTTTTGATGCTCACATGATTTTCATGTTGAATTGTATAGGTGCCTCAGTGGGACTGGCCTCCTCAGTTTCCTCTGTACGTGGCACATATTCAACCTCTATACTTGACTTAGTGTTGTCTTTCCCTCTACTCCAGAGAAACAATATTACAAGACAAAAGAGGACAACTCCGAGGAAGGAGATAAATCCCATGGTGGTTGCAATGATAAGTGTCTTCACATCGAACGGAAATGGAACTGTGGCCCGGGTCACATTAGCACCCTCATCGCTGGGCTGGTTGGAGATGAAGGCAAATGTCTTGTTTGGCTGGTGGGGCCAATTAGGGGAGTAGCTATGCACAAAAAGGTGAGCAGCTTTTGTGTCATTGCCGGCTGCATTGCTTGCAATGCACAAGTAGGTACCGTTGTCCTGGATTTGGGAGTAACGCACCTCCAGTGTGCCCTCATTTGACACAGAAAGTCTTGACCCCACAGTCTTGGTAGTAATGTAGTCCTTCTTAGGGGATAACCACATTATCACGGGGACTGGATCACCCTCGGCTTGGCAAGTAAAATGAACTGTTGTTCCTTCATCTACATGGCTTTCTTGAACCTTATAATCCACGATTTTTGATTTCTTACAGATGAAATAGTCAGAAGAGAGTTTGTCTGGGAAGTCCTTGAACTCCTTTCCTTGCACAACCTCTGGTGAAGCACACATGGGTTGTTGTCTGTTGAAGTTGAGCCTCCACCGCCGGCGGAAGACCCAGAGCAGGCGGCAGTCACAGGCCAGTGGGTTGTCATATAAAGCCAGGGTTTCCAGGTTTCCCACTGAGTGGAAGACCGACTCCTCCAAAGTGCTCAAACTATTGCTAGATACATTGAGTACACGGAGGTGGTTGAGTCCACGGAAGGAGTAGGGCTCAATGGCAGCTAGTCTCCCACCAGCCAAATGAAAAGACTGGAGCTTCTGTAGATTGAACAGTTGGTTTCCTTCGACTGTATGAATGGGATTGAAAGACAGATTCAGAAATCGAAGATACCTCAAGTGACTGATGGCTTGGTAGGGGATGGTAGTAAGATTGCAGTTTGTAATGGACAGTGATGTGAGGTTGAGTCCATACATGCATTTTGGAGTCATGGTATCCAGGCCAGGCATATTAGAAATCTCCAGCACTCTGAGCCGGTACAGCCTCTTGAAGGAGTAATCCCTTATGACAGTGACATTGAGATGGCGTAATCGAAGTGACAACAGGTTATGCAGATGGCTAAGGGCATCAGTGGGCACTGAGGCCATCTTGCAACCCTCAATGTTGAGGCTTTCAAGGTTACTGAGGCCGTGAAACGATCGGGGAGAGATGAATACTAGGTCATTGTCACCAACCTCCAGAGTCCTCAAGTTGTACAGCTCCTGGAACATATAATCGAGCAGAATGACAATTTTATTCTCACTAATATCCAGCTGGGTGAGGTTGGTCATGCCAGTAAACACCCCGAGCTGAATGAGTTTCAGCTCATTGTTACGCAAACCAAGAATTCGAAGGTTCATGAGGTTGCTAAAAGCCCCAGGCTCAATGGATGAAATTGTGTTCTCGTTGAGCTGCAGCTCTTCCAGCTGAGGGTAATTAATGAATTCCTCGGGCCCCAGAGTTTTCAGACGGTTCTTGCTGAGGTCTAGCAGCCTTGTTTCAGTGGGAATGCCCTCGGGAAGAGCTGCCAGTCTCCGGCGATGGCACACAACTGATCTCTCCTGAGCGTTGCAGTCACAGCGGGAGGGACAACCAGTGGTGGAGCCAGAAAGGACAGTGCCCAGCATCAAGATCAGGATTGGCTGCCAGCACGCCACCAAGTAGCTGTGCCCTGCAGCCTCCCCGGACACCATCCTACTTCTTACCTGTGGAGACAAAAAAAAAACAAAACAGTAGTTTGAATATTGGTAGAAAAATGGTTATGGCAATTATGTACAAAACAGTTTTTCACAGAGAAATTTCACAGTCTTTTGACTGTTCTATCTGTATTGACATTCATGTCTGTGTTTAGTCACTAAGAGACCACATCAGGATTCTTTTCAGCACTTTATCACATTTTGAGTCATAATGAATGTGTGAGTAACTGGGATATCGATAATTCCAATTTAACAGACAAATGAAAAAGATTTAAGAGAATAATAATAAAAAGCTGTATCTTTATTCAGAAAGGTTTACATTTGGAAACAGATATGGCTAGATATAGCTGACCAAATGTACAGAAATAAGAAGAATTTACTTTATCTTTAGTATTTTTTGTTCTTCTGAAACCCTTACATTTCATGAAAATATCCATAATTTGAAATGTTTACATGTACTTTGTACACTTTAGACTTTATTCTACAGTATGAAGCCTTTTTCTAAAATATTTAACAATGACTACTGAACCATTGTTACAATTCACATGGCAAATTTCATAATAAGACATCACTCATTAGAATTAGACAATGCTCTAATAATAAATTCTCCCAGGTTACAGCCACATTTTGGCTTTTTTTCTGAACATAACCTTCAGTATGAGCTCAATGCATTTGTTTTACATAGAAAAAATGTGAAACCTTCACACAGATATAAGCTGAGTTCTACCTGTCCTTGCATACAATTTCTTTGTACACATGAGGGAGAGAGGAAATCACAAGAGGGACGAGCACGTAACAGCAATTTTTCCTCACAAATAATGATATCAGCCATCAGTGAAAAGGGTTTAGTCACACAATACAAACACCATACTGTGCTTTGGACTTCTTCCTGTCATGAAAACAATTACTGCCAATATAAGTGACACAATGTCTCCACTCATAAAGCTACTTTTAATTGGCAGCCAAAAACACCACGGTACATCTTGAAACGTCTCCTTGAGAATTTGCAAACTTTACACATCTCCTGTCACTGCTGAGCTGTTGACCTTGCAGTGATATAAAACAGATTGCTGCCAAGCGATGATAAATAGAGAGAGAGATTGTCAGAGGACTTTAAACCCCTGTTTGATTTTGACTCAGGGGAACTTTAACTTGCTAAAACCTTCAAGCTCTATTTCTCACATCAATCATGCGATTTAAGTCACAGCTATATCTGTGGGACAAATTCTTAGGAGAGCCTCATGCAAAGTAAGAGACATGTCGCTGTGATTTGTTTGTATTGAAAAGATGGTCTCGCCAGTGCTTTGTAAACACAGTGACAACTTGGACTTAATTGATGATCTTACACCAGCATATTTATCCAAGCAAAGGCCTGAGGCAGCTAAAACATCAAGAGGCCTGAGGTTGTTCAATAAAACAAAACGTTAGCATATGTGATTAAGAAGTTATATATCTATATTGGTTTACAATTGAGAAATTAAATTTCAAATGGTATTGACATTATTCAACAGCAGTGTAATAAAATGTCTTTCCAATTTCAAAGGGAGGGATTCCATTATGAGAGGTTAATATAGTCGCTTTCCAAATATCCATTATAATGAACATTGTTATAATACATGGGAGCTGAATGGGCACTGCACATTCTTCCTGTAACTCATTCACCACCGAAGAGTTTTTGTAAGTACACTTCAAATTATTGGTGTAGTGCTTTTTAGAAGCTCTCTGGCAGACTACCAGACTGTTTTAGCTTTAAAAAGATATTACACTTGATGGAGGAGACTGGAGTGATCTTACATTGCACCAACAGAAATTACACATCACTATAAGTGACTTATAAGACAGAGACAGCTTGGACTGTGGTCTGAGTTGTTCCAATAGAACAGTAATTGAAGCTTTCATTGTTACTCTCCTATAAGTGTTAATTGATGTTCGCTGCAAATGTCAGACATGTCTGGTGTCAGTCCAGTGCATATGAGAAAATATAGGAAGCAGACTCTCAAAATGAAAGCTTAAGTGTCTATTGGCAGCTTCTTCATGATCTCCAGTTCAGTTCTGTCTCTAACTAATTACATGAAATCACAAATGTGGAGCTGAGTTACAAACATTACTAGTTATCTACTAGGCAAAACGCAAAGCATTACCAGAAAATTTGGGTTTTTAAGGAGAAAAAAAAAGTTGTTTGTGTTTAGTTCAAGGTAAAAATACCATAAAGGGAAATTTAACTTTAAAAGACCACACCAGTCTATCTTTGTTTTGTCACCATTAGCAGAGTTCGCCCCTGTCTTCTACAATAGTTGTTGTTAAACCTCAACCATGTGTATACTTAAGTGGATCTCAGTCTGTATTTTTAAACCCCATTCACTGCCATTCATGTTGAAACAGGGTATAGAAACACTGTAGCACTTTTGAAAGTTGCTACGAATGGGTAATTCACCCTTCAGAAGAGAGCGTCTGGGTTTATTTGGTCTAAAGTTCTGTACAAGTGCTGCCTTACTAGCTTGAATATTAGCGTGAAGAAAGATTTTGACACCGATGTTCTTTTTAACTTGCGCTGCCACATATTTTCAGCTACCCTCTGTAGTGTTTGTTAAATATGGAAAAAAATAAACACACACCATATCTCATAGATAAAGCTATTTTGGGAAACATGGATGGGGTTTATGTAACCTATGTGGTCGATGTTGACAAAGAACAATAACATGTAGTAACACTGGTGTGGTCCTTTTAAACATCAGTATTGACAGACTGCTACAGATGTATATTTCAGCAGTTGGCATCAAACTATGAAATTCAATTCAAGAAGATGTACAGACAGAATTGTTAGACTATCTATAGTTGTCAGGTAATGTAATTCCTTAGATAATGGGAAATTACTGTGTAGGGCTCCTCACTCATCTTCTGTTCTTTTGTAACTATTAACTGTTGGTTGTTAAGCAATTGTAATTGGCAGACCTTATACTTTGCATAAGAAGCAGGCTTTTTTTTTCTTCCCCCTGCTCCTTTTCAATCATGGATTGCACACATAAGTGGTAAATGACTTTTGAAGTTCTGCATTTGAGTGGAACAAACAGAAAATGAAATGTCATGAATTGCAAGTGGATAAAACTTAGGATTTACAAATGAAAGTCTAAAAAAAGACAACTACAATTTGGTGCATTTAAAGAGTCAGAATTCCTGTACAGTGTAAGCACATGTTTCACTTTGATCCATTGCGACAGATGCTAAATCTACGGCTTGCGAAATGAAATATTACTAAGATACTCTGCAGAAAAACGGATGACATGTTTATCTCTTTGACACAGAATGTGATTTTATCTTGTCAAGTGAGGAATATGAATGAGGATGTGGCTTGCTGATGTTGTTGCTAATCGAAAACAAGCAAATGCAAATGCTCCGGTGATTTTCTTACCCAACTACCATGAATGATTTATGACTCTGAGAGTGTAGTAAGGGCAGGGGTACTATCTGTGTAATCTGGCCTTACAGCCCAGATCCACTCACTGTAACACCATGTTGTTTTGTCCTTGAGCTGCAATTCTGACCAAAAAAACCCAAAAACAAGTTGGCAAAAAGCCTCTCAGTTAGAAAAGCACTGTCTTCGGATATAAATTTTAGTCTTTGATCTATTGCTTCATATATTCTGCGTCCCCACCTTGATTATTTGCAGTCCTCTTTTAGTAGTATGCACAGGATAAGAGTTGGGGTAGACAGACTTTTTCTCCTCTGCCCTTTTATGACTGCTTGCCATTTTCCCTGTGGACCTGTCACACAGTCTTCTCATAAAAGCATTGCTGTGGTCAAACAGTCAAAAAAACAACAACTACATCCTACTTTTCCCACACACGTTTTTTTGACTTTGGTGGGAAACATCATGAGGTCAAAGAAGAAAATGTGACTTTTCATAAGAATTTAGGACTCCCACAAACTCTTTGGGGTTTTATGTCATCCATATTGGTGAGAAAATACCCAGCTGCCCCCAAAAATACAGAGAAAATATGTGAAATATGTCACTCCTTTTAGGAACCTTGTCAACAGATTTGTCTCTTTTTTTACTATTTATTTTTAACTTAACTGTGCCATTCCTTAAAGTGAACACCAATTTACAGGTTGGCAAAGCAAAAGTGTACGTCTGACCAAATGTAATGTTACTAGTTTCCCTCCCCTGTGCCTGACCATAATGCAGAGAAATAAAACATCAGTCAGGGTTTCAGTTTATCTTCTTTTGCTGATTCAGAACTTCATTGCTAATCTACTTGTTGTTTCATTTTAAAAGTCCACTTGCTGTCATGTTGATGGATGACAAATGTTACGGGACCTGATTCGAACCGTGGATCTCAGTTTTGGTCTTGTGTCACAGGGTCTGGTTGGACCCATTGAGACTGTTACACGACACTACTCTAAACTACAGTAACATGACATGTTGGTCATATTTCAGCAGCCAAACATGGATATAGAGACAGAACCAGGCAGAGAGAGCAGTAGTTTAAATCAACGCACAGAGGAGCTTGGCACCTACACACAGCAGCCTAATACCTGCTTCATTGTGACTCAGTGCCTGACAAAAAAGACAGTTGGTTTAGCTGTATAAATGGCTTCATTACAGTCCCTTGTTGAAGGGCGTGCTGTGTTATTACCGTGCCAAATATTTTTTGAGATCAGAAATCCTCTTTTGCCAGTACGGCTGACGGAGCTTTTCTTAACACAGGATTTAGCAACTGGAGAAAAGCATTTTAAAGGTTTTCTGAACACGAAGACAGCATCTGTCATTCAGCGGCAATGACAGCACATTTGCCAACTTTTTCAACTTCTCCCTCCATTACAAAAGCAGCAGCACTTGGCCAGAAATTTCTGTTAAAGATTGCAAAGAGGTGATGTGCTTGGCAGACAGGGCAGTGCTTTAGGGGAATGACAACAGACAGTCAACTTCTACCAACTGTTTAAGTACAAGACAGAGGATGAGGAAGAACCTATGAGTTCAGTGTTCAGCATCACAATACTTTTACCATCCCCAAAATTCTAGATTCTTAGTATCACAATTTTATGTGAAAATTCAAACAGCAAGACTCCTTCTGTCTGCATGTCATGACAAAAGCTTTCACCCCAGAGAGGAATTCAACTGCAAATGGTGAATGGACTGCATTTGATAGCACTTTCCCAGTCTTTTGACCAGTCAAAGCACTTTATAACAAAGCATTTATCTGTGCACATGCACATTCATTCACTGAAAGTGGAGGCCTTCACACACATTCTCATCAGAAAGAGACACGTGCAAAATGAGCAAAGCATTACTGACACAAAACCGGTCCAAGGCCTTCATACAAAGTGATGCACAGACACACTCGGTCCAACATCATGGAAATGTCTGCAAAGGTAAATGGCCTTCATAA
This sequence comes from Naso thynnoides, assembly GCA_029783665.1. Classification (NCBI taxonomy): domain Eukaryota; kingdom Metazoa; phylum Chordata; class Actinopteri; order Acanthuriformes; family Acanthuridae; genus Naso; species Naso thynnoides. The sequence continues at coordinate 27,770,803 of JAQLOL010000001.1, forward strand.
TTGCTTTCTAAGGCTCAACAGTAATTTGGCATCATGTCATGGCTGTCATGGAGGAGCTGAACATCTCTCTGCAACGGAGGAACCAAACAGCATCTTGGATGTACACAATGTGACAAGACCAAAGGATCCAAGCTAAAAGATCTAACTGTACTTCAGACCATCTCAGACTGTCACGACTGACCTGCAGTTCAAGATCAAGATGCCTCATCATGTGTGTCTGGCATCGTCATTCTACTGGCCAAGACTACAGCATGCTGTACTTTGGTACTGTGGACAGGGCTGTACAGTGCGACATATATGACACACGTGCTACAAAAAAAATTGGTCTGTATGAAGCATTGATTGACCACCATGGCACTGGTGCCACAACTTCTTTTCCATGTGTATTTTTTTTTTCTCTTTGGAGCCGCTTGTGCATGTCAAGTGATTGTGTGAGGTGAATCAAAGGGCATCACTATTCTACTTGGTAGTTGTAATTCAACATCTGATTAACTATCATGTCCTGGCTGCGCAGTGTCCATAATTCATACACCAGTGCCCATAATTCCTTTGCGGCGTTGCTCTACTCTACCACGTCATTTCCACTTTTCCAATTAAAAATGAAACAAGCTACAGGATGGAAGAACATGAAGCGCTATTTTCAAGGGCTGAACCAAAAATGCCCTCAGGAGGAGGTAACATCTGACGTAATAGGAGCTACCCAAACTAAGTCTGTGTCTGAAGAGATGTCACCAAATGATAATGTTACACACAAAACAAAAGGTAAAATCTACAAATATAAGACATGTGACACACATCGCACGTCACACACTTACTTAACTTAGTACATGTTTAACAGTTAAACTGATGTTTGATGCTACAAATTTTGCTGAGGTTTACAGATTTCACCTTGGTATTTAACCATTATGTGTAAATAAATTTAAAAAAAAAAAGTTTATTTCAAAATTTTTGTTTCTGTTTTGTGTGTCCCGTATTCATTAATGTCCTTTGCCACTCACAAACTTTTGGTAAAGTGATGAACTGCACTACATTTTTAGAGGTGGTAACATGTTTTATATTCATGCTACAACTTTGTGGCCTGTGCTGCAAAACACCCCACCTCTGTACCACCAGTGTAATGTGCAAAAAAAGTTCATGTACAGCCCTGTTGGACGCTGCTATGGTGCAGTTGACTGAGCATTTCAACAACGACGTGCTTCAAAGGCTGCAAAGGTTACACATATTTATCTCTGGAAAGATTTATACAGTCCTAGATGAATATCCAGAGAGGAATGCAATGACTTATAGCCAGCTACATCTTTCTTGGAGACAATTTTTCTAGAGAGTTGAGGTCCTCTTGACATTGCTGTTGGTTGATACAGTGGAGTGAGAGTGAAGTTTCAGCACCATGAGACGTCCAATTACATGGCAGAAAACCCAGCTAAACGACATTGCTGTTTGCTGAAACAAAACTGTCGACGCCAAGTTGAGTTAAGCTATGAATGCCATGAGATTTTTTGGTAATATTCATGACACCTTTCCATTCTTGCCCTATGCTGCTTTGTGCGTTTACATACACTCACTGCATTTTTACAGCCAGAGAATAATGCATACAATACTGTAAACACCACTGATACTTACACCCAGATTCCATACATGAATACATAATCACTGATTGCAGTTATATAATATATTTATGTTCTGTGTCTGCTGGGTTCATTACAGATGTCAAAGGGAACTCATGTATATTTAATTCTTACTCTAAAGTCAAAAATTGTATTCACATGATATTTCTGATGTATATGGCAGTTGGGATGTCAGGATTAACCGATTTTACTATTAATCGCAATGATAAATGTCACGGTAGGATAATCGTAAGAATTTTGTAAGCTGCGGTATATCGCGTGACATGTCATTTATGCGGAGGCGTGGGAAATCCTTCACCAGTCCCAGCTGGAGTCACATCGTGTGTGTAGTCATAACTTACCCAGCAAGTTGAAAAGCATTAAATTTCAGGGGGAACTGATATTCCAGAGTAATATCCGCTAAAGAAATGCATTAAGGCAGCAGTGTATGATCGCTTCAGATTTCCAAAAAAATGACCAGGGTGTTGTGGTCAGTGACAGATATCCTATCTGCAGAGCTGCTGCCAGAAAGTTGCTGCTAAAGAATCCAACACGTCTAATGTGTCCTAACATAGTCGGCATGATCATTCATCCCTGCAAGCCAAGGTAAAAACCGGAATCATCTAAATGTATTGAACTGGCCCTCAATTGTGTAACTCTTCCGGAGCAATTAAAGTCATTGTAGTTGACAGACAAACAGACACTTACGAGGCAGGACAGGGGAGAGCAGGAGGAGGAGAAGGAGGGGCTTCCTCTCCCTTTTCTTCCTTTTGATAAAAAAAAGGTTTATTGGCATGAATATTTAGTGAATAATATTGCTAAAGCCAAAGATAATTATTTAAAACAATTTTAATTAGACAGTTCAACATACAGTATATCATCATCAGTTTTAGGCTATCCAGTTAGTTGTTTAAGTGTAGGCCTAATGTTTACTTTCTTATAAATAAGTCATCTTAATGGCTAATATGCAAGTCCAATATTTGTTTGGCTACATAAAATTATTTTTAAAAATTAATGGTAAAAGAGAAGAGAGATGGAGAGAATTCTGTTATAAATTATACAATTATATTCATTTGTAATGTAATCATATATATATGAGTGTGTATGTGTTTGTTTATAGTAGATAAAATATTATTGATAAATGTAAAAATCATAAAATTGTGATATTTTCTCTGACAGTAATCGTGATACCAAAATCTGACATCGTGACATTCATGGGCGATATTATCGGCTGATATTGAGCCATTGGAGATATATCTGTATGTAAATCCCATATTGGCCCTAGTATATGGACAAACTTCTGTTTTGCTTAAATAGTTGTAATATACATATATATATATATGTATTTTTTCCATGGAAAGTTCTTATATTGGCAATACTGGAAATCAGGACAGACTAAAAATAAGCGCAAAATGTAGTCTTGCAGCAAAGCCCACCACCATGGACACATCAGCATGCATGCCAAATGCTGGCCTGGCTAGTGTGTTAATTGTACTGTTTTATGCTCCAAATTCCACTTACACATACTGCTTTTTTAGGTGGTAAACATAACACAAACAGCTTTGATTATTCTATCTGTTTAGGGAGTAGGATGAAACAAAACAGAAGCTACAGCTGTAAAGCAACAGAGTAAATGCGAAGAGGATTTAAGAGATAAAGATTGCTTCCACTGGTGTTTGTGTTTAACTGGAAAATTTAAAGCAAACATAAAAAAGTGAAAAAGCAAACAAAAAGGAGGACCCTGTGGGCTTCATAGAAGTGACCATGTTTTTGAGAGAAATAAAGTGGACTTTCAGTCTCCAAGAATATCTTAGGATATAAGAACTGCAAACAGTTTTTTTTTGACATGTAATATTTATTTATCTTAAAACTCACTGCACCATGATTTGATCAATTAGACAAAAGCCATATCTTTAACATGTATAGATCTTGACATGACTTAACATTCCAACAGTACAAATACACAGTGGCTTGCAATAATAATTACATTGCAACTAATACTTGCAGTACAATTCTAAAGTGTCTGTTCATCTAGCAAGGCTTGCCAGCTAATCAGCATCTATGAAAATAAGCAGTCACGTATGAGAAATTCCGTGAAATCGTGTCCTCAGAGGAAGCATAAGATAAAAGTAACAACCCATGCAAACCTGAAAAGAAACTGCATGACCTGACGTCTCACCCAGCCATGATCAAATGCTTAGAGGAGGGCAAAAAGGCTTCATGCATGGGAACAACTGCTGTTGAGATGTACAAACGCACCTGCATGGGGTCTATAGATTTCCAATCTGTCTTTTTTTGACAGCAGTGTAGTCTGGCTAAGAGGTTTCACAGTCTGAAAGGCATGCACTTTTGCCTTAGAGTCACTCAGAAGATAACCACACCTCCACTTATTTTAGAGGAAGAGAGTGTCAAGAGGGATAAGGGGAGTTCAGATTTTATAGTGGTCACTGTGGAGGACAAGCAAATGCACAGAAGCTTCTTTTTGAAAGAATGGATCACGCAAAGGTGTTGGACAATAATTACCCGTGTCAGTTTGTCTGTCTTCATGAAGCTCATTCTGTAGCTTTGTCAGCCCACTTTGAAAAAAAGGTCCTGGCAGTATTACATTTCCAAAGGAACCTAAATACTTCAGACCTACTTAAAACACTTCAGGCTGCATAATCCAGCTGAGTAAGTGTGTAGAATTGCACTGAGTCCAATGTGCTTGATATTAGAGCCTTACGGTGCAGGGATTGTTTTTTTTTTATGCTCAGATTTGTCACTGTGGTTGTTGATAACATCAGGCTAGTCTCATCCACAGGAAACAGAAGTTGGGAATAAGCCTCTCATGGCAGACTGTTTCCATTGGCATGCTCCTTCCCTTCTGCTATCTTTGTGTTCCTATGAGAAGCACGCAAAATCTACATGCGAAAATGACAAATTTTGACAAATATTTGAATTGTGCAATAGGGCAGTCCTGTTGGTTCTTTTGGTGGATATCTGTAAAGAAATACAAAGAATATATTTAGAACATGCTGTGCAACAGAGACGTTCTTGCATGTTTTCCCACCAGTTATGGAAAAAGTTTCACATATCAAGCATGGCCCATCATCTGCAGTAAGCTAGCAAGGGTAAACAAAGACACAAGGCATTAAAATGCCATGGTTTTGTCCTTGTCCCCTTTGGTCACGAAATGAAAACCCTGCAGCCAATAGGAGTAGCTGCAGAGTATGCCGGACAAGATCCATACAGACAATAAAATAGCTGCTAGCAGTACTCTGTTGTGTACAGTTCTCCAGAAACATTCGTGGGCAAAGATCGAGGGAGAGCCACCCTGCAAACAGACATGTCTCCAGAGCAACTGGCGGGGCTTGTTGTGGACAAAGTCCATATGGTGATCCACTGATCAGAACAAATTAGCATTACCAACGCAGGCCCAACCCAAGAGTATTTTGCAGGGGCACCATTGCTGCATCATGGGCTTAGCACCACTCAAGATGATTGTGGTTGGTTTGAAGAAATAAAAACAAGCCGCAGCATTTTTTTCCCCCTATTCAAGGATTGCAACATGTTGAGCTTTCTCCAGCGCTGACACAGAGCCAACATAGTGTGGAGAGAGGTCTGGCTAAGCGAGACAAACTTTGTGCAAATTCTGAAGTTCTATGTCTGAGGTCTTTGGGGTGCCTTCAGGTGGCATTTTCCAGCAACACGTTAAGTGTATTAATGTACCTAAACATTTACACTCACAATGCAGCTGATTGTCTATGCAAAGATGTGGTTAAAAAGCATGTATAAATCTGGCTTTTGCATTTATGCTGGACAGTTTTCTGTTGACAGATGGCATGGTAAATGAAGATACCCAGAACACAGAGGCCCGTTTTCTACCTACACATCACCAACAGCTGTGGTTAATGGAACTGAAAATAACTGTCTTCATTAGGCTTTTAATTTGACAGTCCATGTTAAAATGTCTTCACTGCACTCTGACCAACACATAACATCCAGCTGTCAGGAAACATGGCCGGTAGTATTGAAGGCTGGTCAAGCATGTTGTTGACCTCAATGGAAGTGTTAATCTTACAGGAACAAAAACTCTTCTATGATGCATAAGCAGTCCTTCTCAGATTTGCATAAATACGTGAATAAAAATAAAAATTCACACTGTAAAGAGACTATTGCGAGCTTACACAGGCAGCGCTGCAACCAATTTCACAGTATGTGTATACTGTGTGTGGAAATGAATAACAATTGTTCACTTTTGTAAGGGCATGACCATCATGTTAAGAGTGTAGATTGTGTGTGTCATGTTCTATGGCACCATAATGCTGCTGAATACAAAAACAGAAAGAAATACCACAAACTCAGTATAGCTCCATGAAGGTTACTTTAATGACAAATGTTCTGACAGAATGTCTTCATCAGGGTATCTACCAAGCAAACATTGATCCATGAACGATTATGTAGAGCATTGGTCCATGGAGCAATGAACCAATGCTCTATATAATCAGTGCAAATGTTTGCTTGGTAGATACACTGATGAAGACGTTTTGTCGAGACGTTGGCAATTCAAGTAACCTTCATGGAGCAATGCTGAGTTTGTGGTATTTTTTTCTATTTTTGTATTTTGCTGCCAGTACCTGCACCTAACAACAGACTTGGTGTACGTTCGCTCACTCCCTTTTTGACCATAATGCTGCTGGCCGAGAGCAAGTCATTAAGATTTGCTTCGATCTCTTACGTTCTTTCTCTGTGTTACTGACCTGGAAATAATCACCTTCAAGATCAGAAAATCCCTCTCATCTCCTGTGTGGTGAAAGAGCGAGACTGACCTAATCATCTTTGATCCTTCGGCTTATGTACCTGAAACAATTCAAAGACCATTTTTTTGCATGAGACACTCACCTTATCATTATCTGATAAGGGAGACTTCATAATTTGCTCATTGTCTCATTAATGCTAATGAACTCCTCTCCAGTATGCATCACAGTATTGCAATGGGTTTAAATTTTGATGCACTTAAGCTGTAATTGGTCTGCATCCTGCTATGAGTGCATTCTCAAACTTTGAATTTTTTAGAAAATGGTCAATATAGGGCAGCACGGTGGCTTAGTGGTTAGCACTGTTGCATCACAGCAAGAAGGTCCTGGGTTTGATACCCAGCTGGGGTAGGAGCTTTCTGCATGGAGTTTGCATGTTCTCCCTGTGTCTGCGTAGGTTCCCTCTGGGTACACAGTCCAAAGACATGCAGCTTAGGTTAACTGGTGACTCTAAATTGCCCATGGTTGTGAATGTGAGCGTCAATGGTTGTTTGTCCCTATGTGTCAGCCCTGTGACGAAGTGGGTACACCCCTCTTTCACCCAATGTCAGCTGGGATTGGCTCGGGGGGGGGGGGGGGGGGGGGGGGGGGGGGGGGGGGGGGGGGGGGGGGGGGGGGGGGGGGGGGGGGGGGG
>JAQLOL010000001.1:27787135-27803392 GCA_029783665.1 Naso thynnoides
TGCACTTGTATTGTTTAAACAGTGTGTTTTGACTTTTAATTTTGCACGAAGAATGGTTTTAGGATGAGGGCTCGCTGATGTTTGGTAGAAATAAGAGTATCTCGGGTAGAGTTTGGGGTAGTGTTGCAGTAGTGCACTTTTGCATTCATGCTTTTAGTTTCGGAAAGGCTCAATATAAGACCCCGCCTTTCAACCTCTCACTGCAGGCCCATGCACAACACTTCAACATGTGGAGAAATCCAAAGCATGACAGACCTGCTGTGCTTCAGGTCGCTAAGCTTCAGTTGGAAAATTGGTGTTCAGGAAAGAAGTTATGCCAACTGTCGTTTCAAAGAGTAGCATTTGAATGTGCGTGTTAATCCAGATTAAACGTCTTTCTAACCTATTTAAACTGTTTCCGATGACCTGCAGTTCCAATCTGGGCCACAACTTAGCCATGTTTGTGTGAAGTTGTTAACAATTGATGAGTTGTTGCTTCTCAACCCTAAATACTTCACATACAAACTGAATGAACGCTATGCTGGAACACAAAAACCTGCTGTGCAAGCTTGTTGACGTCTGAGCCTGTGATTTTCAGGTGCTCCGGGATTTGTGCCCGACTGTGTTAAATATTTGGCTTTACTAAAAATTCCTCCTGTAACAACAAAATGACAGTTTGGGGGGGGTGGGTTGGTGTCACTGTATGTCTTTTTTGGGAGGTTAATACAGGAATCATTAAAAAAATATAGCAACGTTTATGCCATTTTCCACATGCAAACATGTAATTATTGCAGTGCAAAATATATATATTGTTGCTTTTGGCAGTGGCACCGGACACTTGTCAGTAGATTACAAATTCATGATCGGTTGAGTGGGTAAATCTCTGAAACTGGAGGCTGTGAAGCTACAACCTGGAAGGCTCCGAGAAGTCAGCCCGGTCCTTCAAAATAACAAGCAAAAACAAGTTTACCGCTTACAGCTACACTTCCTGATTTATTTAGAATTTTACAAAGCTCCCTGTGGATTTTTTTTTATTTTGGAAGAATAGTGAAGTTTAAAAGCATCAATACTGAGTTGGGAGAAAATGTGGGAGTTCTGGGCAGCACTTTGGTGCTACAGTATATCAATGTCGGAGTCTATAAAAATGTCAGAGTTTATAATTTTACAGCAATAACTTCAAATGGTTGGGTCAGTGTAACATCCATGCAGATATGCACAGAGAAAAGAAAATCTTGTGGCGCTATGGAGCGTAATGGCTAAAAAAAGATGCTAAGGGAAACTGAATGCTTAGTTGGTGTAAAGTGTTTTAGAGTAGATTTTTCCCATTAAGCCAGATCAGTGAGGATTTAACACCAAACTGTGTCATGTGCATGTGTTTTATGACCCGCTATTTCTGGAATTAAGTGTCCCAAAGGCAGCTGCTAACATGTGGCAGTGTTTTCCCCAAAAAACCTACACCAGCTTCCCCATAAGTCTGTCTCGGCAGGAAAAACTGCAACAGCCCAACGAAAAACAATTCTTTCAGAGAGCGTGAGTGGTCAGCTGTAAAGAGGCTGCTGCAGCTTGCACCCACCGCCACACGTGGAAGCCTGAAGGGCCTCAAGAGTCATTCTGACTTGTTTATGTCATGTTCAATCATAGTTATGGGGAGTTGGCACTTAAGTTAAATGTAGGGCTTATGAAAAGAAAAAATAAAATGTAGAGCCTCAGAAAACAAGACAAGGTTCTGTGCTCTTTGCTTCAAATCACATTTTTGTTTCTTTCTTTGTGAGAAATAAATCATAAACTAATAAGCAAGATGCATCTGTTAAAAATACCAGTATGCACTGAAGGAGCTGCACAAGGTTTATTTACCACTAACATCGACTGAAGAAACCAATGTCTTAAAACATCAAAGACTGTTTCTGAAGCTTGTTTAGAGCACATCTTGACTTTGTCATATTTGGCCGCCTCGATTCCATCATTACCCAAACCAGAAAGCATGTCAAGTTATGCCCAAAAATCTCTTTTCAGCTTTGACTCAATCTAGAAAATCATGAATGAGACTAGTTAGTCTGTTTCCATTTCCTGCAGTTGGGGATCACTTCAAAAATCTTTGACCCATAGAGAATTTTTATTTTTCTGAATATGGTGTCGTCTTCATTTCGTTTGCCTCAGTTTTCTCTGTCATTGGCATTGCTGAGCTACAAAGAAGTTCTTTTTGGCACAAAAAGAGACAATATGTCTTCTGTGCTGGGCTCTCTACACTGTCAAGAATTGATTTTAAAATCCCGCTGTTTGTGTTTTTAAGGCACTCAGCAGGATCTGTTTATATCTCAAATCTCTTAACCCATCAGATCCTCCCGAGATTTTTCAAGTGTCTTAAAGCTGCTGGTTGTTGCTGACTGAGTTGTGACCCTGGTGGGTTGATGGGTTTATCTTATGCAACCATGACTCCAAAAAAATTTGGGACTGATTTTAACCAAAAGTTGATGATCCATTTCCATATATTCTCAATTTAAAAAAAAACCCCTACATATTTTACAAAGTAAGACAATTTTTTGGAAACAGGGTTTTAAAAATAAAACCCTACATGGTTTTATACAGTATACCGTGTAAAACCTAAGTCAACACAATATTGGAAATACCAAACTAAAATGTCAATAGATTGGTGATGTGAGGTCTGTTTTTATGGTTCAGCTAATGAAAAAATAAATCCTTAAAGCTGCTCTAATCAATATTTTTCCAACTTGTCCTTGTTTTTGAAAGAGGTTGCTTATAGTGATGAACCCAGAGAGAATTGTCTGATTCTTGATTATTTTTATTTATTTTTTTTTTTGCCATTATTCATATCATTGTTCAGGTTTTATGTCCTGTAACATTGCTGTTTAGATCCACTCTTCTGGTTGCAAGCATCTTGTCCAGCAGCATGCAGCTGTTTTCAGCCTGTATCTATAATAAACCCTCTGTATGCTGCCAGCCCAAGTTAGCGTATAGCTGTCATATAGCTTAGCTTCTAACCGCTAAAGAACCAGATATTCCCTCAAGAGTTCTTGAAGACCAAAACATTTCTATATATAGTGCTTTTATCCAAAGCCCTTTACAGTATGTCATGCAAGGTGCTTGCTTGACCATCAGAATCAATTTGGAATTTAGTTTCTTGTGGGCAGAAAGAGCTGTGGATCAAACTTCCACAATATGAGACAAAGGTTTCAAAACAGGACACACCAAAGCAAAATGAGATACAATTTGTGTGTACAGCTCAGGGAGCTTAGGCTACAATGGTCACACTTTCAACCCCCACAAGAGAAAACGCCTCTCTGGGTCTTTAGTCGATTTGTTCATACAGTAATTGTTTTAACACGTTTATTGGTGACAAGACACCTATAAAAATAACCAGAACGGCCCTCAAAGGACAAAGTATTTGTGTAAAACAAATGTAAGCAGCTGTGGATATGGTGCTCTATTATTTAGTTTCTGACAGAAGGTGAGTGAGAGTGCATGAAAAATGGAAGCGAAGCAGCTTTATAAAAAGACAATGGCTGACTGGCAGCCAGATATGTATTAACTGTTAATTAACTGTTTCTCAGTGCAGTCACAAGGTAAAGAACTTCAGCGGTATCACTGAAGCGTAAAGTACGGAAGGAAAGTATGGATAAGATCAAATGTTAATGTTTGAGTCAAACAGTCACAGTCTATTGTTTTTGTAAAGGCGGCAGAACATTTTCTAAGTGACAGTTTGTCAGCTTAGATGAATGCATTTGTTCCCAGTGGAACCGTAATCTATATTTGAGGTTGTCACAGTGTTGCCACAAAGAGCGCAGCAGTTAATCTTTCATTAGCTGACACCTTTGTTCAGGGAACGCAGTGACTGATGATGGACAGCTTTTATTTAGAATAAACTCTTGAGGTTACCGAAGTGCAGAGCGTCCACTGTACAGGACTTGATGACGCAACTGATGTGTTTTCACTGTGAAATAATCACTACCTTACTTATCTGTACAATCAATCATACCATGACTCACTGAGCCACTTAGTTTGTAGCCACAGTCCAACTTAAAGCAACTTTAAACTGTGAAGTAAAGTCAAAACAAGGATAATTAATCCACATATAAGTAACAGAAACAGAGTTTTAATCCTCCAGTCAAGCTTTTTAAATTAAGACGTAAAATGAATTAAAGTTAAAATACTCTAACAAGCTTTTTTTTTTGTAATAATAAAATATGGAGGATGCTTTTACTGTCAGAACTCAACTTTCACTTTAACTGATCAAACATTATAAAAGAGCACCACCCTGTGGATCAGAGCAGCAATTACAAATGTAGAAATTATTCATGTCTGCTTTAATATTTTGCCCATTTCCTTCAGCATTTTTTAAATTTTATGTTGAAGAATAAGCGCATATTTTGCAGTATCTTGAAATATTCCTGAAGCCAAACAGATCCTGAACGAGAGCTACATTCAAGACAAAATATGTTATTGTCTACGACTCATTACAGCTTTAACCCACTTCATAATGCATTTACATTTGAATTTTTTAGGATAGTCAAAGGAGAAAGACTTACATTTTATTCAGCAGCAGTGTTATCATTAGTCATCATTTAGAATGAAGAATTAGAATTGGCTGGACACAAAAGCAAGTCAACATTATTGTTAATGTTATCACATGTCATTGAAAAGGCAGAGTATGTCAGTGAGTAACCCTCAGAACAGAGAAAACAGACAGTGTCCTCCAGCACAATGCTGACTGGTGCCACGTGAATGTGGAAACAAAAGTCTTTGTGTGCTACTTGAGTGTAACATCAGGATGTGCTGAAGATATTTTCTTTTTTAAATTTTATTCATTTTCTACAGCAGCGAGGGAATATGAAGAAGAAAGAGAACAACTGTCCCTGTGATTACGGTGAATGCCAGAGAACACAGAACTGATTGTGTTCAAAGTGTGTATAATTGTGTAAGCTGTGAACCACGTCCACCTTCTTTGCTTGGCAGTCATGCAGCATTTCCTGTGACCTTGCTTTACACAAGAGAATCCAAACTGATTTGGTGTATCTCAGTCATTTCACTCTCCAGTTTAATTACATGCAAAATCTGTCGTGTTTTGACTTTTTGTTCTCAGATGAGAGCCATTCCCTGCATTTTTTAACTGATGAAATGATTTATTACCTAGTGCTATATAGGTTTTCTCAACAGCAAACAAACTAAAAACGCTTTTTCTCGTTATATGAAGAAAATAAATGAATAAACGAAATAAATTGTTTAAAAGGCTTATACACAAGAATGGTGGCATAAACCTGCTTGCACCAAGTGTTGGCAAACCAGTTTCTAGTTTACGTTTGCATTATTGTCCTACATGGCAATGCCAAAGAAATGTGAAGTTTTTCAAGATGTCTACAAGATTGGCCTAAAATTAAACATCAACAATGTCCACAGTTACGCAGATATCTCAAAATTAACAGTACTAATCCCTTTTCCCGCTTGCTTCTGGGAGCAGGAGAACAGTCATCAAAGGTACAATGTGGCTAAATTACAGCTAGTTAGCTAGTGCTACTTAGCAGCGTGCTAACTTTATAGCCTTGTGTTTGTTCCAGTTTGTTTTACGATGTTAGCTGGTTTTTCTTCGTTTAAAGCACAATTTGTTCATTGCTGTACAAACTGTAGTAATTTTCTGCCCCTCTCACAGCTTCTAGTAAAGATAAGATAAAATAAGATGTGCCTTTATTGTCCTAGATGGGAAATTTGCTTTGGACTCTCTCCCACCACAATGCAGACATGAAAACACACATGCATAACACTTATTACTAGACAAATCTGTGTACATGGTTGTATATCAGTTGTGGTGCAAAGTTTGTGTATTAAATATTGCATAAAATATTGCACATATTAAAAATGTGAAAAAATAAAAATATTACACAAATGAATATTGCTCAGAAAGGGTAACCTCTCCTACTGTGTGTGAGTGTTGAGGAGCCTGATGAAGTTGGGCATGAATGAATGTTTTTAGTGATTCGGTCTGTTCTTAGTGACCCTGTATCTTCTTGCAGAGGGCAAAAGCTGGAACCCAGGGTGGAGTACGTGTAATGGGTCAAATGTAATTTTCTGGGCCTGTCTGATAACATGCTGCTTGTACAGTGCATGCAGGGGCGGGTGGTTTTTGACCCCAATTATTGTCATGGAAGTCCACACCAGACAGCAAATCCGTGACGACAACTGCACTGTCAGGTTACTATACCAAGCTGTAATACCATATTTATTGATACTCAGTGAAAATACATTCACCGTATGAAGTCTAAAACAAAGATTTTCAACATGGAACTTCCAACTGAGATAATTAGCGATGTAGGCCCTGTAACAGCAGACCTGTGAGATGGGTTTATTATTGATAACCACAGGTCTATGGACACCAGCAGCTGTCCGGTCAAACACCAACTCCTCAGTATTCCTCACGTTGAAGCTCTAGATCCTTTTTGTGGCATGACCATGTAAACTGCTCTCTCTGTGATAGGCCTGTGGGCTGCTTCTACTATGCAGCAGACTAAGAATCGCTGTATCATCAGAGAACTTAATAATAAAGTTCTCAGGGTGGACTCTTATGCAGTCATTGGCGTATCATGTGAAGAGCACTGGGGAGCTAACACAAACCTGCACCGGTGCTGATGGGCCTGTTGACTCTGACCTTCTGAGTGCGTTTGTCAGGCAGGAGAAGTACCATTTTAGAATGAAAGGATTTACATTCATCTGTTTCAGTTTGTGGACATGCAAATGTGGCTGCACGTTGTTAAAAGCTGAGCTTAAGTCCACAAACAGCACACATGCGTAAGCTTAGGGGTCTTCAAGGTGTTTGCTTACTAAGTGTGTGACACAGTTGATTGCGTCATCTGTGCCATGCCCCTGCTCATATGCTAACTGTAAAGGATCTAAAAGTACATCTACCTCCTTTCTAAGCAGTGACACCGTTATCCTCTCAAGATACTTCATGACAATAGATGTCAGAGCAACAGGCTGAAGTCGTTGTTGACCTTGGGACAGGGTTTTTTGGGAAAAAGTGTAATAATTGCTCTCTTCCAGAGGTTGAGAATGATGTGAGTCCACACATTTCTTGGAGATAGTGCACCATGCTGATGTCAGCTCCTCTGCACTCGTGTTCAGGACAAATACAAAGATACCATCTGGACCAGTGGCTTTTTTAGTGCATGTCTGCCTGAATAGTGTTTGGACACTGAGTGGGCTGATCACCGGCCTTGGATCTTGTTCTGTAATAGAGATTGTTTCTATAACATCCTTTTTTCAGCAGAGAAATCTTGGATTTTAAGTATCAAGTTGTTCAGCTCCTCTGCAAATTGCAGGTCACCCGAGATACTGAAAAGTTTTTTTAGCTGGGGTCATGCTGGTGACTGCTCTCATAAAGTCCCACAGTCTTCAGAGTTGGTAACGGCAAAGTTCTGTTCGATGATCTCTCTGTCACCTCATAGCTGCTTTGAGCGTATTATTGAGCTTCTTTTGTACAGTCCTGAATTGTATCCTGTCTCTTTTCTTAGTTATGTATGGTTTGTTATTAGGAAAGACAGTTATTTTCTTCCAGAGTTTGAAATTGTCCACACAGAATTTGATGTAATCAGTAGCAGTCTCAGCAGCAGTATCCACGTTCATCTAATGAAAGATATTCCACTCAGCAGAGAGGAAACATCCTCTAAGGGACCCGATGCTGTCTTCTGTCCAGACCTTTACAGTCTTGACTTGTGGCTTACTCCTTCTGAGAGCAGTTTTGTAGGTGGAGATAAGATGCTATACTATAGAACTGAACTGAAAAACTTTTTCTTCGACATTTCTTCGGCAGTGTGATGTACTTTGGGCATAAACTATCATCATGCTTGTGCACAAAGCCTATTATATACAGTCCTCCACAGATGTGACATCTGTAGGATTGTGCATGTGTGTGATAAAAATGCACTTTAAGTGTGGCCTTTTCATTTTTGCAGCGCATGGCAGCTCACTGCACACCTGTGCAATCATCATGCTGTTTAATCAGCATGTTGTTATGCCACACCTGTCAGATGGATGGATTATCCTGGCAAAGGAGAAATGCTCACAAACAAAAACAATAAAAGGAGCTCAAAAATTTGACAAGAGTAAGCTTTTGGTGTGCATGGAAAAAGTCTCACATCTTTTACTTCTACTCGTGAAAAATGGGCTCAGAGCTAAAGAGTTTATCTTATATTTTTGAGTGTGGATGCAGTGGGATATATATTTGCACTGAACTTTGCTTTACCTACTTCACTTTGCTCCAAAACTTGCCAAGTTCAACATCATTGTGACTGGGCAATACTTTGGTGCTTATCAAACTGCTGTTGAGTTTGCACAGTAATTTCCATTAGGGCTCTGTCTGCTTTAAATGTGGGCACAGCAGGAGGGAACAGATTTGCACATTATGGTAAATGTGGCACTTCAAAATTTCTCTTCATTCTGTGGTAATTAGCTGACCATTCAGAGTAATCATTGACATAATTATGTGCATCAGTCTCCTTCAATATCTGTAAATAGGACGTTATTACAGACATATCCTCTAGTGAAGGCAAGGGCAGCCAGACAGGGATCATGAATGTGTTGAAACCAAAATGTTGCCATATGGCAATAGTGAAATGCAAAGCTACATCACTAGCATGGCCAACAAATAAAGAAAAATATCAAATAAATCTAAAGTAAAGCACTGTGGTTACTTGCATTGGTGTCTCACAGACTGTTGACAATTCTTTTTGCCTGAGAATTAAACCATCTAAATGTATAAAATGGTGTCCAAGTCATTTAGCACACACACAAACACACACACAGTTTTGTTCCAGCCAGATGTATGGAAGTATGATATTGTTTGCCTTGTTATCACACGAATTCCCATCTCACCATGTTTAGAGTTTTTCTACATAGAAAAATGTAGAGCTTGCAACGTAATCCGTGATACATTTCGGATGCGGTTAGTCCACCTGACTATCAAGTTAATGGACAATAGAAATTATTTGCAGATTTTAATATCAAAGCTATGTGACTGCAGTCTTAGTTAGGTTTGTGACTGAAAACAATAGAGCTCTGTCTTATGAAAAAACAAAACAAGGAGTGCTTTCTGTGATAAAACACAAACCTTGAGAAAACACACAACCATGCCGTTGCACGGCAGCACACACACACTTCTTAAAGTGCTGGCTGGTGATCCATCTACTGAACAGAGATTTAACAACGTTGTGTGTTTTGATGAAGTGGGCAGGACTGCTGACTTCCTCTTTTCTGTCCACTTAGTTGGAACAAAGAGCCTTTGTAATGCCTCATCACTCCTGCTGAAGTAAAGCTCACAAACCACCATCAGTATGTGATGCTGGCTGAATTACATGACAGCTGCTCCGGGCAACTTTCTCTAACTATTTCTCTACCCACGTCAGCCGATGTGCCTGTGCCTGCTCAAGAGAGCCATGTTGGGGACCTGCCTGCCTTCAGAGGGTTCTGTTATGTAGGACCCTAGAGGGCCGTGCCTAAATTTTCTTGGTCCTGTCACAGCGACACAGTGGCAGACTGTCAGACAGCCAGCACTTTGCTGGAGTGTCCTCCAAATCTCCATAACAGGGAATTCAGGTTCCTTCCCCCTGGCATCTGAACAGTTCGGTGTTGTTTTCCGTGCGAAGAATGTGGTAACTCTGGTTAAGGTGTTTTTTTCACGGAATACTCAGGAATCTGTTGCCTACATTATAAACTCATTTAAGGGTTGTTCTGCTGATGAATTGTATGGCTGGGTCATGAGCTTTGCTTTTGTTTAGAATGAACCTAGAAGCAAGGAGATTTTGTCCATTTGAGACATGTTGAATTGAATGTAAATGAACTGTGCTGCTGAAATGTAGTTACTTGCAATTTTTTAATTTTCACAATTCAGCTCAACATGCAGCATGCTCTGTCCAGCAGGTTTAGGACCTAATAAATATCTTTTACAAGGTGCAAGTATCTGTATCTGTGAATTAAAGTCAAGACAGGAAAGTCCTGAATCAAGTCCAAAGTCAAGAGTGACAAGTCCCAAGTAAATTATCAAGTCCTAACTCTGAGTTTTGAATTTTAAACAAGTCATAATGTGCTCTTCACCAAATGTAATGGCATTTTGTCTCAGTTTGTAATTTCCTACCCAGAAATTTTGCATACTGCAGTTAATTTTTTGTTAACCTCCACTTTGCTTTTGTACATGCACGAACATATCTTTGGTATCATCAGGTGAGAGGCGGGGTACAAGCGGGACATGTTACCAGTCTGTTACAGGAGCAACACATACAAACAACCAGGTAATTCACTCTCAATGGTAATTTAAAGCCCTCTTTTCAAAATGTCATTTTTTAGAAAGTTGTTTTAACAGCAGAAGCTGGTGTACTTGCTGACATGTGAGCCCACAAGCCAAATACAAACATAGCTTAAGTTATGGAATCGCCTATAAGGTAACCCAGTTGGTCTTAATGGTATTTGTCTTTTCCAGTTTGTCTCTGAAGTAAGTTTCCAGTAACAAACACAGTGTTCCCACTGTGCCGCCATCCACAAAACAGAATCTGACAAAAACAATTACAAGTCACTGCAGTATTGTAACTGTGTTCTGCTGGTTAAAACTCCCATCGGCTGAATCTTCCCTACCAGTGCCGCAGCTGCAATTTGTCAGTCTTTATCATTTTGTCAAGCGGTGCGGCTCCAAGATGCTCGGATAAGCCTGCGTGTTTATGCCCTCCTGGCTCGGCTGTGGCTGTCTGACTGGAAGGCTGTGTTTCTGTTGCAGCCTGAGCTCTTCCTGCGGTCATTCATCATCCCTTCTTTGTTTCTGGTGTCAAATGATGTGTTTAAAAATACAGTTATAGACGAAATTGGCTGCCAGAATCCATACATGTTAGACCTTACCTTACAGTTCCATGTTTCCAAATCCAACTAATCGAAACAATGATAGTTATTAGATTATCAGTGATATAAAATCAATCAAATGTGTTTTCCAATTTTATATTTATTTTTCGTCAACAGTTACTTTTGGACTTTGTCACATACAAATCATGTCAATTATGGGATGAAGCCATGTCATATTTTCACTGATATTAATGTTTGTTCCTGTTCTTGATTTGTGCCTTAATTAGAGAAAATTAAAAAATTTCTCCTCTTTTTAAAAAATTTATTTTATTTATTTTAAACTAATAGGAGATGGGGAAGATTGGCACTTGATGTTGAAGTCCAGATGTGCATTTACAGCCTCAATCATCTGATGATATCAGAATATGTTGAAGATTGGAGGTTAAGCTGTAGAGGAAAGACTAACCTTTCCAAAAAATGTCACTCTGCACTTCACATATTTTCATTTTAAATTCAAACAGTTTAGCTTTATGCTGTATGTCTGTGTCCCTTGTTTGCGTCTGACATACCAACAGCAATGTGCTGTTAATACTGTTGATTCTGCAGCATTTTGCTTATTCAGGTCATACAGCAGCTGTGAAACAGAAATGGTGCCGCAGTACCTACCTGAGAGGGTTCAGCAGTTTGAGAAAAAAACAAAATGCACAACATTCTGCAGGAAACTTGTTTTTTTGTTGTTGTTTTTTTTTAAAGTGTATTCTTCACAGAGGTAGTCACTTCACTGCATCTTGTGCTTTTGATCCTACCACTGGAAAATATTGTCTCTAAGGTTCGTTGCTGTGGTCAGTGGAGACTTTACCTGCAGTTTATGAAACCACCTGAAGATGGGAGTAAAAATCCACCAGTGAGTTTTCAAGGTGGATCGCCTCTGACTGATGAGCAGTGGTAAACATCCCACCTCCCAAACTCTAAGCTTGTTTTCTTGCAGTACTTCAATGTCCCCTCCCCTCTACAGTAATATATTAGGGACACAGACCCCAAAAACCCATGTAATGGCACAACAGTGTGAAAATACCATAACCAATGTGTGGATAAAATGAGAAGTTGAGTGATTTTCTTATCTATTTTTGGATCATACAATCGCTCTACCAAGAGGGACACCTCATTCCAGTGCAAAGTCGTTGCTCAAATCAATATTATATGCATTCACAAATTCAATCTCACAATTCTAACGTCTATGGAATGGCTCTAATTTGTATTTCATAGCGTGACAGATGAGAATCTTGGTGTCTGTCTTGTTACAGTTTACATTTTGAAATTGAACTGCTAGATAATGTTACAATATGCAAACTGAAAATGTAGTTTCAACAAATATACAGGGCTTAAACAAAAAATGTTGTGTATTTTGATAGGTTCAGTATATTTTAATGAGTTTCTAATGAAAACAATCGCCAAGAATGCATGGTGCTGAACAGAAGTTTCCGTAAACCTTGTGGCAAAATATTGCACGTATAATACAACCGCCTTAACATTCGTGTCACCTTCTATTCAGGCTGTTAGCAATTTGTCTTTGTGGCAGGACTGACGTGTTAAGAATTTCAGAACAATGGTCTATATATCTAGTATTTCACCGATATAGTCCAGTATTTGTCCTGAGGGGTCGTTTTGTAAAGGCCAGAGCCTCCAATGAGAGCACGAGAGGGTAAAATGGTCCCAGCAGTGGTCATTTAATAGTACAAAACCAACTGAAAATTGAACAGAAGAATCTTCTAACGGAAAACCTTGGGGTTACCACATGCTGAGGTTGCAGAACCTAGAAATCTATATGTTCATAGATCTCTGAATGATTAGCTTCTTTTGCTGCAGCTACGCCTCACAGAGTAGAGCAACAATCGGCCCGCGGCAAAAGGCTATTTTTGTTTTGCTTTTTTATTTTCCTGGCCATAAGAACTGAGACATGGAATAAGTTGGGAATGGGAAACTACTGCCAGGTTTTATATCTCAGCCTAGCAATGCAACCACAAGAGGTTAAGCATTCCATGTTGGCCTTGTGACTGTGGGAGTACATCTGTGCTGCCAGCCTATTATGGTTTAATGTAAACATCCTTTTCACATAAGACCCATCCCACTCTCAAGAAGGTCAACATACATGTTTTTCCTACATGTGAATAAAACTTGAGTGCTGAAGATAAAGTCAAACCTATCAACCCGTCGCCCTCTCCTATATATTCCTCCTACGCTTGTGAAAACACTTCATATTGTTTGTTTTCTGTGTCCTTGGCCGCTCTCGGTCAAAAGTAATCTTTCCTTTACACAGCAGTGAAGTTGTATCTGTTATCATAATGTGATCTAACGCAAGTTTATACTTTATTTATGTTATCATACAATCCGTGAGTTTGAAGTAAGGAGGGTCAGAAGCATTAAATCCCTGTGTGTCCGCATCAGTGATCACCTCACCTGGACTACTGGTTAAAAAAAAAGCACAGCAGCATCCGTATTCTCTTAGAAGACGGAGGAAATCGGTCAGCCGCTGAGGATTCTCAGCAGCTTCTACAGTTGCATCATAGAGCCTCTTGATCAGTTGCATCACAGTGTGGGAGGGGAACTTCACCGCCTTGGACCCAAAATGCCTACAGAGGGTTGCGAAGTCCGCTGAGCAGATCGTCAGGGCGCCGCTGCCATCTCTGCAGGAAATCAACCACCAGAGAATCCACAGAAGAGCCTGCCGCATCATCAAAGACATCACACACACCCCCAACACAAGTTTCCCACACTTACGCCCTCTGGCACAAGGTTCAGATGTGTGAAATGCAGGACCTCTAAGCTGAGGGACAGTTTGTATCTTCAGGCCATCGCACTGATCAACAGATGAATCCACTGCACATACCGCACAGCTTCAAACACTTAATTTTTACCTTGAGTTCTTCATTTTGCTTACATTAGTATATTTTAACTTTAAGTTTTTTGCTTTTCAAACTTTGCGTTTCCTTGTGAAACAGCATTCAGAAAAAGGAAGGCAAATGAGGAAATTAATGAAAAAGGAAAACATATTTTTATAAGTTGATCATATGTCTTCGCCACAGGTCTTCCATTCCAAGAAATCAGATGCATTAAACTGTGTTGATGTATAACTAAGCGTACTCGGCTGCAAGTTGCTCTTCATAAAATCGTCAACTAAAGCCCTAAAATATAAAGAATAATCCACAATTAACTATGTGTGATTATACCTAATTAATCATAATAGTTTTCTTTTAAAAATCACATGGGTAAACGGTTTGTTGAAAGCGCTGTTAAGCAGTTTTTTCTTGACTAAGAGGATGCAGGGTAAGCAGCTCACTGGCACAACCCTACAGACTCACAATAAACGGAGGCTCAATCCCACACAAATGCTCCTCTCTAGTGGCAGCATCACCATGGTGTAAGGCCAAGGCTCAGCTCCGGGGGTCTTGCTGGAACATTACAATGGATTGGAGTGAACAAAGCTGGACTAGAATTACTGGGTTTTCTGTTCTGGTTTAAAACGTGCGACGATTTGAAATGGTCTCTACAGTGTTTTTACAGTCATACTAATTTATAGCTGCTCTGCCACTACACATGGACATCCTGCTGCTGTCTCACTGCTAAAAATGGGTGTCCTGGCTTCTTACGACTGCATCTTGTGGGTGTTCTGCCAGTTTATCGGCTTTAAATGTGGGTGTCCTGGCATCTTGCCTCTGATTGTGGGTGTCCTGCTACTGACTGTGGTCGTTCTGCACTGTGGCCCCTTGCTCAGACAACTATAGGGGTTTTCGGACCAAACAGTTCTAGGAACTTTTTTGAGATGAACTGTCCACTTGTTTAGTTCCCAAGGAGCTCCTACCTTGACGGGCTTTTGTTTCTGTTCCAATAAGAACACCTAGCTACCTAAACTGGCCCACAGTTGCTACACCGACATCCATTCCACGCAACTTACAACAAGAACAACAACAAATGTAGGCTACCACATTTTGCTCCATGCTTTTGTCTACTATATGGCAATGATGTGCTATTACTCTCATACTGAACACTGTTAAATCTCAGAGAGGAGACACAAAACGGCGATGATCCCATTATGGGCTCTGGTTTGTGATATGTGTCATCTTGTTAATACATCTGTGAGGTTTTTAAAGACGACGTTTGCCGACACTGATTCCTGAGTTCAACTAATTAACGTACACTTGCATCACTCTTGTTCATTGTGTGCTATGGAAGTACCTACTCTGGAGTTGGAGCCAAAAATGTTCCTCATCCCGTCGTTCGTTCCTGCAGTGTGGATGCAATAAAATGGGAGATTTTCAGAACTAAGTTACAGAAGTATGAAATAGTTCCTGCAGTCCGAAAAAAAAAAAAAAAAAACATCTTGTGTTTAGCTGCCTCACAGTTATTAGCACTGATGTAGTGGGATTGGTGCTTCACAATCAAAAGGCTTCTTAAATTAATCAAAGATTTTCTCTGGTTTTAATTTGAAGATTCGGTGTTAATTCAAATCAACCTCCTGAACTCAGACCTCTCATTTAAGCTCTAGTACAATGTCATCTTAATTTCATAGACTGTTTATGTCAATCTGAAAAAAAAAAATCAGTCAAAGTTAGCTATATTATAATGGTTTATTAGCTAAAAATGTTGCAGATGTTAGATTTGGAGTTTTTGACACATAATGCTTTAAATACGAGGCTCAAATATTCAGGAACTCAGCATTGGCTTCATGTGTGGGCTGAAACAATGCTCTCAACATATTTTAGCAGCTTTGGAACAGAGCTCCTGTGGCATGATTTACAGCATCCACGGGCCAGTATGTTTGCTTTTTGTCCAGAGAAACAACTCAATGCCTCATTCACCCGATTCAGTTCTGGATTCAGCAGCAGGACCTTTGAATGAATTACAATCCTCCTCAAATAAGGCCAAAATGATGACATAATTCAATCATTGTAGTTGTTGTGATGTGTTACATTTACGTTTGTTAGCAGATGTTTTGCTTTGAGGCTGAGGGCTGGGCTCTAAGCTCGTATCAAGCTGTTGCTATGGACAGAATTGACTGATTTGCTTGCTTTATTTGCTGAATCTCGCCTTCTATGCAAATGGTTTAAAAAGTGAGGCCTTGGACCTTAAGGAGTTTCTGAGTGGAGTCCCAGAGGGTTTTCTGCAGAATGAGAAATACATAAATTATTGTTAATCTAATGATTTGATATCTGGTGAAATATTTGTTTTTGCCTTATGATTCTCCCTCTACCAGAAAATCTTTTCAGTTTCACATCTTACAACAAAGATATGGTTTAATTTAGCTTTAAAGTACAAAACCTGATGCTTCACTTATGTTTTTATGTTTACATAAATAGATTTTAAAGTAACTGTATGAAGGATTAATAATAATAATAATAATAATGATGATGATGATGATGATGATGATGATGATGATGATGATGATAATAATAA
>JAQLOL010000001.1:27803492-27824440 GCA_029783665.1 Naso thynnoides
TTAAAGTCACTTTATGAAGGATTAATAATAATAATAATAATAATAATGATAATAATAATAATAATAATAATAATAATAATAATAATAATAATAACAATAATAATAAAGAACTAGTGCCACATATAAAATGCAAAACCAACACACACAGGTGTGTATGCAGAGAATATCAGTGACTTGCTGATGTTGAAAGGTAATTTAGAGAGCTAATTATTGAACATCAAACAACAATTATTGTGTAATTTGTTGTTTTTTGTGCTCTAGCAGCAAAACAATCAATTAGCACAGCTTTAAACTAAATATAAAATGGTCTTCGTAGAACCTTTGTTGCACATCTTAATGTATTAGTGTCATTTCTTTCTACGAATTTCCTTTATTCTTTGGGTACAGTTGGTAATAGCCGGTTGCTAAGGGGTAAGAACAAAAGCTATTTTCATTGGTTGCTGAGTATCAGGTAGCCTAAGATTATTTTAGAAGTGACATGACCATCATATCACATATATGCTGAACAACTACCTTAACTATTGACCAACAGCAGCTGTGTGGGGATTTGTGTAGTGACATTAGGGGTGTTTCAGTATCTCTGTTCATTTGTTCCGAATGCATGTTGACAGACTTAACACTACAGACATGATGTTCAAAGCTTATTTCAGCATCAGTTCTGTGAAGGCACATTTTCACACTCCTGCAATGAGAGAATGAACCAACTGACAGCGAAGTGCCTTAAGCTTCAGCTTTGCTGCCAGATTTCCCTCTTTCTTGTATTCTCTTTCCCTTTCCGCACAAAATGCTGAATGGCACTGAAGAAGTGAGAATGGAAATTTGCAAGGGAATGCCGATTTTTTTTCTTCTCACGCAAACCCTGTGTAAACATACATAATAGACTATGGAGATTTCACTTGTGCTAACTCATCTTCCTTAGCCTAATATTCATGCACAGGAGAGACAGAAGCGGAATGAGGAGCATCTTTGCAGGAATCTAACAGTTGTCAAAAAGCAGCATCATCGCTGACAGGCTATTATTTTAGCTATAGCTCAGAACCAGATCTTGATTTACTTAAGCAACTGTCAGTCACTGTCACTGTCCATGCATATGTTATTGCAGACATGGAGAAGTTGCCTGCTGGGACCTTTGTAGCCTGACAGAAAAGACGGAATCTTTTGACCAGAAGGCAAAATGAGCTGATTTCTGGATGAGGGAAAAGTGAACTCAAAGTAAGAAGTGCTCTTTAGAGAGACAATTAAAGGTCCAGTCATAGCCGGCCCGTCCATTAAGCCGTATAGACCACCGCCTGGGGCCCTGAAAGGGTTGGAGGTCAATCCATGGTTTAAAAAAAGAAAAAACATTAAAAAGGAAAAAAAAAATACAATTATCTCCACTTTTCTCAACGTTCCATACCGAGAGAAACACTGTGACTTGTGAAACAAGGTGTCTGCAAAGATGATTGAGGGCTGTGCGATGAATCAACTAATTTCATCACCTGACTGTGTTTTGTGCTGCACACATGGACTGGTGTTAATGGTACTGTTATTAACAAGTTTGACGTTTGCATTTGCAGTGAGCTAACAATAGAGCCAACAGCTCAGATCATGTTACCAGCATAAGACCCACCGTAATGTTACTCGTCTCATTTCTCCGTCAGCTCTTCTTGTCAGCTCCTCCAACTTAAGTTAAATATTTTATTTCACTTTTTTCTGACCAGACGGACAGCAACCTATGTCATTATCTTACAGCTTGTGGAAAACTAATAGCAGCCACCACTTGTCTTTTCTGAGCCTGAAGCCTTTTTAAGATCTTGCCAAGGGCCCGGCAGACCCACGGGTCGGCCCTGGGTCCAGTGTTAAGGATTTAGATTGATCTACACGCAGAAATATGATATTCTAGTTTGTGTTATATTTTAAACATTATGATTTAATTGGTACTTATTCCCTGAAATTAAGAATGGTTGTGTTTTAATCACCTTAGAATGAGCCCTTTATGTCGTCACAGAAGCTGGATCTCATCTAAGGAATGCGACATTTTGAATGTTTCGAAAGAAAAACAAACCAAACACCAATTGGATAAATGGCATGTCACATTTTTAACAGCCACTCTTGTGTCTCCTATAAACTCGGTGAGATATGCAGCCTCACCTACACTTGAGGTTAACCAGTTTACATAGTGCAGCTCTTAGTGGAACATATACTATTTATTTCAGCTCCACAGGTGAATGTGCTTTAAATGTAAAATGTAAAATGCAAAGTAAGAAAATCTCCAGTGCAGGCTGGACTGGATAGATTTAGAATAGATAAATTGTTTAAAAAGAAAGTAAAACCATCTGTACTCATGGTCCTTTATGCTGGATTTCGAGAAAAGAATGCATGACTTCAAGGGCTCAAAAACTCTTTATATATATTTTGACAGCCGGTGGGAGAACTCTGCCTTTACTTCACTTTCGAAAAGCCCTTTTATTTTACCAATATACTTCTATTCTAGTGAAAACCCATACAGAAATAACACATTCTGTGTAACCTCAGACCTCACTATGACAAATTAAGCCAGCACAGTTTATTTCTGTAGCACATTTATGCACAGTTGCAGTTAAAAGAGCTTTTTCAGATTGCTAAATACATTAGACATGTTAAAAATCATTACATGACCAGTTATATTTGTCTTGCCTACCTTAACCTGTTCAAACCTCAGGTGTGTCACCAAGCATTTTGGAAGAAGAGCTAATCAGTCAGAATCTTCACCGTGCAAAAGGTGTAAAACTCAAAGCGGTCCAAGAAAAAATAGAAACACAACTGCCCCAGCACCAATATGAACATACACTTTATATCAACAAATACAGTACAGACAGAGGTGGGAAGTAACAGTTTTCTGACATCTGTACTACTTTACTTGAGTATTTAATTTTCGGACAACTTTTTAGTTTTCCTCCCTACATTTGAACACAAATATCTGTATTTTTCTACCCATTATATTTTCAAAACAGGCTTGTTACTGTGAATGCTTTTGCCTCTATGGCTATGCTAGGGACGCTTTACCAACCCCAAATGTCACTATTTGACATTCTGGGAATGAGACTCAACAATCAGCTCATTTTCTGCTGCATTAAGGAACAGCTAAAAAAAATTCCACTAGTTCTACCTTTAAGTTTAATGGTCTTTGAATTGTTTTAATTTGATGTGAGCTTCAAGATTTAAGATTAAAAAAAAAAAAAGCTTTGCATAGAAATGGTCAGTAGAAAACTTTGAGTACATTTCAGAACCTGTACTTTCTTATTTTTACTTGAGTTAAGAATTTGAGTGAGTACTTCTACTTTTACCAGTGTCACTTTTACGCAAGTATTTGTACTTCTGGTTGAACGAAGAATGTGCGTACTCTTACCACCTCTGAATACACAACAACTCACGGTTAAATACTTATATATAATATCGGCAATTTATCACACCGTCGCATCTTTCTGGCTCATGTAAACCAAAGCTACAGAACAGAACAATCCTCTCTTATTGACTTTCTCCTTGATTGTGCTGCATTACTCCAACATTCATCATTCCCTCCACAGTGACCACACTGGGAATAAAAAGCTGCGAACTTCATACTTTTTACGTCATGGCCAAATTGTTGAAAATTGCCTGGAAAAGATTTTTGTTGCATCACTCTGGATGTTTATGACTTGGACTTTGCTTTTAGGCATTAAGAGAAGACTGGAAAAAGCTCAAGAAGAAAAATATGCACTTATAATACTGTTTTAATGTGCCTCATGGTGCTTCACGGCTGCATCTTTAATTTTTTTCCTTTTAATGTCACTAACTTCACCAGAATTATGTGATTTAAAATGGTTCAGACTGTGGGAAGGCAACTGGGAGTGTCTGACATCTGAAATGACTTTGTGTGGAAATGCAAAGGAATGAGTTTGTCCAGTGCTCAGCTGGCACGAGCAGCGGGATCTTTTCTGTTTGCAAAATTGCTTTAATGAGTGAAAACATCCAAAGAAAATCTCCTTTTGATGTTGTGACGCACTTTGACTGTGCAACTGTTCTACAAACATAGGAGAGTGTACAAAACATGTTTTCTTCCATGCAGAATTCATAAGAAAACATTTAACACCATTTCCTTCTGACTAGATAAAAACATCAGGATTTTGGTTTGATCAGAATTCAAATGAAGCATTCATAAACAAAATAATCAAATAAACTGACGCAGCATTAAGGCTCAGCTTTTGGGATTTATCCGAATGTAATCTTGCATAATATCAACAATTAATGCTCATTTTAAGCTAATTATTGTTCATTATGATAAGATGCTCAACAGGTTGGCTCACTGCACTGGGACTGGAAGTTTCTGGCTGATGTGATCCATGATTGAGACAGATTACGAAGGTCCACAGAGGACGATCTCCCCGGTAACCAAGGCACGCTGCGGTCCAGCAGCCTCATTACCAGGTCACCATGGAATTCCATGCATGAACTTGTAATTATACAACGTAAATGGGTGGAAATCTTTCAGTATGGAAAATGGTTTACAAGTGGGTTACAATAGACTCCAAACTCTATTAAAGCTGTAATGGAAATCATTTATCATGCCTATAGTGTGTGACCTCCACCTTTTTGTATGGACTACTTAAGATTCTGCCTGTATAACATCGCCTGGAGTCTCTGTTGGAACATCCTCTCAGTTCCCAACATTTTGTTCTTGAGCCGCTCTTACTCTCCTCACATTAACCTTGAATTTCAAAGTGATTCGTAAGGCAGGTAAGGCCACGGATGGGATGATTTTATTACTACACATTTTTATTTGTGTCCTATTGTGGATGATTTGAAGAATGAGAGCTGAATGTTGGATTTTACAACATCTGTTTCACTAAGAAAAAAATTATACCTGAGAAGAGATTTGCATCAGCTTTTCTACCAGTAAGTGGATTTTATTCACATGCAATTTTTTTTTTTTGACAATATGTACTCTGAGACTGTGCAAATTTATTTCCCATGGCAGGTCATCATGAGCAATGTTAAAGTTTCTTTTACTGTCAAACATTTATTTTACCAAATTAAACACAAATTATTTTATCCAAATAATAACTGCTCAGTATTATTTAGATGAAGTTTGGATGGATGGATGGATGGATTGCTAAATCACATTGGCTATTACTTATTATTACCCAAATGTAAAACAACTGTTGCAGCGAGTTTCAACCAAATTGACCATATAACTCAGGTAGGAATTTTGTTAATCTGAACTATTATTTAAAACATAAATGAACAAACAATATTTTTTTATCATCTTTACTGACTCCGTCCAAAATCTAATAGCGAGCAAGTTGTCTCCTCTCCACTATTCAACTCTTTTTTTCAGGATTTTATTTTATTTTAATATTTAAATTTTAATTTTTGTTTCATTTCCTGTGATGGCATATTCAGTTTTTGCTTTTGAAAATACTTTTCAACCACTTTATTCCACAAAAGGTTTCAATTTAGCCACTTGCAGCACCTTTTAAAATCCACATTTTTTAAACATTCATTTTATTTGACACATTATTTAAAAAAGTAATTGAAAGAGACACGTTGATAAGAATTGGAGTTATAGCTTATTATTTTGGCTTGTGATTATTCTCTGCTGGAGGTTAAGGATTCTCATTTTCACTGTTCATTCACACTTCAACAATGTAGCCTGCTCTCTGCTCTAAGATCAGTGCTTCATTACTAATTACAGTTGAAGTCTGTTTGTGTCTTATTTTGGCTGAACTGTGACTTTTCTGCGACTGAACTGAGTGTTTTTTCCACAGCGAGGACCTGAGCCGCCCACTCTTTCCCTTCGTGTTTTTTTTTATTTTCTATTTTGTATCTCCACCTATCAGACCGCAGGTAGTAAAGAGGCAGAACAAAATGAATGGAGTGATGTTTTTGTTGTTGGAGGAACAACCGGCAACTAAACAATGGCAAGGATGCCTCTCACCAGTAGCTGAAGCTGCATGGGCGCTGACATCATATCACTCCCACATCTCCCTCACTTGATTTCAGCCCCACCCGCTCCTCTCCATTAGCAAGTCGGTCCGTGTCCCTGCGTTATTTAAAGCCAGAGATCCTCTCTCTCTCGCCGAGCCACTGTGTTGCATCTGTCTGCCTCGCTGCTTGTGTGTCTGGGTGGGTGTGTGTGTGTGTGTGTGTGTGTGTGCGACAGAGAGAGAGAGAGAGAGAGAGAGAGAGAGAGAGAGTGCGCTAAAAAAACCCAGGCAGCCAGTGGGAGAGCTAGAGAGCGGGGAGAGAGACACGGGGGAAAGGCAAAAAGCATCTGAGAAGGGAGAAGGAACGGGAGTGTGAGACAGTGAGACAGCTATGAAATTCATCCAAGCTCTTTGCTTATTGCTTCTCTGTCCAGCTTTGAGCATCAACACCAGGTAAGAGAAAAATAAAGAGATGTTCTTTGGGCAGTTTTACCCTGTGAGAGACTCTGAAACAAAAGGGGGTATAGGTCCAGAGGATACAATGATACAATGGGCAATCTTAGATTACTAAGATCTGTTCAGGTCTGTTCCGTCCTGCCAAATGCTGAAGCCTTAATTCGTCCTGGCAGAGTCTCTCTCTCTCTCTCTCTCTCTCTGCTAAGCATGTTGGGGATGCAAGGACTTAAAAGAAGGGAGGAAGAGCTTATCTGTTGAAGTAGGCTATTATCTTTCTCAGTTCTGGGCAGGCTGAGAGACAGTTGTCCTTTTGTGGCGGTGTAGCCTAATTCACTGAACGCGATGCCTCCTGAACAGTGGTGACATTGCTTTTTGGGACTTTTGCTGCCCGCTGGTCTGGGAGGGAGCAAGTTGAAGTCAGGGGAAACTGCGAGAAAGGACAAGGCTACTTGTGTTGCAGTGTATTGAAAAAGAGCAGGTGTGTGTGCCTCTGTTTGTGTGTGTGTGTGTGTGTGTGTGTGTGTGTGCGATGTAAGGCTTTGGAGGAAGCTGAAGGGAGAGTGATGGGCAGAGAGAATGAATAACAGAAGAACGCGTGTAGAGGGAGAGTTTTGATGATTAATTAAATCATTGATAAAATCGTCCTTCTTCTCCGCCAGTGCCGACACCGCTGCCTTAATGAGAGCCGCGAGAGGAAATTCAGGGCTTTGACTATACCATGGAGACATCACACGCAGGCAGGCATGCATTATAAAACTTGCCTCTCCTCGTTCCCCTCAGTGCCCACAAACATCTTGATACTGTTGTCATCTGTTCTTTAGTTGTGTGCAGTTGCTGAGGACTGCATGCAGAGGGAGAGAGATGGCTTTGAAACTCATTGTTTTGTTGGATCAACAAAATATGTGTGATGCTGTACACACAAACTGCTGCTGTGAGTGACTCCTTTTGCCTCAGGAGTTAAAACAGACTTTTAGTGAGAAGAGGTGAAGGTTGTGCCTCCATCCGACAAATCTGTCCATACCAGAGAGGTGCACTGATGATGTATGAGTCATATTACTAGGGGCTGTATTGATGTATTAACCTATACCATTTAGTAGTCAGCAAATTAGCACTCCCACCCCCGTAACACACCCCCAATTTTAATACTCATACAAAGGAAATGCATGCATAACCTTCAGGCAGCAGCTTCTGAAAAATGTAATCTATTTCATCGCAGTTTTTTCAATTTGCAAACAGATAGGCTTTTTTTCTTTTTTCCTTTTAAGCTATGAAACTAAAAACAACGTGGTTAGGCTTGTATTAAAATACAGTTTTTGTCTCTTGGTTTATTTTGGAATATCTTTTAGGTGCTAATTGGAGAGGGAGGCATTACGGTGGTAATTTGGCCGGTCAGCACAGATTGTGTGCTACCTCTTCAGGGCGAATGTCATGTAAAGTAATTACCAGAACATTGATATAATCACTGTTTTATTACATAGTTTGTTCCTAAAGTAGGCTTTGTCATGTCAAAAGGCAGAGGGATTTTTGAAATGATAGGCTTACTGTGACCTCTAATTATTTAGGGGAAAAAGAAAAAAGAGAAAAGGGAAATCAAACCAAACATTTGCCAGCTCTGAAAGAGATCTGCACTGAGGGCAGATGTGAAACAAGCAAAACCCAGCTAATCTAAAAAGCTGTAATTGAAAAAGAAAATAACAATTTTGGGGAATTTAAATAATAAATGGGCTTTAATTAAAAATTAGTGAAACTAGAAATGTTACAACAGGGTATTACTGGATTACTTCACCTATGATCTTTTTCAGTGCAATGCTTGAAACAGCCTTGAAATAAGTCTCACAATAATTATTGAGGCTTTAATTTAGCGTGTTGTAATATACAATATACTGAAAGCTTTGAGAAGAAAATCTTTCTTTAGCTTCTTTCTCTGTGAATGGGATTTTCTCAGCTGTCATTTTGTGATTTAAGTAAAGAAAAATCTTGTAAGCGGAGCTCAAGCTTTTTATATCAAACCCAAGATCGACAATGAACTTTTGCACTCATACTGAAATGTGTTTGACTTAAAGGTGAGTCCCGTGTTGATCTGACTGTATATTTGTATAAGACAGTTGACTATATGAGATATAAGCTTAAACGAGAAGCACTTCCTTGGCAGGTGGATTCACTTGTAGGGAATCGTTACTGATTTCACAGACTAATTTGGTTCAGTTTCGTTTGGTTAGCAACATTTTAGCTATGTACCAAATGTCTGGATTTGGTTGCGACTCTGAGAGACCTAATTGTGTAAAATGTCTGAAGAACCTTGAACCTGGTTCATTGTTGAAACTATTAATGTTAATTGTAACGTTTCAGTCAGATGGTGTCAGAGAATTTTTTTTTTGTAAAGATAGTTTTTGAGTGTTTGTGCCTTTATTGTTGGGCCAGTTGAAGGATTTGATAGAAGATGGGGGAGAAAGTGAGGGAATGATATGCATCTACATCTACTTGTTTATAACAGCCATGTGTAATATTGCCTGTACCACCACAGTCCAACCAAATTTCGCTCTGCGGACTAGTTTATTCGCTATCGTTGCAAACGCTCCTAATTTGCATTTTCTTTATAACAAGAAATAAAGTTCCGATTCACTTCACAATTAATAGAAATATTGCTTCGGACACAAAAATGCAGTAGAAGACACTTAGTGTAGTTTTTTCTTACGGCTTCACAATTTTGGTACTTATATTTACCTGACAGTTTGGCCTTCTGAGATTTATCAACAAACAAACAAACAAACAAACAAACAAACAAACAAAATCTGCCTTTCGTTTTTAGGCAGGTGTTTATTACAGATTTTTCAGGCATTTATTGAAAGATTTTGGGTTAATTCAAGCAAAGACCTGTTTGAATCAGAGAATCCAAGGCTTTAAACACAGCCCATAACTGACAGACGTGGCTTTGCACGCATGTCAAAGGTTTTACTTAGGACTCAGCCTTCAGACGGCTTTGGTTTTCAATTTTACTGAAAGGGCAGGAATAAAATATCTACAAGCAGGGCTGATTGTTATTTTCCTCCTCCTAAAGATTTGCCATCACTGCACAAGCAGCCATGGATGGATTCAATGAAAGGTCACCACTGAGCAGGGAAACCAGTTGATCCATAACGCCTGTCCGCTCCATCATTGTTCTACCTCCTGCAGTGGCTGTACGCATTTTGTCCACTGTTTTTCCTGTCAGATATACAGAATTATCCATGTTTTTAATAGCCAGTGGTAATTAACTTGTGAATTATCCTGATATCTTGTTTTCTGATCTTCTGCCGCGCTGGAGTGGTTCTACTGAGGCAGAGAAAAAAAAGTTATCAGTGCTGCATTTAGCATCAAGCTTTTAAAATTGGTTTTATCATTGCTGACGTAGTCCGACTTCATTACAAGCAGCATAGAATTTTATATTTTCTTCTCTTGTGTGAGACATTCAAGTTCACCCTTTTTTTCTATTTAGTCTTCAAAACAACAAGCAAAGAGAATAATATAATACTCCAGGCATATTTTGCTTCTAAGCTGCTAATCGCAACCTTTCTTGAGTTGATTGTTGCTTCAGGTGCATGTTTATTTGTTGTTATTCTGGAGGTCGTGTGCCCACACAAAGCTTATCATATGTGACATCCTCTTTCTTTTGTTGTTACAGTGTAACATTGAAGAGACTGACTGTAAGGTGTGCAGCAGCAGGGAAATGAATAGTGACTTGAGCTGTCTGGTCCGTGCATTGCTCTGCCTCGCTTTGCTTGACTCCCTATCATCACATCAGCGGAGTGCAGGGAGAACCCATTTCATATGTTAACTGCAACCTTCATTGTGTGGCCTGATAAAGCGCCCTAAGGAAAGAGAATTAATGAAATGGAAGCCATTTAAATTTTATGTATGATAGCAATATTTTTCTCAGCTTTGGTCTTTTTTTATAGCGTTAAAATCTAAAAAGGCATCTCTTATGGTTACTCAGTGCTATTATGAATGCTAAAGCACGATCAAAAATTGTACAAGAAACACAAGAACACGCCGTCAGAAACATTACGGAAAATCATTGCTCATGATCTCTGTAAAATCTGTGAAATGAAGTATTTTGGTTCCAGTATCTGCCCGTGTGAGAGCCTAACTAAGAAGGATTTGATTTTAATGAATTGAGTGGATTACCCGGGCCACATAATGGTGGTGCAGGGCTATGTGTCATTGCAGAAATCAATTGGTACTCAGGCAGGACACAAGGCTGCATTGACACAAGTCCCGTGAGATATGACTGTCCACCCCTGGGTCAGGGTTGGGTGGCTACTACAGCGAGGCTGCTCCTCTGCATTTGGCGTGTTTTTCCTTCTCTATACGGATCAAACAGCTCCACCCTTTTACACTTTCAAACATTCTCTCTCCCAGCATTACATGAAACACGCCTGACACATTTTCGTGACACCATCTTTGATGTCTCATACCTTAGCAGACTCTTCTTGGAAACGGTGATATCTGGTGGGATCTCCACAACATCAAATATTTATTTGTATTTTGGACGGCAATTAAAAGGACTACGGAGAGCAGGGATTGTACTGTACAGAGCCCAGATGCACAGAGGCAGTACTTTATATCTTAACATCTGCCTGTGGATAAAAGCATATTGTAAGTTAATTGGACTATCTCTTTTAATGCTACAAAGGGTCGGACATGAAAAAGGTGATAGTTATGAGGTGTGAGGTGTAATTAATAATGGAGCTCTGTAGGGATTATAATAATTGCTACATGATAATGTTGACTGTCATTTCCCCCATTATGATAACCTTTTCTTACCACAATAGATGATCCTTATATTAATTTATGACACTTTCAAGCAATATTAAGGCATAATTTACAACAGAATTATCAATGTGTGGGAAAAAAATGTCAGTATTTTAACAGTTTTCAGATATAAAACATCTCATTGTGCGCCTCTCTCTCTCGCTCTCTATGGATACTGTAGCTGAAATGGTCAGCCTCCTATTCATTCATCACAACAGAAGATGCCTTCTTTGTCTCAATCTGTGACATGTTTGCTGAGTTGAAAACATCCCACGGATCATCATTTACATCCAATCAATACATTCTCACGATTGACAATAAACAAATTGAATTAAGACGTACAGCAGTAGGCAGAAACTCCACGGGATATCTCACTGAACTCGGACAAATTTTCCTTTATGCTTTGCTCTTTAAAACATCTGAAAGACATGCCGCACAGCTGCTCACAAATATCATCCAACACATTGGGAAAGAGACAATTGAGTGGAGGTCAAGTGCGGAGCAGATGTGGAATTAAACCTGACTATTGATCAGGAGGAGATGGTAATGTCAATCTATACACAGATGGACTGCAAATGGTTATCGGGGATAATGACTAAGTGGAAACCACTTATTCCTGAGCATTGTTTAGCACTCGGGTGATGAAAGAAGTCCTTTTTAAAACAAATAAGGCCTAAGTAAGTACAGTAAGCAATGCTCGCCGGTGATTTTTTTTGTTTGTTTCTTTGTTTTGTTTTTATTTTGTTTTCATAAATGGGGCTTGGCTGTGTTGAACTGGATTGTTATCAAGTGAGAGGGCTACATCATTATCGAAATGAACTTGTGCTGTATGGAATAGTGTTGTAGATACCATGCATGTTTGACCACACACACTCCTTTACAAACATTTATGCATTTTGCACTTTGCATTGCAGCAGTTTGGTGGAAAGTGGTTAAAGTATCTGGCACACCTCTCAAGATGGGCATCTGTTTAATTGCCGTGCAAAAGCGTCATCTGGGCGACTTTTAATATGCAGCAGTGATCTGTGTCAAAATCGGGACTGTGCAACATAAAACATTTGTATGTGTAGAGATCATATCCCATCTTCACTTTGTTTTTCATGCCATCAGATGGAATTTACTGCAGAAAAATGATTATAGATGTGCCTTTAATGGGTGGGGTTTTACTCCCCAAGATGAGAGACAATGATACTTGTGCAGCCCAGTAATGTCCTGTCGCACAGATCAGACTGTGAATTATAATTGAAATTCAAAGGACATGCCATAATGGTCACACCATGGCAACCACATTGGCCATGTGACAGTAATGAAGTGGGCTACAATAAACAGAACCTTGGGTGGCTCCTACAAATGAGAAAGTAATTAAAAGGACCATGATCAGTGCCGGCTGAAGAGTAGCCAGACGTTTTAAATTCAAGGCCACATTTCAGGTACTGTGCTGTTGCTCTCAGAGGGCTTTTTTAAATGACAGCACTGTTTATTCCTCAAACATTAAAAGTGTGTGTCATGAATAACTGGTTATCGCGCTTCCAGAAACACAAAGTTTAATCACCGAATAGCATCATTCTCTGGTATGGTATGCAGGAAAGTGAATGTTGGTGTTAAAAGCAGGGATGTTTGGGATGAGAT
The DNA here is from genome assembly GCA_029783665.1 of Naso thynnoides. Classification (NCBI taxonomy): domain Eukaryota; kingdom Metazoa; phylum Chordata; class Actinopteri; order Acanthuriformes; family Acanthuridae; genus Naso; species Naso thynnoides. Next base: position 27,816,293 of record JAQLOL010000001.1, read on the forward strand.
CACACAGACATTAACAGGCTGGTATTGTCTCATCATGCAGTAAACTATGCTGGTATTTTTGCAGTCAGAAAATCTTATAAAGGATGGAACGAGTGTCATGTTGTCTTGTACAAGCACTGAAACCCCTGATCGGCCATTAACTTGATCACCATATAGTCTTCACTTGTAGATATTAATGCCGTGAACAAAATATTGGAAATACTTCTTAAAATAATGCAGCACAATGCAACAATACTACAATGTAACTACAGCTTTTAAAATCACCAGATTTTCATTTTAACTTTCCTTGGGAGGATGGATTGCATGACTACTACATTAAATAATAAACTGGCAGCTGTATTTTCAAAACATGTAGATGCACCTTTCACGAAGAGCAGTAATCCAAAATGTGTAAAAGTTCACTGCTAACATCAGTTTATTTGCCTAGATAGCTCATTAGGTGTTCAGCAGATTCAGTAGCTTGTAAACGTGGCTGTAAATGTCACCTGGGTCCAGTTAGATGCTGGTGTGGTCCTTACTCGCCAACAAAACGCTGTCTGTCCATCACATATACACGTTTGTTCACTTTGTCTCAACACTCTGGCATCCTGCCAGCTTCTGTCACTCAAACACAGATGACATGCCCTCTGGCCAGCTGAGATGAAGATGCACCATTTATGATATTTTCTCAGAGACTTCCTCTTTCCTCTTTAATTCTCTAAGTACACCACAGTAACATTATTTGACATTATTGCTAATTGTGCAAGGACAAGGTTTAGTGTGATTTCAGTTGGACTTAAAAAGTAAAAATAATGCAGGCTAAGTTTTCATTATTTGTTATTTATTAGCTACATGGCTGCTGAAACAAGCTAAAAGCTCACAATTATACTTTAGTGAATGTGTCATTAAATTAACCCCTTAAAAAACAAAACAAACAAAAAAAGTTTGATATCCTTTTATCGGGTTTGGTCTCTATTAGATGAGAGTATGGCCGCAGGCACGCACGCAAAATTAAATGTGCCTCCTGTTCACCGCTATTTATTGCAAGTGAAGGATGAATAAACAATATCTTGGTTCTCTGGGAAGTTCAACTGCGGTGAACTTCAGCTGTAGCAATAGCACACGGACGGACCGCTTTACCAGTGTGACACATCCGGCACCGCCCACGATCACCACAACAAATGATGTGTTCACCTCAGCGTTTAAAAGTTACTTGCCTACATTCATGTATGTGTGACCACAGCGAGAGACGTGCCGGAGAAGAGACAGATCACGTTGATCATTTTGAGTAGAAAAGGCCTCTTCCTCCCACTAGCCAATCGTGAGCTAGGTTTACAGTCTAAGTAAGAAATCTGTTAGCCAGTTGTGTTGCTATAGTGCAGCTTAATGAGTCATGACAGTGATTTTCAGTAGGTGACTAACCCGTGAAAAAACTCATTTTATACCTTATTTTGGGGCAAAGTCACCAAATTTTTGTTTAGTTGTTTATCAGAATTGACTGGGCCTCGTATGAAACTGTGTATAGAATCCACACTAAGTGTTTGCATATGTACAAATGAGGAAATGTACGTACACAAAAAAATATCCAGATTTATGAAATGCCGGTATTATTGCCTATATTTGTGCGCAATTTCCGTTTATAAATCCCAAATCAACTTGGAAAAGAACGCAGGTGGATCAGCACGTATCCCGCCCTCTCCACACCCACATTCAACCATGAACGGTCAACGCAAAGCGCTTCATGGATATTAATACATGGAAATGAGCAGCTGACCACCGAATGAATCATGGGCACTGCAGCCAGACAGACAGACACAGGACTGACATTTTCTGACACAGTAAACAAAATGTTTGAGGCTGAGGTGGACATTAAAAATTCTTTCTCTTCATGTTGTCCTTTCCTAGTGCGAGGAGGGAAAGTCATGCATCCATCAGCATTATGCACATGTTGCAGCGCAGTGTTTATTTATGTACAGCGATCAGACTGACTGATTAACCTGCCAAAATGATTGAAACTATCAGTGATACCCCTCATTCTTTAGCTAATATATATATAAAAAAGGAAGTTTGATATGTGTACATGTTTTATTTCATTTGAGGAGTGAGCACGGTTGATTTATTTAAGTTTTGTTAAGGTGAACTTGGCCTGAATTGAGATGAGGAGTCATGACGACAGTATTGTCTGAGGACGGCGTGAGAGCTGCCACTGGCTTTATTTTCAGGCTTTGATCATTTATACAATTCATACGTGAAGGTGGTGGAGACATCATGAGGAGAAGGCAGTGTGTGTGCTCTTGGCAGAGTGCACAGTGTTTACCATGTATGTTCCCTGTAGCGATTTGACCAGCAACACCTACATGAAAACTAAATCATACTTGTTGATTAAGGAACCACATGACCTATCTTCACATTATTTTGGCACATTTATGAAGTAATTTGTAGTAAGTAAGTAGTCAGTAATTTGTAGTTTGGCACTGCCAAATGACAGAGTTTGCGGGACAGCCAGCACGTTTCACAGCTGGTCTAGAGTTTGCAGCACAGTCCACAAGTTCTCACATCATGCTGATTTTTATACATTCCAATGTGTGCAAGAAACATAGCATATGCAACATTTCAGTGCATGTGCACTGTTTATACACGAGGCTCCTGGTCTTCTTTGCCTGAAGTAGCTGCCTGGTGGCATTGCCAAAATGTAGCTTGCATTCGGTTTTTACGCTTGCTGCTTGTAAACACAACAAGTTTCTAACGACAGCGTATCAACTGCTGCTTGTTGCTGAGCAGGTAACACAGAGCAAGCTTTAAAGTCCCCATGAAATGAAATGTTTTTCAATTATTTTTAATCAAATATGTGTTGCTCTCATATTTGCCTATATGACAATATATGGTCCAACAATGACCAAAACGTAGTTTTGCAGTTTTGATTAATTTTATTTTACAGTTAAGCATTTCCTGGAAAATGTTTCAAAAATATTGATGATTCATCCTGCTCTCGGGGGGGTATATTAATTTTGTGTCCAATAAAATTATTTCTTGAATGTTTCCCCCCGCCCTCCCCTCCCTCCGTCATATAAATACTATCAGTTATCAACTGTCACGCAGGACCACATGTCGCGGGGATGAGCCGTCTCTCTCTCTCTGCCGGCTGTAGGGAGCAGCTCGAACATGTATGGACTCCGAAACCTTGTGGCTCTTCTTCCTCCCTTTCATCCCTGTCTGAGTCACTAAAATTGTCTGGATTTGGTGACAGTTTTGGCGAGAAGTCCTCCACAGCAGAGGGAGAGCTCTCCTCTTGACTGTTTTCCATGTTTACGCTGCCAGCTGCTGTCAAATTTCAACTTCATGTGGGTGTAATGCACATTCAGCACAATTGGCTACTCTAAACATCAATCATTAACAATTCCAGCCCAGCTTATTGTTTTTACAAGAAATGCGTACATTGAGTTAAAGTGAGTAAATGGCACTCTGACATCTGTTTCATGGGGTCTTTAAGAGCTTTTATGCTGAAAACAGCCACCTTCTGCAACTTGAAATGAGGTTTGCGAGCTGGAAAACCAAAACAATGAGCTCAAAGATGCTGAAACACTTTGTATGTCTGAAGGGAGCTGCAGAATGTGGTGCTAATTCTCTGCAGACTAATCAGAATAAGCTACACCTTTACACATTACACAAATCAATTGTCCATATTGACTATTTGGTTGTTAAGTCAAGGGTCCTCAAACAAATAAATCACATCTGTAATCTATACAAGCGTTAGTATCCTGAGATACTTAAATTTCTTCCCACTCTCTCTTACTGCCTAAATGCTTGTTTTGTGCTCACTGTGCTGCCGTCTTCTCTGTGCACTTTCCATTTGATATTTGATTTAAGCAAGCTATAGTTTTGATGTGAATCTTTATTGCCGTATCAACCAGCACTTTATTCCACTCCTTTGCTGCTGTCAGTACAGATACAAGTGTTCTGTTGTCACAGTCAGCATTATAATTGGCAGGCACTTAATTGCTCAGTCGCTGTAAACATGATGCCCCTGTTCTTTCAGTGATGAGTCATTAGTGGGAGGCTGGGCTTTTTTGTTTTACTGTGAACTGAAGGATGTATAACCGTAATAAACAAAAGCTGAGACCATCTTCTCGTCGAAGTGGAAGCGATGCCTCTCTTGTGTTTCAGTGGATTGATGCTAAGAATCTTTTTTTTCTTTGAAGACTTTGAAATAGATGTATGTAGACTAAGATCCAGGGCTTTTCAGTCAAGTCAGTCATGGCATCATGTTGAAGGTATAGGCCTCATCTTGCATGCTTTATTTGATTTCATTCAGTTTGAATCTGACGTCTGTGTCACTCGGTTAGTCTGCTTGGTTAAATAAATTTTGTTGAGCAAAAGCTGAAGTAAGTTTTGTCTTCAAAATAATAATCCAACAGCACGATGTCTTATGGTAACAGTCCAACATTAACTGTAAGTTATGAGCCAGTTGTATGGCTGTTGTTTGGTAGTTTAAAAGCATCCGCTGACGTACCACCAAACTACAAAGCAGCTTCTTTTCTTCAGGCTGCCTCAATTCATGCTCAGCCATTCTTGTTTATCTGCCTCCCAGCTTCCTTTTCTTCCCCGGTATTTGTCCAGAGAAGATTTGCAGACTTGGTGTTCCTCGGAAAAGCTTGTTTCACATTCATAAAGTTTCACTCTCTCACGCCAGAGGCTGCCCTTCACAGATCACATGGTCTTTGATTTAAAAGCTCCACTGGAGCAGTTAGTATAGTGCTTGCTCCAGACAAGTTGTACTGTGGTTATCAAGGGATAGAAGGGAGAGAGTTTCCATGTTCACCTTCCTCACCTTGATTTTCTGCTCCCAGTCATGGACCGCATCTCTAATCATTAAGCTGCCACCAGCAATCAATCTATTTTCCAATTTCATTCATTTTACCCAAAGTCTTGCCCCCCTTGGTTTCTGCTGTTACACCTGTCAAGCTTTTGTGCCCAGCATGTAAAGATGGCATCAACGATATGACTGAGACATATTCAAAAGGAAATTAGAGGACATGTCTGTAGCAATAGTTCTGAATTATGAGAGAGAGTTGGACAACATGCAACATGCATTGAGAGCCAGTCCCATTTTCACATTACAATTTGTTGGAAAAGCATAGTGCATGACGGAAACATGAAAATCAAAGAATCAAGAAATCAAATCGGTGTCAGTTCCGCACCGTCGGGACAATTAATGTTCAGGACAAACATAAACAACATTGAAGATGTTGTGCACAGTATGGTATGTAAAAATATTGTTTCATGTTGAGTAAATATTATTACTATAGTTTTCAAATTCAATTGTGATTATAGGTTTTTTCACATCACACATTAAAGGTAAAATAAGTACCTAATTACTAACAGTCAGTCTTTGTTTGTTAGCACTATGTGCTAACAAGCTAGGCAGTGTCAGTGAGCATCTTACTTTGGAGCAAACAAAGAAATCTTGCTCACCTGAAGGTGAGGCTTTGCACACTGTTTAATCCATATCTGATATTTCTTCTCTTGTGCATTTGGCTTTGGTAAAATGAAAACACGACACACTGATCGCTCTCGGCTTTGAGGCTGCTGACGGACTTGCATGTTCCATCTGCACACAGTTTCCACGTTGCCAATGTAGGATTGCACAGGGCAGACCTGGGGAGACACTTGTTCAGAGGTTCATTGTTTCACTCACAGAATGAATCAAAGCACGCCGAAGCATTTCTCACAAAATTTTGGAAGGATCAGCGAATGTGCAGATATTGGTTTTGGCAAAAGCAGAAGATGTGAATTAGACACAAAGAGCTCAGCGTTTGTCCTTTTTAACAACATATTTACGGTCTCACTGTGTTTGTTTGTGTACTTGTTCTGTTGCTGCCGGTTAAGATTGCTCTGTTTTGGAAAAGCTGTCATTAATTGCTGTTCTTTCATAATTTCTCCATCATTTGCATTAGAAATGCACACTGATTTTCCCACATCTTCAAAGGCAGCAGCATTTGAAAGATCTGTTATTTAATCCAAATCTTTAATTTCTGAAGAACATCCTTCATCCTTATTTAGTCAATAAAGATACCCCCTTAAAAATTAAGACATAAAAGACGTAAAAGACTTAAAACCTGGTGAATGGTTAGATATGTATAAAGACTGGGCACCCTGGTAGCTCATCTAGTAGAGAGCTTTCCATGTATGAAAGGACCAGTGACTAGGATTTAGTGGCAGCTAGCGGTGAGCTTCCTGAATACACGTCGTCTCACCGAGTGTACTGGAGAAAATGTGGTGGCTACTAAAAAGTAGCCAGTGGAAGAAAGGCTCAGTCAATATGGGATTTTTGGAGCCAATAAAGATATTAGAGAGCAAGAAAATTCCGATATCCAATATTTTGGCTGATATCTTTTCACAAAGACATGTCGTGGAGTCAGGATATCTCACATTTTGAACAAACTTTACAAACTTAATTCCCGACATCAGTGTACTGAACAGGAAACGCTTCACTTATCAGTCATCAAAAAATGGCCGTCTGCAAGACCAACTGGGTAATTGCACCTTTTTCAAATCACTCCTCCCAGCATTTTTCTGGCCTCAACAAACAGTGCATACTGGAGAACATACAGTATACAGATGCTGTTAAATCTGCCATAGGCTGAAATCAGTCGATAATATTGGCGAACCAATGTATCAGTCAGGCCCTAACCAGAAGCCCCTCTCTACAGCCGTTATTTGGTTTGTCTGTTGTGGGCTACTGTTTAAGTGTTGTGATACAACCTAAACCAAAGCAAACTATGACTGTTGGCTTTCCAGCAGAAGGCTTTGTATTGCCAAAGGATGCCTTTTGTTGCATGTAGAGAGGCCAAAGGGCATCACAAAGGGGCACCAATATTTGATGACCTGGAAGGAGACGGTGCAGTCCATTTCTGCCAAAGATCACCCTGAAACCCTGCACACTGGTCCTTTAAAGGACCGTTTTTTTCTTATCGCAACAGCCGCGTTTAGATTCCAACTGGAGCTCTTTGCTGAATTGTCATCCCTCCTGTTTCTCTTCCTGCCTTCCGTTTCTCTCTTCAGCTGTCACAGTTTAAAACAAAACAGAAATGTCAAAAAATCAAATTAAAAAAAGGAAATGTATGAAAATTCTAATCATAGAAAGTATTACATAAACAATAGATGGGACAGAAAATCTGTCAGCTGAAAGGCTGAGTACAACAAGCAGAGCACCTGTGCAAAACAAAGAATTACAGTCAAACAACTGTGCTATGAATTGATTTCCTTAGTTCTTTATTCATTTTATTTTATTTTCCAGAAATACACCAGCACCTGCAGAGAACACTGTATCAAACCATACCCTTATATTGCTTTGATAGTATGATGTAAAAATATTTCTTTTGGATCCACTAATATTCTGTTCCCACAGAGTTTCAGACCACGCACTGCTGAGGTGTTTAAAGGTAAATCAAAGTAGTGGCTCGCTCAGTATTTTCAGTCTTTATCTCTTCACATACCTGACAGGTTGTGAATCACAATTGAATTGTTTGAACTGCTGTCCTTAACAGGATCATATTTGAGTCTTTTGAGTTCTTTGTGGCTACAACAGTAAAAACAATTCTTCAAAATAGTATTATTCTTTCTGGGGGAAAAAAATCTAAACGGTGGGAAAAGGATGAATTCGCATTTTTAGCACTAAGTGGCTTATAACTGTTTACTTGACTTTGCAGCATACACTCCAATTTCTCATATGTCTATCTCATGTGATGCAAATGGTATGAACACAATGGATCTTAAACAACAAGAATCAAGAATGATGTACCAGATGTAATGCACATGCCACTGAAAGTATTTACAGATGCCATCATTAGCATATCTCTGATTGGTCAAAAACCTGTCCCCCAAAATCACCATTCATGTATATGAAGTAACAGTTTTAACAAAAAGTGAACTTTATGAAGTTAAAATCAAAACTGTTGTGTTAGACTGCACTCATTTTAGCTACCTGCACAAGAAATGCTGTTCAGTCAAACTTAATGTTATTTTTATCAATTTACACAGTTTGAGAACACGAAAATGTACAATGTTCATTTAAAGAGTAACTAAACCCCTAAACCAGTTTTTTTTCTGGAAACCAAGGCTAATAACTATTTAGTAATGTTTTTGATTAACTTGGGTCTAAATCTTTAT